>ML781804.1:1406197-1442711 GCA_009831015.1 Picea engelmannii
GGTAACTGAACCCTTTTGCTTGAGATTTATCAATTGGCTAAAGAAGGTATTGCTCCTTGTATCCTCATAGTGTTCTATCATTTCTTCCGTGAAAATTGTCCAAGTGACGAGTGATTTGTGAGAACAAAGCCATCGATACCAAAAAAATTGATTAGGTTCTAAATAAAAAGAAACAATTTGTACCTTTTGTGTATGTGGCACATTATGGAGATCAAAGAATTACTCCATCTGAAGTATCCATGTGATTAGGTCCTTGCCATCAAAATTCCTCATATCAATCTTAGGAACATGGTTGGTCTTCAAACCAAAGTTGGAGTTTCTCCATTCTTGATTCACCTTCCTTGTGTCCTCATCATGAATTTCATGAGATGCATTTTCAGTTTTGGGTGTCTTATCTGTTACGAAATTTCTCAATACTTCCATGATCCCCCCTTTTAATCCATCCATCTTTGTATCCAACTTAGCTTCCATTGAATCCATCTTAGTATCCAACTTAGCTTCCATCGAATCCATATCAGTATCCAACTTAGCTTCCATTGAATCCATATTCTTTTGTAGTTCATTTATTTCAGTACGCATTTCTTCACCTTCATCAAGAGTCCAATTAGGATTTTCTGGAGGCTTATTTGGTGTAGAAGGTCCCTTTTTTGGTGGCATGTTGGCCAAATATCACTTTTGAATCTTAATTTTGAGGCGATTCTGCTAGACAATATTTATTTTGTTCTATATCCCAAGTTTTGGCCCTTTTGGGTATGCAAATTTCTTTTAGGTAGTTCTCTGATATTTCTTCTCTGCAATGCCATAGGTCAGATCAAAATTGGATGTGCCAAGTGGATTTTACAGTAATTTCCTCACAACTTGCCGATTTTTGGCCTTTCCAGGAGATCTCACTTGTATAGCATGCCCTGCACAAAATAATTGATATAAACTTCTGAAACTCGCACCCAAAATACTATAGACTGTCCATGATCCAATGCAACTAGTTACACTCAATTTGAATACTCTAGCAAGAAGTTATGATTGTTTTACATGGAACACCTTCTTGAGACTAGTCAATAGGACTAGTCAGATACCCTATCTTACACAAGGTGTATCTACAAATTTAAGATAACCCAGATGTTGAACGTTTTACCACAGATACCTTTCTAATTTCTGTAAATGGTCTCCAGATTTCAGGGTCTGAAACGTTACAGAAAATGTTTTATAGCGAAAATTCTACAATGACTCATTTCAGGATGATTCCAGAACCCTATCTTGTACAGGCTGTATATCCAAAAGTATAAGGCCTCAGGAGCTGAATTTTGAACCCAACGTACCTTGATCCGTCTACTAAATATCCTCGAAGACGTTCCTTCTGAAACATTGTAGAAAAAAAAGTTATAGAGAAAATTCCATGGTGTCTCAGATGTAGCAGCGAAACCGCAAGATCTTGAGCTCTGATACCATATGTTAAGAACCAAACATTAATATAGCATAGAAAAACCTCAGGAAAAGTACTCAACGCCTTGAAAAAGAGATAATTTTAGATAATAATCCTGTTCGAGGGGGAAACCTCCTTTTACCCCACTTAAATGTTCAAGTACAAGATGATTCAAAATGAAAATGTCTCCTTGGTATATATAGGAGACTAGGAGGCATAATTACAACTAATGGCCTAAAGCCGACATAAATAAAATAGCATTACTAGTATAATATGCCCCAATTAAGGGGTAATGAGCCAATATTAGGGCTTAACAAAAATACCTAGGAAGCTTTGGGAAAACCTTTGTTATTATATTCCCCCATCCAGTTGAAAATGGAAAACTAGTACTACATTTTCCTAGTAGGAAGGCTCAAAAATGTGGAAATAGATGTTGTGGGAGTTAAAACCACAACTGATTTTGAGGTAATCGAAATTATGGGAGATAAGGATCCATACCATACTCTACTCAGGATTGATTGGGCATACAAAAACTATTCTATCATTGATCTAAAAAGGGACACGATGACATTTGAAGAAGATGAGATAAAAGTAGTTCAACCCTTAGATCCAATTTTAGTGCCTAGATACACTGAACTAGTGGACCATAATACGGAAATAGATGCTCTTGACCAATTATACACTATAATAGTAGGAATGAGACCATATTACATAAATCCTACTTTATACGTATCGGTAAGTTGGAGAAGCATACAGTCCACTGATGAGGATTCAGAAGCAACATTTGTCAGTTGGAAGTAAGGTTCATGTGAGCGATTCTCAAGGCAACACACAACTATCAGAGAAACAATATGGATTGGAATCGAGGTCAGAGAACCCCCGACATATGAAAATACCTCAGAGATACACATTTTTCTTTCCAGCATGGAAGAGAAGATAGATACAGAGCAAAGGATCTTTATTCTTGACTTAGCCTTGCAATATACCCTCGGTAGATGGTGGGCCACCCATAAATCCTTGATTACAGAGTGGGAGGATGAAAAACAAGCCACTTGATGTTGATTCCAAAGCATGGATCAATTGAAAGGAGATATGAATATGGATATTCAATGTGCACAACTGTTTGACAGACGATCTGACCCTAGAGTGCATATTGAACATTTCTTAGAGCAATGGAGAGTCACGGAAGTACCCTTTCACCTATGGGTTCAGGTATTTCTCCACTCATTGGGGCCTATTCCAAAAGCCTTGTGTATACATGAGGAGGCCAAAAGACAAACGAACTGTTGGAAAACCTTATAAGAACAATTTTGCAAGGATTTATCCTTTACAAGTAAGTACCCTAAGCTTAACACAGTCCTTCAAAGAATCAGGGAAATGCTTTTTACTAACATTTGTAAAAAGAGATCAAGTCTAGTAGTATGTGTTGACCATGTTCATTTGATTTAGTCTAGTCCAAATCTTGAAATTGATAAGATAACTATAACTTATTGTAAATATGAGAAATACTTGGAAAAACCTCATGACTTAGAAGAGATTAGAATCTTAGACATTAAAGAAACAAAAGGAAATAGAGAGATTCAGGATATTGTACCTAGTCACACCTGTAGCTCCTATAATCACCCACTGAAGTCGTGGAAAGTTAATATAGGGAGTGTGGAGAATCTTACGATAGCATCTATAGGAGACTATTGGGATGAGAAAACTATGAACGAAGTACATAACCTATTGCGGGAGTATGAGGACTTGTTTCCGAAAACATTCTCAGAATTGAAAGGTATAAAAGGATTCATAGGAGAAATGAAAATCGAGTTGAAACCTGGATCAAGACCTGTGAAACACAGACCATACCAACTTAATCCAATAATAAAAGAGAAGTTCAAGAAAGAGGTGGAAAAAATGCTTGTGGAAGGACATATTTTCCCAATCGAAGAAGTAGAATGGATTAACCCCATAGTTATCCATAGTAAGAACTGTATAGAAGACATCCAGGTCTGTGTGGACTATAAAAGTATGAATTTTGCATGTGTGCATGATCCATTTCCAACAGCTTTTAGTGACGAGGTATTAGATCAAGTTGTGGGAAAAGAATCTAATTCATTTACAGACAGGTTCTCAGGATATCATCAAGTCATAATCATAGAGGAAGACAAGAAGAAGACTACATTTATAACCGAATGGGGATCATTTGCATATAACGTAATGCACTTTGGTTTGAAAAATTCCCCTACAGTTTTTTCTTAGATTGTGATAGAAGTGTTTCAAGAATTCCTCCACAAGTTTGTAGAAGTCTATATGGATGATTGGATGATGTACATCCTCCTAAAATATCATGTCGAGCTACTCTGGTTAATGTTTGATAGATGGAATGAAATGAAGATATCTATGAATCTAAGGGAGTGTATTTTTTGTGTACCTCATGGCAATCTATTAGGCCATAATGTATGCAGAGAAGTATTCCTCGTAGACCCAGCTAAAGTTGTGGTCATTTTGAACATTCCACCAGCTACAAGTTCCAAATTATTGCGCTCCATGCTGGGACATACATGATATTACCACAGGTTCATCAGAAGATATGCAACTATAACCGCACCCCTTGAGGAATTCTGAAAATGCCTGAATTGTTCCGATGGACACCAGAGTGTGACAAAGCATTCGGCATTATCAAAGAAAAACTAATTATTGTACCTATATTTATATTTCCCAATTGGGAAATTTAGTTCCATGTACATGTGGATGCATCAGGCATCACCCTGGGAGCCATTCTAGTGCAACTAGGGGAAGGAAATATGGACCACCCTATCTACTTTTCCAGTAGAAAACTATCACAAGATAAGCGCAACTACATAACCATTGAAAGGGAAGGTCTAGCTATGATTTATGCAATACACAAGTTTAGACACTACTTGTTAGGCTCTCATTTCAATTTTTTTACTGACCATTCTTCATTGAAGTATCTCGTCAATAAACCAGTACTTGAAGGAAGAATTTGTAGGTGGCTATTTATTTTTCAAGAATTTTTCGTTTGAAGTAATTGTCAAACCATGAAGATGAAATGTAGTTCCATATCACTTTTCTATGTTGGAGTCAGGGGAAAGTGGTGGAGTAGTGAATGATAATCTCACAGACGCAGACATGTTCCAGATTGAGGCCATTCCAGAGTATCTTGTAGACATTTCTATATTCCTCAGTACAAGGACCTTCCCATAAAATTAATCTGAACCTAGAAGTGACATATGGTGGTTCGTGCAATAGAATATCAATCGATTGCTAGAAAACTTTACAAATTGGGACTCAACAACATCCTTAGGACATGTGTCTTAAACCATGAAAAGAAGGATATCCTGTGGGAATGCCACAGTGGAGTTATGGGAGGACATGTTGGAGGTAAATCCACTGCACAAAAGGTACTTCAAGCTGGATTATGATGGGATACATTATTTAAATATGCTAAGGAATATTCTAGATCTTGTGACATCTGCCAAAGAGTAGGAATTTCGTCACGCCAAGATGAATTAACCCTTCATCCAGTCCGAGCACTTCAGGAATTTGAGAAGTGGGATATTGATTTTATTAGACCAATCAATCCCCCAGCTAAGAACTCAAATACCAAATACATCATCAACGCAATTGATTACCTCACAACATGGGTTGAACAAGAGGAATTTCAAGGCTGTTCTATAGATACAACTGCTAGATTTATCTTTGAGAACGTTATCGCCTGGTTTGAATTTCCTAGAAGTTTGACCAGTGATCAAGGAAGTCACTTTATCAGCGGTACAATCGCAACGTTAAAAAAATAATTTCTTATACAACACCATAAGAGTAGTCCCTATCATCCACAAGCTAATGGTACAGTAGAGGCATTCAATAAAATTATGGAAAGAGGACTAACAAAAGTATGTTGCGAAAACATGGAAGACTGGGATGATAGAGTTCCAACAATCTCGTGGGCTTACAGGACTACCATGAAGAAGATACACATGTATACCCTATTTTAGTTGGTCTATGGGAAATAAGATGTTGTACTTGCAAAATTTATTACCCCTAGTATCTATATAGCACAGGCTACACACATGACATATGATGAATCAATTGAAAAAAGGATTGTAGATTTACAAGAACTTGAGGAAGCAAGATTTCTAGAAATTTTCCATCAGACAGTTGATAAAGTTAGACAGAAAGCTTGGCATGACAGGAATATTAAGTCCAAAATATTTTTGCAAGGGGATAAGGTACTACTCTATGACAACTAATATCAGAAACATCCAGGAAAGTTACGCATGCATTGGTTGGGCCCATTCATAGTTTCGGAAATCCAACAATCTGGTGTAGTCAGGCTAGCACAACTGGATGGTATCCTTCAACCAGGATGGGTGAATGGCACCCGCTTGAAACCCTACATTTCTCACACTTGATCCAAATCATGGTTTCTCCAGTCCAAAGGAGCATGTACAATAGTTAGATTTTCATTTCCTATAATTTCTTTAATTCAGTTAATAACATCGGGCTGTGCATTGAATGCACCATGAAATATATTCTTTTTTAGTTTAAGAGTTGATTTTGCGCAGAACTTCTTAATTAGCTGCATAGGATCAGAAGAGACACCATTACATTAAATGAATTAATTAAATATGATGGGGAGCCCCATTGTGGTTGGAGGGAGGGCGAATCCAAACTAGATCACAACCCATGTGCCACACACATTCGGTCTATTCATACGCTTTACGATAGCCGCAATAACCCATCATAACTTTTCGTTAAACCATAAAGGTGCTATATGCACAGATGCCATCGATATCCCCGCTGTGATTCTCAGCTATTAAAAATTTAATGCCCTCATCTTGACCACGTCCCTATCATTATGTTCATTAAAATCCAAGATCACTGGATATATCTTACCTCGTTATCCATCCCATCGGACAACTAAGCCTAAAATTGTGTTTATGGCCTAATGATGAGTGTATTTATGTGTGCTTACAAAGATTTCTAGTTATCCATTTATAACACCACTTGAACACATGAAGCGAGAATCACTGTTTGTTGTTAGCTACCCTCTGATTTTGAATTTTCTGCAATCACACATACCCTTAAATATTTTCACTCCCCTGTCACAAATATCTTTAGAGAGGTTAGTGATTGGATGGGAATAATTTCAAGGTGCAACCAACATTGGAGAACTTGTGCGTAAAGATCCAATATCTCAATGAAGAACCAGCCAACACCCTGGATCCGCTGGAACAACAAGAGAAATTTGACAAAATCCAGCAAGCAGACAATGACCTCAATGCACTGTATGAAGCCCAAACTGTGGCTAAGAAGGAACTTCGAGAGTTTCGACCTGTAGTCTAGACAACATATCTACAAATTCATAAAGTGGATGCCATAGCTGAATCACTTAGTTTCATCAAATCCAAAAGAGTGCATCATAGACACCACTCAACAGTTTGTTGTTGAAGCTTCACTGTTTTCTAGGAAGTGGCAGGACAAAGTGTAAAAATTTCAAGAGGTCAGGAAGACATCCCTAGAACTCATACCTGAGTTGATCCCTTCATTTGAAGAATATAAGTAATAAACAGGCCAATATGGAAATCAAAGCAATTCAGAACCAGAAGGAAAAAGAGAACAACAAGCCAACTTAGAGACCACGAAAGAGTTGAAGAATTGACTCGGGGAAAGTCAAGGATTGTGGTCGGATCCTATTCGGCCCTTTGTTTTGTTGAATAGAAGTTGTGCACAACTCATTACAGCTTCATTTTGGAGAACATAAGTTGCTCAATCTACCGAGGAGTTGGACAACGGACAAAATAAATAAATAGAAAGTGGTTGGAAGGACAAAGCAACATCAATATTGAGGAAAGAAGTTGCAACAATATCAGGAAGAAGAGAGAACTCTCAGGTTCTCAACCAGCAAACCTAAAGATCAGATTATATATATGAGACTGATAATATTGTAAAAGGGTTGTTGTTTCCGTTGTTTTTATTGTTGTTGTTGGGCTGGAATGTTGTTATTATTGTATAGGGTTGTTAGTCTGAAATTATTGATGTTATCATTGTTGTTGTTGTTGTGACGAGAGTCACTTTTGTAATGGTCTATACTGTTAACATAGTTAAGTTTAGGAGATCTGGGTAAGAACCAAACTATCAATGTATTGGATTTTTGTATCATTCTAGATGTAAAGGAGCAAGAGACTGCAATATTGTCACATATTTGATGAAGAACATCCTCTGATTACTTGTGTATGAGGATTGAGCTGTGAGAAAAAACTGATATGTTAATATAAATGGAGGCCTAAATTTTGAATATATATCATGTGTTTTTAGTCCTAATTCATGAATGGAATGTCATTATATATTATATTTATGTATTATATACCTAAATGCTTCTTTATGACTGGAAATGCAACTCTGTTTCTTTATTCCTAGTTAGGGATTGCTCAGAATTGTTACATGTTTAATCTATCTTATGCAAGATTACAGTGAACCTTTATAATTAATGGGTCTGTCTAAGTATTCTCATTACCCTTCCCTCTCTTTTCTATCTTGATTGTTCTTCAGGTGAAACTTCTTCCCTCCTGGGAAGATGAAAATGTCAACACTCTAGACTACTTTGTTACCTTCTATTGGTAACCTAAGAAGGACCCTGGTCTGAACACTTTTACACCAACACCCTTCACCTGTGTTACTGAGGGCTCATTCCCATGACCTTAACTAATTCAAAGATAATATTTAAGCATGTATACGATGAGAATTTTTGGAGTAGCGATATGACCAAGGTTTGGGAACCCTACGATAGGATCAAAAGGAGATAAACCTTTCTAGCTTCGAAATTCCTAAAGTTCGGAGCTCCAGGGTGTTATGACCTTACCACTTCCAAAATGTCTGAAGGAAACTTGTTTCTATGGTTACCCATGAGATCGAATGATGTGTGGCGGTGTCCCTAACCATGACATATGGACGTATCCCACCATTAAACCATGACCTACTTACCAATCGTGAAGTACTCCGATCTGCATATCCAAGGGTATTTGGGAGTCTCCCTGGTCGTTGGATATATGTCAAGGTCAGTTCGACGTTGACTACTTTGAGAGAATAGAGGTGTCATAGCATCAAATTCCATGAATGTCAGAGTTGTGAATTAATATGAGTCATGGATCTGGGGAGTCCGTTGAGAACCCCTCTTAACCGTCTGATCAACCAGTAGAGGGACTCACGTACAACACTTCGACGAAGTCCTATTTCGTGAGAATGAAGCTATCATAACGTCAAAACCCCTGAATTTCAAAGTTTTGAATTAACGAGAACCATAGATCTAGGGTCACTTCGGGATCTTCCTTGGCCATTGTATCTATGCCAAAGTCAATCCAGCATTGACCACTCTGGGAGAAAGGGGGTGTTAAGCGAGTGGAACACGTGAACATCGAATTCATGAAGTGATAAGAGCTGTATATCTTATAATGTTTTAGGATCTTCCATGACCATTAGATCTAGACCATGGTCAGCCTGATGCTGACCACTCTAGGAGCAAGGAGGAAGTCACATAGTGAATTCTCTGAATGTCGAGGTTACGAAGTAACAGAGGCCATAGATCAATGGATCTACGTAAACTCGTCTTGACCATGAGATGTACGGGAATCAGAATGCTATCAGTCTATAGTGACGTGGCATGCTGACTTCACCTAGGGTGATGTGGACCCATGTTTGACATGCCATATGTCACCTAGATTCGTAGTTTTCGTAGATCCTATGTGCCTATTAAAATGTGACACATGTCACCCACTGAAGGGGCCATGTGTCATATTTTCCTTTCCATGTGTCACCCCCCCTAGCACATATTCGCTTGGATTATTGGCGAGTGGAGTACTTGGGATCCACCTATGTTTTCCTTTGCATTTAATATGCCACCACATGTAAGGGTGGACTCTTTGGGAGTTTGAGACTTCAAAACTATGGAGGTTAGGGGTGTGGTGTCTTAGGTAATCCAAAGGGACTGAAGGATGGAACCATGTGACGATATTTTGGGATCCTTCAGGATTTTGAGATTTTAGAACTCTGGAGGTTTTGCGTGTAGAGAGAAAAAGGGGCCTTCTGTGTTGAAGCTTTGAACGATGAATTTTCCCCTTTATCTTATGTGTTAAATGAGGATCAAGTCTCGCCATTGGATTGGATAGTGGATGGAATTCCACTGTGGATTTAGGAACTTGGGGATGGTACGAATGAGATGGAGCCACGCAGGTGCCACGTGGCCCTTGACTAATAATGCCCAAAGAGCTTCGGGAAGCCATAACTTGCAATCCAGAGATCAGATTTGAGCCTGGTAGTAGTCGTTAGAAACCTAAGGTTGAATAGAATAGGATGGATACCTCAAGAAGAGGATTCAATATGATTAAAGTAAGAAAATTTTTGATACCCCATCCCTAAAAAGGGTACTTAGGGGTCGGGTGTGTTACAAATTGGTATTAGAGCGGGCAACAACACTTGGACTTCTTAAGCTCATGAATGAGTCACATACAAATATTATTAGAGACCATTTAAGGGTAACACCCTATCTTACCCCATTCCTAAGAGGCATAGTTAAACCTCTACTGAAGAGAGGAATGAAAATTTCTGTTATTGTATATGTTTTGAAAAATTTGAACTGTGTGTTGTTCTTAAACTAGTAGATCACTAACTAATAGAAAATGTTTTATCAACACTCAATTAGTCAGTTGACCGTAGGAAAAATACAACATAAAGGATGGTGACACACCATGAATTGGGGGAAAGATCCCACAATAGAGAGGAATAATATGATGAAAGGAGGGTCGTGGAAAGCCCTCCAGATTTGGATGAAACCATAAGAAGCCTCATGGTAGAATTATAGAGTTGTAAGGATGACAATGAAAGGCTCATAAAAGAGCAGGAAAAGCAAATTGAAATTAACACAGTCTTGCTGCAAATATTATCATATATACAAAGGCAGCCGCAACATGGACCAAAAGCTAGTCATGTGGACAAACATCATAATAAGAAAACTCAAAGTCCACATGAGACACGAAAGTATGGCCATGAAAGTGGCCACACAAGGAGAAGAACCTCAAATAAATCCCAACATGGAGCCAGGGGACACTTAACGGAAGAATCCTTTGGTGAGAAAACTAATGACTCCAAGAAATATTCTAGTAGAAAAACTAGTTCACATTACCAGAGGAAAATAAAGAAGAGGAAACATTCCAAGAGCCATGACCCTGAAGAGTTCAAGAAAGACAAACCACACACTTTAGATGGAGAAATTAATAAGGGGGAAGAAGCAAAAGTATGAGGGATATCATTTGCTAAATGATGGCCTACTAACTTACAAAGATAGGTTGTATATTCCAAATTATGATGACTTGAAGAGATTCATAATGGATGAACTACACAAAATACCATATACTGGTCATCCTGGTTATCAAAAAATGATCACAGCCACTAGAAAACTATTTTATTGGCCTGGAATAAAAAAGGACATAGTTGATTACTTATCTAAGTGTCTATAATTCCATTAGGTTAAGGCAGATCACCGACATCATGGAAATGGGAAACGAATCCCAGAATGGAAATGGGAAACCATTTCCATGGATTTCATCATAGGGTTACCAAAATCAACCAAACAGAATGACTCCATCATGGTAGTGGTGGAAAAACTTAGCAAGGTTGCTCACTTCATTCTCATCAATTCAACTTGCAAGGCAATAGATATTTCCAGTATTTTCATGAAATAAATATTTAGACTGCATGGCATGCCTAAGGAATCATATATAACTAAGATACAAAATTTACTTCAAGCTTCTGGAAATCTCTATTTGTTGGTTTTGAAACTAAACAACTATTTAGTATAGCCTATCACCCTCAAACTAGTGGATAGACAGAGAGGGTAAACCAAGTGTTAGAGGACATGTTAAGGATGCATGTAATGCACCAACCTAAGAAGTGGGAATACTACCTACCACTGGTAGAATTTTCCTACAATAATGGTTATCAAGATTCATTGAATATGAGCCCTTTTGAGGACGTCTATGGTAGACAATGAAAGATTCCAATCAGTTGGGATAGCCCAGTAGATAGAATTATAATCAGGTCATATATGCTAAAGGAAATGGAACAACAAGTAATTCAAATAAAACAAAATATGAAAATAGCTTAGGATAGATAGAAAATCTATGTAAATAGAAAAAGGACTCCTAGAGAGTTCAAAGTAGGGGATCATGTGTATCTCTGAGTTAGACCCAGGAAAATATCCTTGAGAATGGGAGCCTATCCCAAGATCTCACTTTGGTATTATGGAACCTTTGAAATCTTGGATAGAGTGGGGCTTGTAGAATATATATTAACACTTCCTCCCACAATGAAGAACATAATGTTTTCCATTTTTTGTTACTGAAGAAATATGTACATGATTCTAATCATATAATTGATTGGTCCATGATTCAGGTGAAACCAGAGGAAAAATTCCTATTAGAACCACAATGAATAATATACAGGAAGGAAACCCCGGTCAAGAATAGAACCATTGCACAGATCAAGGTGCGGTGGAAACAATCTGGTCCAGATGAAGCTACATGGGAAATGGAGGATGCCATGAAACATGCATACCAATTTTTGTTTACTTATGTACATACAGAACACATTGGTAGGTAGAACATCAAGGACGATGTTCCTTTAAGGGGGAGGGGATTGTAATACCCATATTTCCCCCAGCGTATAAATATAAATATAACTTACCAAAAGACTGTGGCAGACTAAATATGTGTGAATGTTGGATTTGATGGACCTTTTGTTATAAAAGGTAATGTATGTATTTCTATTATAAATTAAAATGGATAGTGTTGCATAGCTGCTGAAAGGGGGGTTTTCCAAGATAGATCATGATGTTATGAGAGATATGGTGAGGGGAACCAGAAATGGTTGAGATGACCCCCACCAAACCAGTACCTTACTATATTTAATTGCTCAAACCCAGAACAATCCTCTAACCCATAAATTAATTACCAGTCAGGATGGTAGTTGGAAAATCATCTTTAAGAGTTAATGAGGAGATGGGGTAGTGTACCCATCTACAAGGCTTCCATACCTGAAAATGCGATGGGGATTCAGACACATGAAATATTGTTGAGGAAGGAAAGAAAGGAGGTAATTTTGGTGGGAAGAAGAGATCTGGAAGATAAAAAAGAGTCGAGAGACCAATCTCCAGAAGAGGGAAGAGTGCTTCCAGCTCTTTGGATCGAAGGATAACTGAGAAACAAGATCATTCTTGGTGCAAGAAGATATTGGAAATGTTTTCAATCCAAGTTTATAAATGGGGTTGACAAGTGAATGTGGAAGTGATCGTTGCAGACCCCCTTGCTTGGTATAGAGAAAATCGTTTGTTAAGTTCATAAAGGGGGAGGAGAGTAACCTCCATCCCTAACTGTCACTGAGAAAGAAGAGAGAATATATCTCATAGAATCGTGATATAGCTAGGGGGTGGGCAACGACAAATCCGTTCAAGATTGGTTGTGCTTACGGTTTCATGGAAACAAACAACCCTTTCAGCAGTCACTTCACGATTTTAGTTTCTGATAAGTATTTTCATACTATGTGTACTAAAATGGAAATGATGATTGAATATACATGTCTATGACTAAATTATGTATTGAATGATTAATGTAGAAATGCTCATTGTTTTTCTGTGAAACCATGATTTTGAATGGTCTTTTGTGTTCCTTATCTTATCAGCTAGAGATTTATGGGGCGTGGGTCTGCAAGAGAGTCAGAGGAGGGTTAACTGGAATACTTAAGTCCTTCTGACCTCTCGAATTTACCTTCGTAGGAATAATAAGTTTGAACTCTGTGGAAGGAAGGTGTCTCATTCATACCCTTCACTTGTGTGACTAAGGGATCATGCCCATGGACTTAACCAATTAATGGCTAAGAGTTAAGAATGTAGCCCACGACAATTTTCTGTGGACCCATATGACCAAGGTTTGGGAGCCCTACACTAGGCCCAAAAGGAAATAAGCCTTTCTAGCTTCAGAACTCTGGGAGTTCAGAGCTCTGGGGTGTTATGACCTTACCACTTTCAAAATGGCCAAAGGAAACTTATTTCTATAGTTACCCATGAGATCGACCGACATGTGGTGGTGTCCCTAACCATGACATATGGACCTATCCCATCGTTAAACCCTGACCCACTTACCAATCATGAAGTACTATGAGCCACATATCCAAGGGTATTCAAGAGTCTCCCTAGCCATTGGATCTACGCCGAGGTCAATCCGACATTGACTACTTCGGGAGAAAATAGCTATCATAGGAACAAATTTCTTGAATGTCGGAGTTGTGAATTAATATGATCCTTGGATCTAGGGAGTCCATTGAGAACCCCTCTTAACCATATGATCGACCAGTAGAGGGAATCGCGTAAAACACTTCGACGAAGTCCTAATTTGGGAGAGAGAAGTTGTCATAATGATGAAACCCTTGAATGTTGGAGCTACAAATTAAGAAGAACCGTATATCTAGGGTATCTTCAGGATCCTCCCTAGTCGTTGGATCTATGCCAAGGTCATCCCGATGTTGACCACTCTAGGAGAAAGGGGATGGTAAGCGAGTGGACCACCTGAACGCCAAATTCATGAAGTGATAAGAGTCATAGATCTGAGGACATTTTGGGATCTTTCATGACCATTAGATCTATACATTTTTTGGCCTGACATTGAACACACCAGGAGCAAGGAGGAGGTCACACAACGAATTTCCTGAACATTGAAGTTACAGAGTAATGGAAGCCATAGATAAATGGATCTACATGGATGCATATTGATCATGAGATCTAAGGGAACCGGAAGGCTATCAATATGTAGTGACGTGGCATGCTAACTTCACCCAGGGTGATGTGGACCCATGTTTGACGTGCCACATGTTACTTGGATTCATACATTTTGTAGAACCTATGTGCCCATTAAAACAAGACTTGTGTCACCCATAGAAGAGGCCACATGTCATCTCTTCCTTTCCCTGTGTCACCCCCCCTTGCACATATTCTCTTGGCTTATTGGTGGTTGGAGTACTTGAGACCCACCTATCCTTGCCTCTGCATTTAATATGCCACCACGTGTAAGGGTGGAATCTTCAGGAGTCCTAGACTTTAGAACTCCAGAGGTTGGGGGTGTATTGTCATAGGTAATTCAAAGGGACTAAAGGTAAGAGCCACATGGTGATATTTCAGGCTCTTTTGGGAGTTCGGGAGTTCAAAACTCCAGAGGTGATACATGTAGAGAGAAAAAGGGGCATTCAATGTTGATGCGTCGAACACTGAATTTTCCCCTTTATCTTATGTGTTAAATGAGGATCAAGTCCCACCATTGGATTGGATGGTGGATGTACTTCCACCATGGATGTAGGAACTTGGAGATGGTATAAATGATATGGATCCATGTGGCCCTTGAATAATAACTCCCGAAGAGCTTCGGGAGGCCATAACTTGCAATCTAGAGCTCAAGTTTGACCCTGGTAGGAGTCGTTAGAAACCTACGATTGAGTAGAAGCGAATGGAGACCTCAGAAATAGGATTAGATACGATTAAAGTAAGAAAATTGTTGATGCCTCATCCCTAAAAAGGATACTTAGGGGTCGGGTGTGTTACAACAACACATAGAAATAATATTTTTTCCTGCATATATAGTGCACGACAGTTTGTAAGTTTCATACAAGCCCTAGATTGATAATTAAATGCATATTCTTTCTAAATATCTTCTTGAGAAATTAAGGAGGTGATTAAAAGACCCAACATATTTATCACTCACATAATAATTATGTTCAAATTTATAAACAATGGTTTTATCATTCATCACACTAATGCCTGAGAGTGGAACAAACAAAGAATAGCTTGAAAATAAATATTTTTTAAATCCTATGGAAAGAAAATAGTTCATTGTATCACATCCATCTCCATACCATGGCAAGAAACAACAATATGTCTGAAGAAAAATGAACAAAACAAAGAGAAGCAAAAATGGTCCTTTCGTAGAACTTTAAATGATTTAGCAACTTTAAATTCATAGCGATGTAAAGAAAACTCATTCTCAATATTTCATGCTCAAATATAAGTTTGAAACCACAAAATTCATAAGCCCCGAGATAGATCTTTGTTGTATTTAAAAAATAAGTACAAATTGACTGTTCAATGTCAAATAAAATGTGTTCTACAACTCAACACTACTCAATATTCCTGATAATTAAATGAGAAATAAGAAATGAATTCTCCCCAATGGTCTAGGGTGAATATATCATGGACCATATATCAAGTAGAGGTAACCTGGAAGAAAAAAGGAGGAAGTTAGAAATTGGTCTCACACACAACAATAATTGAATTACGAGTCTGGATGATTTGCAAATTGGGAAAGAAAAGGAAATAAGAGAGTTTCTTCAAACAAATTTGTACTCACAAAAATGGAAATAGAGAAGAACCCTTTGTGACTCTTTTGCATTCTTTATATAAGAGAGAATGTCCAGTGGAATCATCACAACCATTTCTTCAATCTTCAAGATTATGGTGGGTTAACGACTGCTTTTAATGCCCCACTCAGTTTCTCTTGAATATATTCATGTAACCATGCTTCAATGATTATTAAAGTCCCTTTATTTGTCCCCCCAACTGGGACCTACTTAGGAATTCATGAATTTTCTTTATTAACCCATTTTCAAAAGGTAATTTACTACCAAGTCATAAATGGTCACAAGTGTGTTTTGATTTTTACGGCATGACAATTGTAATTTCAACCATGGAAACCATTTCCAGGTTACTCTTCACAACTCTATATTTCCAACAATCTTTCATTTTCTCAATTTAGACATCGGTATAAAAGTTATGGATTTCAAAAAATAGAGACTCAGTCATTGTTGATCTATTCTTCACGTGAGTTCTTGGCCCTTGATTTTGTAAGTCCACCTTATTTATTCCACATGCATTGTGGGAGAGTAGTCATATCATATTTATAATAAAAATGGAATCCCATATTATTTGTGTGTGAAGTTGAGAGAACCTTGGAACCTTGTGTATAGTGTAGTTTTTGGTCACCACCTCATCACTCGGTTATTATTCCAAGTGACTACCTAGTAATTTGTTTCCAACCCATGCCATCCAAGGGTTGCCCAAAGATAGGTCCATTTCACTACCACGTTTCAATGGAAGGTGTGCCAAAGAAAATGGGGGAGAAACTTAGGATATGAGAATGAATACTTCTAAGTGTTAAGGATAATTTAGAGAATTGGTTCGTTGTGGAGAAATAGGGAATGAGGAATAATAATAAAAATAAAGATACTAATGAGGAATAAAAATAATGAGTAATAAAAATAATAAAAAGGAAAACAATAAAATGATGTGGGAAGATAGGGAAATGCAGGTTTGTGGGCAAGCAAAGAGATACAAAAATGAGGAGTAATAAAAAAAATAGTAAATATGATGCGGGAAGACAAGGAAATGCGGGTGCAATTTGAGTGACTTGAGTATTGCAGCTATGCAGGTGTGGGGGTTTGGGTTGCGAGTCTTCGTGTAAGGGGAAATTTGAGTGACATGGAAATGGGAGGATTGATTTGAGTGGCACAGATGTGCGAGTTTGGGTTTGTGGGGATGCAGGTCCACATGTAAGGGGAAATTTGAGTGACACAAAAATGTGGGGTGTTATTTGAGTGAAACATGGGTGCGGCTATGTAGGGTTTGTGGGTCCGCGTGTAAGTGTTTTGGGTTTGCACGGATGCATGTCCGCATGTAAAACTTATTAAAATTTGTAAAAATAGTAATAAACATAAAATAGTGTAGATGCAGGTGTGTGGGAGTTAGGTAAATGCAAAGAAGAAATATGGGAGGAAAAATGAAAATAATAAAATGCGGTAAAATAATAAAACTTAGTAACAAAATGTGGAGAAATGAATAAAATGCAGATAAAAAGGAAAATCATGAAGATGACTAATTGTTGGGGAGTTGAGGGGCACAATTTGAGGAATGAAAAGGGTAAAATGGAGGTTGGGTAAATGCAGAGGATGTGAGAAAATTGGAAATATCTTCAACATATGACCTCTATTTTTTTCGTAAAATGTTGGATGAAGTTAACACATATGGATATCCAATGAAGGGATGAACACAAGAAATTTCCTTCTTTTTGGCATCATTTATTTTCTTCTCTTTTGTTCTAAAGAGAATCCATCCCCATTGACCTTGTGTGGAAAATAATTGCAACAACATAAACTGATTCTGAATTATTAAATACTTTGTATGTATTCATGCACAATAAGTGACAATCATCTTGCAGTTTCCAAATTTTAAAATTTGGTCTCTACTTGATTAATTATGAATCAAAATCACTCTAGTTGATGGGTTGTTGGTTTTTATTCCCATCGTTCCCTTGGTTTTGGCCATTATATTTTCCCTTCCCCTTATTTTTATTTTGACTAGTATAATTTGGGGGTTTGGGTATGTTATTTTTCACATATACCTATCCTTGTGGAAGTGTGGGTGTAAGTTGACCAACAAGGGCTTGGGGTTCCATCACTGGAGGAATTGAGGCTACTAGTGGAGGTCAAAGGAAAAGATAATATGGATTCATAGCTTCCTCACTACAAGAGAAAATAGTACAAGAACTTCCATGCACATTTTTATGTGTATGGGGTGTGGCATACAAAGTGCTAGTGCCTACTTGAGATGAGGAATAAGATGAGTCCTAAGGGGGGTTAGGGTAATTGTAAGGTGTTGAAAGGCACCCAATAGGGACTTGAGGGTAATAGGTGCTAGCCTCACCACAAGGGTTATTGTATCTAGTAGGTCTAGGGGGATTAGGATGCATATGGTTATGAGACATAGACCCAATAACACCATCAACCACATGATATGCCCCTTGTGCAAATAATTCACCTTAGCAATAGTGAGCGACATTGAGAAGAATGGTATATAAATACACAGACTAAGCATGAATGTGGTCATGTTTTTGTTCCTTATGGATGGATTCCTCCTCATTTATATGCATAGTCATGCGTACATCCTTAGCAATGGGATTAATAAGTGAATTCAGGGACCAATCCATGAGGAATCTATATTATCTTTTCACGTTACATGTATTATACATTATTCATGGATATCATCCATTATTCGGGTGGCTATATTCTAGAAAACGTTGGTTACGATATGAATCCTACATCATTATGGAATAGAAGTTGGAATAAATTCAAGAAAACCTTTGCTATGGACTCAAAGGTGGTATGGGTACCACATAACTAGTATATGTATCATTTGGCAACTGCACCCATAAGAGTGGATTAAAAAATCCTCAACCTAATTGAATCTTTCATTATGCTATTAGAGGAACACCAAATATGGAATGACATAATGTGGTTGAAGGGATCTACTTCGATTTTACCCTAAAACTTAGGAATGTTTGAGGGAATTTTAGTTGGCATAGCAAGCCAATTGGCATCATGACATATAAGATCATTGATATTTTTTTCTTTAAACATGGAGATTCATTCCTTCCATTTAAGGAATCATGGGCTTGTTGGAATTATCTCCTACCATGGTTGAGACTGGCATGGAAATCGGGTTGGATGGGGATGAAGTACTTGCATAAGAACTATCTCTAGAAGTAGAGGAACCAACAATACTCAAAGGGGACAAGGATTCAAAATATGAAGAATAGGAACTTCCCAAATCTTATGAGGAATAGCCTAAAGGTCAACTAGGTGGAGGAACCCAAACTCATTGAGAAGGGGATATAATAAGTCGAATAGAAAACAAAGGCTAAAGTCCTCACAAACTATGATATAGTCTCCTTGGAGGATATATGATGTCTAGATGAAACTATTACCTCTAATATGAAAAAATTCTATCGAAATACTAAAGTAACAAAGAAATAAAATAAGAAAACTAATCAAACAATCAATCACTATGTTCTCAGGTAGGGTAATAAATGGTTTGATGTGTGTATATATCAATCTATAATAGTTTACTCAAAGCTTCATCCTATAAAAATAAAATACTCTAGACTATAATATGAACTAAGTACACTCAAACAAGTCCTAGACTATGATTAATGGCATTCCAATCAACTAACAGTAGGGGGAACAAGGTATTCTACATAGATGCGTGAAGGTATGAAAGAGACAATTGTCACTAGGAGGGAATGGGTAGTCAAGTCCCAAAGACCTGTAGAAATATATCGTAGGTGTCCTCTCTCTTACGAAAGCCAACCAGGTAAGGATACCTAGTAGAAGGTCCACTAAGCTACCTCTTCATAGACACGTGTAACAAGTTACCTTGCCTTCAAGATGAAATCAAGTGCTTGTGGGATATATAGTAGTGAAACAATAAGGAGTCTCAACTACACCTCAAGTATTGACCTTGGTGTTATTCACTCCAAAGAGCATGCCTATTACCAAACCAGTTCTGACTATGTCAAATAGAAAGGATTTTAAATTACCCTAAATGTCAACCAGTATGTCTCAATGTGAGATGATGATGGGGTGTTATTTGGATGTCTATCACCCTAATCCTAACTTAACTAAAATATTGTTTTTGTACCAAGTGGGATGATGTGTGTTCTATTAAGAAGTTAATTTTAGGCTAATATTGTTGACACAGACCAATCATATACTTTAGGTGTGAAGTATGTGCACGTGAGATGTGTATTAGTTCAAATAAAAATTACTTGCAAAAATAAAGTAGAATGTAAATAAATGAAATAGAAACTAATGAGTAAGTAACCAATTAAAATAAGTACTCAAGAAAATTAACACTTTCCTTATCTAAATCATAGTTTAGAATAGAATAAACTTGCAAATTCAGATTTTACAAATAAAAAAAAACTACTTTAAACTAGGGCTTTACAAGCATGCAATTCCAAAGAAGAAAACCATAGAAATAAATAAAAATACTAAGGGTATAAAATGAATCTTTTCTTTTACTAAGAGGGATTTCTAATCTGAAATAGATAGCTAACTAATACAAAAAATAACCCAAGTCTAACAACTGAAAAAGAGAGAAAAAAATCAAGCTAGAAAAATATAGGTAAGGGCTTCTCACACAAACTCGAAGTAGGAAAAATATTAAGACAATGAAGTATGATTTTTTATCCAAAATTTATGCAAAAAAATATGCTAGATAGGATCATTTATAAGATTATTTAAATTATGGAGATTCAAACCTTTCATGCAAGCAATCATGGGTTGATTGGAATTAGCTCCTTCCATGGGTGAGACTGGCTTGGAACTCAAGTTGGATGAGAATGAAGTAGTTGCATAAGAACTAGCTCCAGAAGTAGAGGAACCATTATTCCTTTAAGGGGACAAGGATTACAAATCTGTAGAAGATGAACTTCCCAAATATAATGAGGAAGAGATTGAAGGTGGGCTAGGTGGAGGAACCCAAACTCATTGAGTGGGGGATATAATATGTCCAGTAGAAAACAAAGGTTGAAGGCCTCATAGCCTATGAGATAGTCTCCTTGGAGGATATACGATTCCCATATAAAAATATGATACCTAATATGCACAAATTCTATCAAAAATGATAAAGTAGCAAATAAATGAAATAAGTAAATTGGTTAAACAATCCATTGTTATGTTCTCAAGTGGTGAAATAAGTGGTTTAATGCATGTATATATCAATATAAAGTACCGTACTCAAAGCTTCATTTTATAAAAATAAAATATTCTAGCCTATAAGATGAATTAAGTACACTAAAACAATTCCTATACTATGGTTAAGGGCCTTCCAATCAATTAACCATAGGGGGGCCAAGGTCCTCTACATTAATGAGTGAAGGTACAAAGGAGACAATTATAACTAGGATAAAATGGGTATTCAAGTCCCAAAGACATGTATAAATCTATCTCAGGTACCCTCCCTCCCACAAGATCCACCTGGGTAAAGATACCTAGTAGAATGTCGACTAAGCTACCTTTTCACAGACATTTGTAATAGGTTACCTTACCTTCAAGACAAAATCAAGTGGTTGGGGTATCTTCAGTAGTGAAACAACAAGGAATATTAATTAGATCTCCAGTACCAACCTTGGCATTATCCACTATGAAGAGTATACCTACTACCAAATGGGTTCTGACCATGTCCGATAGAAAGGATTTTAAGGTATCCTAAATGTCAACCACTATGTCTCAATGTGAGATTATTATGGGGTGTTATTTGGATGCTTATCGCCACAATCCTAACCTAATTAAAATATTGTTTTTGGCCCAAGTGGGCTTATGTGTCTTAGATTAAGTGGTTAATTTTAGGGTGATATTGGTGGCATGAACCAAGAATATACTTTAGGTGTGAAGTGTGTGCACATGACTATGTATTATTTCAAATAAAAATTCCTTTCAAAAATTATGCAAGAAAATATTCCTAAGGGATAACCATGAAGGAATGATTTTTTCCTATAGCTTACTACAATAAAACTGTGAAAATGAAATCTAAAAGAAATTTAAAAAATGGAACCTACTAGAGATCCTAGGGGGGTTTGTTTCTCAACCTATAATAATATTAAAGAAAACACTTAATATGCATCATGATTATATTAAAGATTGAAACAAAACCCTAAAAAAAACTCAGGAAGCCAAGAAAAAACCTTGAAAACTAAAAAAACTAAATTCTAGAACCAATACAAAAACTTACCCTATTTCTCGCATTAGCAATGCATAAAATGTCCCCAAAAATTGTTTTGGAAAAGTTCTTAAATTTTTTCCCAAAACGTTTTTGGAACCATGAGGTACTCTAAAAGGCAGGAGTTGGTCTCTAAGGTATATTTGAAGGTTTTTAGTCCAATTTATCTTATATACATATCACAGAAAGAAATAGCAAGCAAAATATGCCCAAAAACTCAAACAATTAGAGGGGGTGTGGGGTGGGATTGAAAACAGAGACACAACTAAGGAAGAGAAATAGGTTGTTTTTACAGTGGAATCACCAATCTATTGCTGGAAATCTATGGAAAGGTTGTGATAATTTCCATATCTATAGGATGCGATCTAGATATAGAAAAATATAGATCTTTAGAGAACAAAAACACACTTCAAGAATGGATCCATTTCACATAAAACCCTATTCTACCATATGAAAGAAACAAAAGAAAGAAACTATAATTTCAAAATGAAGTAGACAAGTTTTAAATAATGTGAATAAAATCCATACCCAATGGAAGAAATATGGCATTTCACCTATGTGGGAAACCATTGAAGAAGATGGCTCCAATACCTATCCCTTGCGATGGGTCCTTCGCTTCCAAAGTGTGTGGTAGATCCCCTATACTATGTCTACAATTGGCTTGGATTTGAAATATGTTTATAAAGAGAAATGAATTCTCTTGAGTTCTGAGGAAATTTCGACAACATGTACTTACATGTGGATGGATGATGAAAAATCAAGAGACCTCCTAATTTTTATAAGAAAAATAATGGTTAAACCCTCTTGACATGGTCATAATAAATAATTAATTTTTGACCATATCATGTTTATAAACTATTTTTAGGGTTTAGATATGTCCATTTTTAGTTATTTTACTTTTTTGGAAAATTTTGAGTAGAAACAATCGAAATTGGAGTTTTTATGGGCCATTGCATCTTTTGGGGGTGATTTTCGTAATGGCAATGCACTTTTGGGGGGTAAAAAGTGAATTGGATTTCTTAGATGATGAATTTTGGATATGTGTTTCCTAAGGTCAAGTGGAGGTGGAATGAAGTGCAGTGAGTGGAATGAATGTTTCCCATATTGTAATGAGGTGTATTTCGATGAACTTGTGGTTTCCATGGGTGTACCATTTTTGGGTGATAAAAAATTGTGTCAACTCCTATCCTATAAAAAACCTAAAAAATGAGGAGATATTGAAGATATTGATGATAAATGTGATTCCAATAATCTTTTTATAGGTTAAGACCAAAATTCTAAGTGTGCAATTAAACTAAAATATCACCTTACAAAGGATTGTTTGATGAAATATTGAACACGTGTTCATCTAGAATATCATCATTAAGGGGGGGATAAATCACTCACATTTGAAGGTTAGAGACAAAATATACCAGGGCCAAAAATGTCTTACTCTCAGGAGTAATGAGTTGAAGATCAAAATCCTACAGGATGTCGATCCAATGGGAATTGTTTCCATTATTGGATCACTTACTAAAGATACATAACATGGGATTATAATTCATGAAAACCTTAGTTTTCCTTGCTAAGATATAATGACATAGCTTTTGAATAAAAAAACAATTCCTAAATATAACTTCTCATCATGGTTGGACAACAACAATGGACATCAAAGGTTCTTGCTAACATAATATATGACAGGCTTAGATCAATCCTCCCCTTATTGAACTAACACACTAGCCAGCATGAAAGGGAATTTTGAAATGTAGAGGATGCAATCCTTCTAGAAGTTAAGAATGATTATTAAAGGAGTATATGTAATGGATAACTTTAATGCAATGAGTGATTGTTGATATTGGGCATTCCATATAAATGGTATCTCAAAATACAACAACCATAAAAACCCATGTGCACATGTAGAATATTCATGAATGAAGCCATTGGTTCAAAAACTAGTTTTTGAACTAATTAGGAGAAATATTGGTGGTGAATTCATCTTGAGGAAGAAAATAAGAATGATGGTGCACATCATTCCATGGTAAATTAGGTGTATGGAATTACTTCAATAATTTCTTCATTAAAATAAAAAATGAGATTAGTAGAATTGAAAGTGTCAGTTACCACTATGAAGAGAATTTGTTTTTAGGGTTGGAACCTCTAACAACTCTAAAGATATTGTTATAGAGAAAATATCACCAATGTACAGTAAGATCTCCCTAGGATCTACCCACTGATACTAGATATATAGTGGCATATAATTCTAATGGTTTCCTCTGTATTCAAGTAAATTTGTTTCCTTTTAACCAAGAGGAGTGATGAAAATACCTTTCGACCAACAATTGTTCTCACGTGTTTGGTTGATGCAGCTCTTGAGATCCATCTCCAACTCATGTGATATGATTCTTGCACACAAGGATACACAAAAATAACAATATACTATTATTATAGTGTTAGGAAATCCAAATCCACTAGATCTATCCTGATCTATTCATTATGAGACCAGATCTAAACATTTGTAAAAATAATACAAACATTCATTGGGGAAAACCAATGATCTATTAATTGAAATGAAAGAAGTTCACCAATATCATTACCTCAAGGTGTATATGCACTCCTCCTTTCCCCTTTATCCATTCTCCTCCTCAGCTTCTTCAACAAAGATAGGAAACCTGCATGCAACTGATGTAGATGGAGAAGCACTTCTGAATTTTGGTAGAATATTTATGTAAATGGTTCTTCTCCCCATGCTCAATATTTTCCATCTTTATAAATAATTTTGGAAGCATATTGGGAGAGATTATATATTCTAGAGACCAATAGAGACTCAAATTATGTGAGTTCCAAGGATCATGCCACGAAGAATCAACTCATCCCTCTATCATATCTTTGAAACTCCAAAAATATAGAAGGTTGTTGAGGGTGTTGCTTGTTTTGAACTGGTGTCAAATGACATGTTGCTAGTCATATCATATGTGACCAACAAAACCCCTAAAAAAAATTATGAACCTTGAGCTAAGGGTTGTGTCTTGGCTTACATATTATATTTTTTCCCTTCTGACAAAGAAGGGTGGATATTAAGTCTATAATATATATGTGAGATATGGCTCATGTAGGAAACACACATCGATGAGGATATAGATGGCATGGAGGAAGACTCGGAAAATGAGGTAAGAGGCACCATAGTAATTGAGTTGAGATTCTTAGAAATTCCTAATGAACATGAAGGATAAAAAAAAGACAAAGAGATGACTAAGGTGGAATTATAGAATATAGAGATAGATTTCGTATTTTCATTATGAGGGTGAGATAATTCTTTAACTTATGGCTTAGAAGGATTTTGGTGTTCTTCCACAAGTGTTCTTCTAAACTTGTGGTGTTTGGGAAAATTGTATGAATATCGACCATAGGTATCACACACACACACATGGATGATTTGTACAAAATTATTTTTTTTTCTTCTTAGAAAAGTATGGGAGAGTGATATTTTCCATGGGATGGATGTGTCATAGCTCTCTTCTCAAGGGTAGAGAAAACTCCACAAGTTTAGGAGCTCTAGGAATTAATGGGTGGCATGGACATTATTATTGTGAAGGGAAAAAGGAGGAGTGGTCATGATATAGGTGGATATCGGTGGCCACCCACTTATTCCAATTGGCTCAAAACAATCTTCTGGCAATTTACTATTTTTAGCAGTTTTTCGGTTCCTAAACTTCAGGGGCCATTTTGAGGGCCTAAATGAAGTTTTTTCGAGATCGATCACCTTAATGATAATGAAAGGATTTGAATCAACCCCAAAAATGAATCTCCTAGATGATACCTTTCCAATGATCTATTATGTGCCAAAGTTACGCCCCCGAGAAGTTGATACACCAAACTACCCAAAACGTGGTCCACCAAATTGTTGGCTTTTCATATTCTGGGGTTAGGGTATTGGATTTTCTTTATGTTAAAAAGGCATTTAGAGCCTCATTGTAATCCATATTCTTGTGAATGTGAGTAGCCGTCACATCTCTTCTCAAATATAAGCTGCCACCATTCTAGAGAGCCTTTCACTCTGTATTTCTATAGTTTTGTACATTTCACTCATTAATAGAAATTGTGTATTAATGTATCTTTGTGTTTATGGTTTTAGCTGTGATATATTTCTATTATATTATTAGATATCTGATAGATATTTGTACATTTATTTATTATAACTTTGCTCTCATTTTATGTTGAAAATAATCCAGATCGGGTCATTTTAGGTGCAGTAGTTTGAGTGGTCACATCTCACTTTGGGAGGTTAGTTCGCCCAACGTTTTTTTTATTCCCCCCCAATACCCTTCTTACTTTTTATAGTTTGAATTTGAGGAACAAATCCATGAACTAGATATGAGGTCAGGATAGATGGTGTATTCATTGACTAAATGGTAGTTAAAACTAGATAGGGGAATGATGTTGATGAAACTGAAGGATTAGTTGGGTTGATATACAATACCAAGATACCCAAAGTGTGTCCTAGAAGAGTAAACATCACCATTACAAGGATCTTGACTATACCAGGAGGAGAAAATAATAATGTAATCTACATAATAGGTGTGATAACCAATGGGTTTTGTTCCACTAGAGGATTAGTGGGATTTGTCTTCGATTGAGAAGATTATTCTTTGGATGTAATAGTACACATTTGATTCATTCCCTCAAGGGGAATTTTTGGTGGTGGTCCTAGGAAGGTACCCAACAAACAAGGGTCATTGATGATACCTAGAACAACCTTAGAAAAAGAAGGCATGGATTGGTTTCCTTTATGAGTTAGTAGGACATTGTTTGGATTGGATGTTGACTGAGGATCATGATACAAAGACACAATATTTCCTTCATGGGGAAACATCATAAAAACAAACTATGTGGATGCTACAACATTCATGGCATACATATAAATACATCCTAAGAGAATGTTGTAATCAATTTGGGTTTCTACAACCTCAGTATCGATCAAGATCTTACGAGAAAGTTCAATGAGAATTTTTTGCAAAATTCCTTATGCTAGTGTTGGTTTACTATGGGATGACCCAGGTTATAACATACAGGATTACCAACTTCCCTTCTACCATCGAACCTCCTGGATACCAGAAGGAAACATAGTGCACAAAGTGCACTGCGCAGTCTCACCCGAAATGGATTCAATGGGTGGTCGCATGACTCAGATGTATACAACCATGGGATGGGATGCATTTCTCTTTCAGATGCATTAGATCCACTCAACTACTAACCCTCGAATACCCATATATTATGCTAATTATAACTCTTACCAGTAACACAATATATTACCAATAGACTTCATTAATGATTATATAAGAAAATATTCCATGAAAGGTATTCATCTATTGTATCATAAGATTTATATATAAAACTAGCTAGGACATTCATTCATTTAGTGTTATTCTATAGTTCTTTCCTTAGTACGCAGTGTTATTTCCTTTATCATTTAACATGTTCATCATAAAATTACTAAAGTAAATACAATCAGAAACACTGCATACATTTGCACAAAACATAGATATACCATGGTTCACCCCCCGGGACTACGTTCACAAAGATTTGTCACTTTGACTCTTTATTCATATTCTTGCAAAATCTAGTGTTGTGCACTGTACATTTCTTCCTTCATTACACCCGTTCTCCATAGATCTCCCAAGTCTATCAAAAAGACCTTTTACTCAACTAAAGGAGCTATTGCAACCTCAACATTACATACACCACCAAAAAAAAGGACAACCCTCTCATCATCCTAATACATACTACTTATACAAAATTGGAAAAAATCCCTTACAAAAACCATAACCCTAAGAAGATTAGGTTTGTCCACTTTCTCATTGACTTAATCCCAGCTGGTCCTCGATCCAACCATTTCTCCAAGTCAGAACTTGTCCACTTTCCAACTACTCCGCAATATTTTATCCACGTTGTAACGTCTTTTCTCAGCGCCTCTTTTCCTCTTTTTTCGACAATTCTTTTCTTCTAATTCTGGCACGCTCCCTATTTTTCTACGCTGTCTTGAAATCTTCAAAATTTCCTTGGTTTTATCCCAAAATTGGCCTGTGCCAACAAACCCCCAACACTAACATCGTGACTTATCCTGAGTCACTCATGAACTCCTGTATCTTTTACTTCCTGTGCCAGGGCTTCATACATCTGTTTTATATGCTAGCATTTCTCCTTAGCCTGGTTTCTCTTCTCCATCATGGCTTCCACCACCTGCATGGTGACTGGAGGTATCAATATTTATACCCCCTCTAAGCCTATATGTTCTATGTGCAGTTTCGTTGCATTGATATCCATGACTAACTTCTCTGGCATTTCCTACAGGGGCTCCAATTGAGCCTGTCTTGTAATTTTCTCCACCTACACTGCTTTCTCCTCTGCTTGTAGGCTCTTGATTTATGACATAGTCTTAACTTTCTCAGGCAGTGACATTGTCTTCTATCACTATTTTACATCTTCCATTACTGCATGCAGTTTATCTTCCCTTCCTTGTAACTCTTGCAAATTCGCATCTTCTAAGAGTTGTGTCCACAGTTGGGCACCCTTTTCCAACAACTCTGTTATCCTTTGGATAACCTGCACTATAATTTCTACAATTTATGTGGTGTCATGTTCTCACTATGCTATAAATTCTGGATGGATAGTGGGTACTGTGCACTCTTCCAGTTCCTTTATTTGGTCCTTGTACTGCTCCAAGGAATGCGATATTTTCCTCATATTCTCTTCATAAGACACTCCCTCTGACTCTGCATTGTTTGGGATGGTTTGGAATACTGTGATAATATGTTTTTCCATCTCTTCCAATCTATGTTGCACTATATTCTTCTCCCGCCCTTCTTGGATATTTTCTTCCTTCAATTTGGTCTTTTCCTCATGTGTTATTTGTAAGTTCGTCACATCAGACCTTGCAGCCCAGGACTAAATTTCTTACGTGACACTTATTTGTAGTTTATACAACACCTTTGTCAATATCTTGGGAAATTCCAAGTCCAATGTCTCAATGTCCTTCAGGAGCTTCTGTGTTTCCTCCTCATTGATGAAAAAAATTGCAGGGGTTATGATAAAATTGGCTCTCCCCTGCACTATAATTTGCATTGTTTCTCCCATGGGAACTTCTTCCTTAGTTTGTGTTGGTTTGTCTTTTGATGATTTCTCTTCCTTGATCCTCAACTGCTCCAGTGCATTTTTCACTTCCTGTACTTGCTCCAGAATCGAAGACCTATGATTGTCGACATTCTCCCATACCTTTTATAGTCAATGTTCGACTATTGTGTCTATTAGTTCCACATCATCGATTGTCACTGATGTTTCCAATGGTTTTTTGTGGGCCTTCACCTTCTTCCTAGAGCCACTTTATTTCTCCCATGTTCTCTTATTTTTGGCGTATGATGGCTCATATGCCTTTGTCATATGTGTATCCATGCCTATCTTCTGTCCAATTTATTCCTCCATGGGTATTTCTTGTGTCTTTGTTTGTACCTCTTCTATGCGCATATGTTATGTTGTTCCTCTTGGTGTCTTCTCTTTACGAGGTGGATCCCATGTAGAACCATGCTATGATTTCTTCTGTGTCCCATTTTTCTTTTGTATGGGGTTTCTTTCCCCCACTGGACCTTGTGTTGTCTTCTTTTTATTAATCACATTGTTTCTTCTTGTCTTCTACACAGGGACTGTTCTGTCTTGCATATGATTTTGTCCTCCTAGAACTGTCCTTGGGATTACGAGCACTTTCCATTCCTCGAGCCAATCCTGGACCTCCATCTATATATCCTGCGTCGTGACATGATAACTCAGTTGTAGCTACTCCTTGGTTGGGTCCCTCTAAAATTTGTCCTGCACCCACATGCTATGGCATGATGCTTGAAACTTTTATATCTGTCCAAAATCCTAGACAATCTCTTGGGAAATACTCCATGTGTCAGCTAATCAGTTCTGGATCTCCGACAAGTATAGAGAGAATACATCAATGTTTATTTTCTTCACGTTTGGGTCTGTTTTTCCTCTAAGAGACGTGTAGAGGGATGTGCCACACTTTCCTATTCTCTGCAGGAACATACTGTATGTCGGTTCTTTCCATCCTACAATTGCAATGAGGATGAGTAACCATGAGTAGTCGAACTCATATCCTCAATCATATGTGTCCTTTCAATCCTTCAAGAAATAATTAATCAGATAAGGGGCCCATCTCATCGAGCTCCCCTTTGCGCATTATGTTGCAAATGCTACCACTCTTGATGGTACTTCCTCCTTTTTGCACTTGCAAATTAACTTGCACACTAGAAGCCTTGTAGAAAATCTCATCACAAGATCATCTATGTGTTTGATCATGATTCCCCTATTTCCTCTTTCTATGTCATACTTTTCCTTGATTTCATCAGAGATGGATTTTTCTTTAGTTTTATCCTATAAGTAATTCTCTGGCTTCATCCCATCCACGGGTATCCCAGTGATCATTGTGATCAATTCCACATTGATAGGCATTGGCTATCCATCCAAAACATTCCTCCATGCACCCTTGCTAGGAGTTTCTTCACACATCCATTGATGTGTTTACCATGCCCAAAGTGTAGTATATCTAGAAAATTTATGATCCTTTTATTGTATATCCCTAGGATCCACTTCGTAGGCTCCAACAGTGGCGGGCATGATGGGCCCTTTCCTCTACTCTCCATATAGTTATGTTGTGCCAAATCTGGGAATTTGACTGTGTCAACCACATCATGATCAGATTATTTCATGGTGTCTACACCTCCCACCATCTCATCGTCTTCCTTTACTCCCTCTTGTATTTTTGGCATTAGTATTTCCAATTTCTCCTATGTGCATGATATTCCTTGTGCACTGCTCTTAACTCGCTCCTTCTTCTTCCCTTGTAGGGATGACACCCCAACATATGGTACACCTTGGTGCTTTGTTTCATGCTCTTCTTCTATATCTAGGCCCCGCTGTGCTGAATCTGTGGCATGTTCTTCCTGTTGTGGTCCTTTTCCCCTAGATGCATCAGATTTTGTCCTTTCCACGTCCTCATTCATCTACCTGGCTTCCTATGATGGGTTTCGTTCCTCCTCAACTTGTGTGGTATGTGGCTCATATTCCAGTGTATGGATTTCATCCACATCCATGACTCTGGGAATATCTTTCATCCATGTTTGTGTCACCCGAGCACTACTTCTCATATTTTGCCCAACCATGCTCTACGCTTTAACGCGTGGTGGTGACTTCTTGTTAAGATTCAGACTGTTGAACTTTAATTCTTCACTTGCTATCACAAATTCTGACTCTTTCACGATTAAACTTCGCTCTTAGTTCTTCTCCTTAAAGAAAAACAAAAATGACCACATTTTCCCCCTTTTTTCGACTTTATAGCGGGATGGTGTACTGACATTTATTGCGCACTAATAGTTGTCACTTTTCCACTTTTTCCTACACATTCAAATTTTTCTGTCTATCAACTATTTTCCAGCATGCATTCTCTTCAACATTGGTTTTTCTGCGGCGCACTATTAATGCTAACAAATCAATTACATAAAAAACCCTCTAATATTCTTCTATCTTTTTCTCTTTTTGTTATATTTCTTCCTTTTATGGATTTTTTTATTTTCCTTCTAACATATACTATACACAATATGTAAAATCATACCTTCTCTCTTTGTTTTTACCTTAGGTTGTTAGGTCGACTGTCTTGATACAGTTTCAGTCGATTCTCATTCACCAGTCCTCTGAGATTCTTCCCTGAAAGATCTTTCAATTAAACAACACCTCCATTTGTAATGGCCTCTACCTAATAAGGCCCTAACCAGTGCATCTTCAACTTCCTAGGGCACTGTAGATATATGGTGTCATAGAGGAGAACTAGATCTCCTTCCTTAAATATTTTCTGCTTTATGTGCCTATCATGCCAATATTTTTCCTTTGCTTTTTGTACTTCCTGGTGGAATCCTTCTAAAATTATGTCTTCTTCTAGCTCCATCAATTGATCCAATATTTCCTGTGCAACACCTTCTTTTGTCATGTTGGTGATTGCTGCAATGCACAATCTAGGTACTAAATAATCCAATGGAACCACTGCTTCCTACCCATACACCAGTTGAATGGTATTTGTCCTGTAAGCTTCTTGCATGTAGTCCTATAAGCCCATAGTACTGTTGATACCTTCAAATCCCAAACATCCCTATTCACATTGAAAATATTTGTCAATGCATTCTCTAGAATCTTGTTAACAAATTCTATTGTACCATTTGCATGGGGATGATAAGGTGTTCTCTTCTCATAACGTATATTGAATTCTTCTGTCATAGCTCTGATTGTATTGTTAATGAAATGGGTTCCCTGATCACTCAAAAAAATTCTAGGACATCTAAATCTGGTCACCATGTTCTTAAAGAGAAACTACACTACATTCCTTCATTGGGGTTGCTTCTGCCCATCTTCTTAATTATTTTGTCATAGTGATGATGTATCTAGCTCCTAATCTCCTTGTTGGTGGATTGATGGGTCCAATGAAATCCATATCCCATTTATCAAACACTTGTAAGGTTACTTGGGGTATAAGTGGAATTTTATCCCTTATGTATGGTTTTCCCACCCTCTAACAAACATCACGGGTCTCATATTATTACTTTGTGTCCTTATGTATTGTAGGCTACCATAATCTTGTGCGCAACACCTTCTATGATGTAGGATTTCTTGCATAGTGCCATCCAACTATCCATTCATGTTCTTCTTCTAGCACCATGGAGTGTTCATGCTCCATCACAAATATTCTCAGAATTACATCGACACCTAACTTGTATAAATGACCTGCAATCAGTTCATAGTCTGCAGTGCGCACTTCCAACTATTTTTTCTGCACGACAGTAAACTCCTTGGGAGCCATTCCTGTGCTAAAAAATCCAACAATGTTAGCAAGATAATCATCAGCAATCTGAAAAGAAAATAATTTAGCATAAAGAAAATTCTCCTCTGAGTTCTTTGGATCCTCTCCATTAGTAATTCTTGATGGATGATTTGGTTTTGCATTCATCTTCCCTGGTTTTACTATGATTTCAAAATCATATTCCTAAAAAAATAACAACCATCCACAGATCCTTCCCCCCTAACACTGTCTTGTTAACTAGGTACTTCAACGAAGAATGATTTGTAAACATATTAAAATGTTGACCTAATAAATAATGTTTGAACTTCTGTAAGGAATATACCATAGCCAGACCTTCCCTTTCTGTAGTATTATAGTTCTGATTAGACTCAAACAACTTTCTACTAGAAAATGATATTGGGTGATCAATGTCTCCTTCACATGGTTGTGCCAATACTACTCCAAGTTAAATGGACGAAGCATCCATATGCACATGAAATTATTTTGTCCAATTTGGAAAGCTCAGAATTGGTGTTGTCACCATCTTCTCTTTCAATATGTCCATGCTCTCTTAGCATCCATCATTGCACTGAAACTTGATGTCTTTCTTTAGTAACTTTTCCATGGGCATAGTAATCTTTGTATATCCCTTCATGAATTTCCTGTATTACCTTGTGTGGCCCAATGTTGCTCTCAACTGGCACACTGACTTTGGTGGTGGTAAATTGACAATAACAACAATATTTGTAGGGGCTACTATCAATCCCTTTTTGCATACAATATGTCCAAGTAGGATTCCAAACGATGTATTGAATATACATTTTTTAATGTTCAAGGAAATATGACATTACCTACATATTTCTAACATTAACCTCATAATTTCTCCATGAACCTTCAATAAACTGAATACCATCCAATCATCCAGAGAAAATTCTAAAAATTTATGTATAAAATCCTTAAATGAAACTACTACTACTCTGAAAAATATTGTTGGTGCATTCTTCAAACCAAATGTCATTACTGTGTACTGATATGAACCCCACTCATTTACAAATGTAGTTTTGTACATGTCCTCTGGAGAAATTTTGATCTGATGGTAACCTGAAAATACATCTGTGAAAGAGTATACTTACTGTCCTCCCACATTCTCTAAAACCTCATCTGTAAATGGAGTAGGAAAAGGATCATGTAGGCATGCATCATTTAATTTCCTTATATCCACACATATCCTAATCCCTCCATTCTTATTTTCCTGGACCAACATTGGACTAATCCACTACGATTCTTCCACAGGCTCTATGATTCACGATTCTAGCATTCTGTCAATTTTTTCCTTAACTTTTTGCTTATAGATTGGGTTTAATCTGTATGGTCTCTATCTAGTTGGCCTTGCATCTAGTCTGAGGGGTATCTTTATTTCTCCAATTTCTCCTGCTACCCCTTTCATCTCTAAAAATGTGGCTGGGAATAAATCACTATATTTGCGCAGTAATTCAATTATTTTTTCCATTGTCTCACTGTCCTAGTAATATCCAATGCTGTCTATCTTAGGATTTTCTTCAGTCCCAATATTGACCTTTTTAATCATCATAGATGCAATGAACTCTTCTGATTGTAACTGGAGTCCTTCCAACCCTCTTTCTCCTTCCCCTTCTAATATTTGTAGGTCACGTGGGTTGTCTTCTATTTCTTGGTCTTCTGCGACCTGATAATGGTAAACTAGTTGTTCAAGTGTTTCTTTTCTGTAATATCTATATATTGTGACTGTATCTACCCCATACTCTTCAAATATCTTCTTTTTTATCCTCTGTAATTATATATATACCCATGGATTCTCACTTTCAAATGCAAAATTCCTAATAAAGTTCTATTTCACTGCACCCCAACTCACAGTTTCTCTACGTAGTGCCTGATCTTTATACCAATTACTTAGTATTCCTTATAATGTATGAATAATGTAATGTGTCCATTCCTTTGGTGGTACCAATCTCTAGCTAGTGGCACGATCATTTATATGATGTCTTGGGTTCCCTCTTCCATCATAATTTTGTAAGGGTCTATCCTGGTGACTCCTACCAAATGTTATGTGTATCAGTCGCTTACACTAATACCAGTCTTGAATTACCTCCTTATGTGCACCCCACCATCATGCAGGTGTGTCTCTCAGTGCTATGTCAAACACCAATAATATCTGACTATCCAAAACATTCGATTCAAACTCTATTAGGAAGTTTTCTAGATCATCCTCTTTAGTAAATGTGGGAAACTGTATTACTTTTGTCCCAACCCATTTTACTGCGCATGTAACCCTGGCGCACCTCCTAGTAGATACTTCATGCAATATTTGCTGCCAGTTTTCTACTCCAGTATCTGAATCTGACATGTCAGAATTGATACTCCTCCAACTGAGTACTCCATCTGCAGTCAGATTCACATAGTCTTCTTCTTGCACAATATTCCTATACAACTGGTTCACATCATCCTCTAGAACACTTTCAGGCACATGTTCTACATATATTTCAGAATATGAAGGATTTAAAGGTGCTACTACCCTAAATTTCCCAACTTCAAATATCATATTTCTAGTCTTTAAATTAATTATGTCCTGATTATCAAAGGCCCAATCAATTCCCAATAGTGTTGGAAATGGTATAGACTCATCCACCATATCCATTACTTCAAAGTTTGTTGTGGTGTGCACACCATCTAGAGCCACTGTTGTATTCTTCAAACTACCTATGGGAATCACTCTTTGTTGGTTTTCTAGCTTCAACTAGTGTTGACGGGCGAAAACGACCGTCCGTCAATTGGAAGAATGAGTCTGGTCTGGGGTTGTCTAAATAACCCAAGCTGTTTGGTGTAACTCGTTCTGACGGGTTTCATGGCTCCATTAGCCAATCTAAGAATCCTAAAAGAAACGAATAAAAGAGAGAAATAACTAACTAATTATTTTATAACTCTCACAAGCTTCACAATCTCATTTTTTCATATTTTTGTGACCCATATAATGACAAAATTGCAGAATGGATGGAGGATTCATACAAAAAGAATGTTCAAGGGAATGGTAAGTTCATGCTTGCTTTGTTTTTAAATGATGATGATAAAGGTAAGTATGATATATTTTTGTTATTTTTCGATATACTACCATTCTTGTTAGTAATATTTGATCTTGTTTCCATTGCAGGATTGGAGTTACTCCGATGGCTACATTGGAAGCATGACTTCACTTAGTATTTTTTATTTGTTTAGTAGTTAGAGTAGGTTTTATTTTAGTTTTATTTCTCATTATTTCGTTTTTTAATAATACAGTTATGAACACAAGCGGGCACACCAAGAGAACCATAATATGAATGTTGTCAGGGAAGTCCACTTTAAATCTTTTTCTCTCTCCTTTTCATTGAATATTTCTTTTCGAAAACATAGTATCATCATGAAAATTTTATATGGAAAGTAAAGAGATAAGTAAATTTGAACTATCAATTCAACCCTGACCCAAGGTGCCACGAGTAGGACTGCACTCATCTTAATAAGGATTTTTCTATTTTTAGTCTCTTTTATTTTTAATAATAATGCTTGGTCAAAGTAA
>ML781804.1:1442761-1454501 GCA_009831015.1 Picea engelmannii
ATTTTTCTATTTTTAGTCTCTTTTATTTTTAATAATAATGCTTGGTCAAAGTAACATCTTATGCATCACTATCTTAAGAAAAGAACTTGCTTGCACATGATATTTTATATGATTTAGTTCTTCCTTTATTTTATAGTGAGATGCTAGTGGATCCAAAAACTCAAGTTTATCTTTGGCCAAAATCGTTCCCTGAACAATTTTCTTTTGTTGTTTTGATTTTGCGTACTTCTGATTTTGAATCCCATTAATAAAAATTTATTTGGTTGTTTGTGTGTTTTTGTTTTCTTTGATTAGTTTAAATGAGTTTTCTTTGATTAGTTTAAATGAGTTTTCTTCTTATCTTTCTTTTTGAATCAATATATTTCTTATCAAAGAACTATTGTCAAAGGAAGCATTTATCTTAAGACTTGTGTTTTTCAAGCAAATTGAAATAGTTCAAACAGGTCCTGATATTAAGATATAGCTCAGACAATTGATTTTTAAGTCAATTATCACTTTCATTTTGTCCTCAAATTGTCTTTGCCAGAGTATTACACCAGTGATATAGTTTAAATATTTGAGAATTACGATGATCTTTAAACTTTTTACGTCGTCCATATTCTTAAGGAATCACTTTTAAGTGCTTCCCCATTCTCTAGATGATTTCTTAAAGTAAATCTAAAATCTCTAAACCATGATAAAACTTCAAGTTTTGAAAGAAAATAAATAAACTATTCACCTGTATTGCAATTAACCTCCAGTATCACCCCGCTCTCTTTGTCATTAAGAAATCTATAACTGTATTATTATTTAAAAGTGTCATAAGAGGGTTGGAAGCACTTAAGTGTGGGAAGTGTGTGTAAACCCGTCGGGGTTCTGAACAGGCTCGCTGGCAGCAGGTAAATGCACACATGATACCAAGACAACTTCGTCGGGGTAGTGAACAGGTCTGCTGGCAACGAAGCAATGTCAGGTCGAGAGGTAGCAGGTATATGTTTTTAACTAAACTTTTATGGAAGTATACATCATGTGGATACAACTATTGGATGGGATTAAAGCATTTGAGTGGGTTAAATGACATCCCTGTCGAGACTATGGACATCTGCTGGCAGCAGTGGTTCTGTCAATGGTATTGAAGTTCTTTTATAAACATCGTGACTTCTTGATTAAGACATTATTTCAGGTCATAATCTTCTACAAAGAAAATTCTATTGCTAGTTATAACATTGAGCTTATCCTAATACTATATGGTCTCAGAGTGAATTTATTTCAGGGAGATTAAATCATTTTATCAGTCTTATTCTTTTCTTCCTAAGATGAAATCTTACTAGATCAGAGACAACTTCTTCACCCAATAAGTCTCCATGTGTTGGGCCCCAACAACTACCCCTAAATTTTTACAAAATTTAAAGGGACCCCATTAGAATCTTGATAATTATAATGAGCTACAGAATCAACATTTTCAAATAGTTCTATACCTTGGATTGATTTGAAACAAACTTAAGACATTCACTATAGTATGATATATTCATTACAAGAGTATATGTCAAAAGTTAGAAACGAGCATAAAAATCTCAATTTAAACAAAACGTTAATTTTTATCAAATGTTTTCTTTTGTTTAAATTATGATTATGTGTTCTTTCTTTTGTTCATTAGCAAGTTTGACTATTTTAAATAATGGGTTCAATACTTCATCAAATAATATCTTGGTTGGTTTCTCATTTTCATGAAATCATTTGGTGATATTAATTAATTAAGTTTTTTTTTTCATTTTGCATCTCATTTCAAAATAATAATAGTAAAAGAATTATATATCATTTGTTTGATTTTGTAAAAAACTAAAATTAATATTTTTTCTCCATTAACTTGAAGCTTCTAGATCATATTTGAAAGCAAATTATAAACAATGTTTGTTTATAAGTTATGGTTAGTCTAAATTCATATTTGATTTTTCTAGATTTTGTTTTATTCACAATTTTTAGGTTATTAATTTAGGTTTCTTTTTGTTTCACAGGTTTCTATTATCAAATATTTGATATGGATCTGATCATGGCTTGATTTTATTATCCAAACACGTTCAAGATGATTGATTCAAAAATAATTTTGGATTGCTACAAATAATTTTATGAGCAACAAAATAATTTTGGATTGCTACAAATAATTTTATGAGCAACAACAGATAAAATTTGGAAAGGCATCAATATTAGATAGGCGATTTTGCAGAACTGATTGTAGCCAAATCATAAGGAATTTGAAGAAACGGTTAAAAACCCATAACCAAAATGGCCCATTTACCTTCCATGCAAAGATTTTCCCAAACAAATGCACTCTTTGAGAGATATTGATGTCTTTTTACGAGGCAAATTTCAGGTGGCGAAAATTAATAGTGACGCCCAGACTGTTCATTCATTGTATAAATATATGAGAAAGTTCAGAGCTAGGGATCCAAGAATTGGAGAGGAAGATTTTAATCCTTTCTCTTTTGTATATTATTTATTTTGTAAACTTTTTATTTCTTTTCAAAGGGAGTAACGGATGGCTGAAATCTTTGGGAGAATGGACGAGTATTTTTAAAGAAGAATATGGAATTCTAGGTTGCTTAATGGCTTTTGTCCTGTGAGTAAAATGATTTAATTTTCATATAATATCTTCATATTCTTTGAATAATTGATTATGCATTGATTTAAATAGCTTTAGTCTTTTTTATCAGTACATGGTTAATTATTATCATTTATATATTAATTTTTCCAATCTTTAAAGTCTATTATCCCAAAAAATTCTTCCAAGACTACAGAATGGACAAGTGATTCCAAAACTTAATATAACGACATGTATGCATTTTGCCTTTAGCCTTTTGTTTATAATGTTATTATTTATGTTTTGTTAATATTGTTACATGTTCAGGTATGATATCTTTAGATTAAATGATCTGTGATGTGTAGGAGGTTTATATTATAAATACCATCTATCATTTGCTTCTCAAAATACAAATGTTGTGATTATATCTTCGATTTAAATAATGGGATTTATCTTTGAGTTTTAAATTGAATGATAAAATGCATAGATTCCTTACTGATTTATCTTGTTGTAATCATGTATAATTATGAGATCATAGGTTTATGTTTGTGTTTCCTTTTCTGTCATTAAAACCTAAGCTGCCAATACATGTTCTGAATTTATTTAGAACAATCATAAGGTTCATTGCAGAATTCTCTCTTGGACATGGCAGTTGGATGTTCACCACTCATGCAGATGCTTGGATACACCTCACTAATTCACTGATAGGATAACTTCTTTGTATTTTTCTATCATTTACATATCATTGAAACTAGACTGTATGGTTCAGCTTTGACTATCCACATGTTCATGTTTCATTAACATTTTTTTGCAAGATCATTTAAATTTATAAAAGAAAAACAATAAATATTTTTATGTGCTTTCTTTATCTGTTTCCTAGAAGAAATCATTTTTCACTTCGATTTTCGTAAGTTTCGATTAAAACTTGCAGCTTGTAAATCATATAAATAAATGAGAATTGTATATCTTATGCTTAAATAAGACTACTACAGTTACATTAGAACATATATATATATATAGTGTTTAATAATTAGTTAGTTATTTCAGCTCTTTTATTTATTTTATTTGTTTCTTCTAGGACTTTTATATTGGCCAATGGAGCCATTAAACCCGTCAGAATGAGTTATACCAAATGGCTTGGGTTATTTAGACAACCCTGGACTAGACTCGTTCTTCCAATTGACGGACGATCATTTTCGCCCGTCAACAACTAGATATTGGAATACCCTAGTGTAGGTTCTCCCATTACTTCCCAAGTGTTCTTTGGCAAGATGTTGACATCTGATCCTAAGTCTAGGATAACATTTCCCATATTAAAGTCTCCTATATTTGCATTCAATATGAACTCTCTGCTAGTTTTGTTCTTTCTATGGACCTAATTAATCTTCTTTGGTTATATTCCTATCCCTTCTTCTATGCTATATTTCTCAAGCATACATTTAAACAAATCCATGGGATTCTTATCATTAAGTAATTTAAAGCACGATTCCATGAATTTCTTTAAGTTACTTACTTTCTCTATTTTCTCTCCCTTGTAAGTATGATCCAATGACTGAGGCATATCAAAAATAGGAGTATCATACCTCAATGCAGTGTTTTATGTGGAATCTTCATTCTCTTTCAAAAAATCCTTCTTTGCTTCCTTGAAAGTTTCCTTCTCCTTATTTGCATCAAAATGCTATTGTGGTTGAGTGTTCTTCTAAATCCAGTACTAAGATTCATTCTTCATATCCTGTGCAGCTGCTCCTATGTTCACTCCTCTAGTCACTATATTGATGTTCCTTCTAGGATCTCTTATTTATGCAACAATCCAATGAAAATTCTGGTTATTTAGATTACTCTTTTCCTAGATCTTCATCATCAACTTCAGGCACTCTTCTGTCACGTGATCTGTTGCATAATAGTACATACATGTTTCTTCTAGTTGAGGACAATCTCTGGCATAGTGTCCTTTCTATTGAAAATTATGGCAAATAATAGGCCCTCTACCTCTTTCCATTCCTCCTCTTCCTCTACCTATGAATCCTCCTTTGTTCCCCTATGGATCCATGTTTTGTTGATGATATTTTGATGCCTGATTATACTACGAGGTTTGTTGAAACTATGGAATGCTTGAAATTGTTGTGCATTTACAAACTAAGGTGCAGTATGTCCTTACATCAACTTATCCTGCATCCTATATGCATCTGAGGTTATTTCGTCATTAACTCTAGAGTTCTACAATTTTTGTCCTGATGTCCTACTCACTTACAAAATTTATAGAAAGTACTCTTCAGTTATGTCTTGTACTTATGCATCATAGAGTAGTGATACAAATCATGCCCATGTGTATTTCATATTTCACACCAAGGCCCTATTTTATGTAATGGATTTGGTATCCCTACTCCCAGGTACTGCGCAAATGTCTGACACTCATTCTTGTGATGTCCCTCTGATCTACACAGGGTACACCACATTGCTTCTCTTTTCTCCCTACTTTTATTCTGGTTCAATTTCACTGTCAAGTTCTTCAGATCTTCCTTCAACTTCTCAATAGATGGATCTGTCTGCTTATACTGACTATCCTCTAACTACATTACTTCTTGTAGTGCCTCTGCCTGGGTTTGAAATTTTTGATTTCTCAATGGATATTTAAAGTGTGGTAACATAGAATTTATAAACAATTGTCTGTGTTTCATATCATAAATGGGATACTTCAGTTTACCTTTCAATGCCTTGAACTTATGATCGATGTCCCATACAAATTCCCTTGGTTTTTTTCTAACCTCAATCATCTCATTCATAAACTAATCCTCTGATTTTGGCCTCTGAATCTCAATGATCAATGTCTTCTTAATCTCTGTTTCTATTCCTAGTGCACCCTGTGGATTGTTTACTACTAGACTCATATACCAATCTAGTGCACGGTTTCTAAATGTTATTGCTAGATGCGCTACTTTTGTTGCCTCATCAATGACTCTTTTCTCTTCCCATATTCGCTCACACATGAATAGGTGCTTCTCTGGATCTTCTGATCCATCCCCATGAAACTATGGTAATATTATCATTGGATCTACACTTTCCATTATTGAATGTGTTGTACCTTCTTTGCATGGTACTACTATCTATGTACTATTTTTCGGACTTGAAATCCCAGTGGTGTTGCTACTGGTACTTCCACTTGTACCACTACCTGCACTACTGCTAGTATTTCCACTTGTACCCTCACTTCTATTATGATATACTAGCTTCCTCTAACCACCAGTCACTGGTTCTCTACACAACTCTTTCTTTGTTGATGTGTTAATCGTACATGGGGTTGTAGGTTCTACATTGTTTTGGATATAGACAGGGGTATCCTCTTCCTCATTAGATACTGCTCCTCTAGTATTTCTTTCATATGTGGCATGCACTATTTATTCAATGTTCCCCACAACATAGAGATCCTCTACCTCTTTCTCATCACTCTCCAAGCCTTCCCACTCAACTACTACTATTTTCTTCCTATTAAGATTATATTGGTAGGGTCTTCCATTACGCGTTGTTCCTGCATTCTGCATAATTTCTTGGATCTCCTCTTGATCCATCATAATGGGATATTTCTCTTTGTTTCCCTCTTTTCTATCCATTTCCCCCTCCATATCAGACCATTCTCAGTGTTTCCCCTAACTCCCCCATGCGTGCAAGGCAGTTTAGTTTTCTGATTCCATGCTTAGTACCCCTTTATCATGCAATAATATTTTTGATCAAAGTGTACAATGACATGATGTACCTTCCCCTTATACCCTTAAGAAATTCCTTCTCTGCTACACTATAAGACTTTGATGTATCTACTGCAAACTCAGTGATATACCCCACTACAATGTTGTCTATTCAGAAATCTACTACACACATGAATTTCTTATTCACTCTTTTCAACCGCATGATACTTTATTTTGTCCACTCCACTAATCTAGCTCTATTTTTTGGATGGGTATCTTTCATCCATGTTACCCACTCCTGCAATAGCATGGGAAAAACACTAAAGAAACTATCATGTATTTCATTGAATACATATCTTTCCAAATATTGTCTTTCCTTAAACCTAGATCTTCTATTATCTTTGTGGGAAAAATCTAGTTCCTGGACTGTCAACCATCTTTCAATATCCTCTTTCATGGGGTTCCAACCTAAAAAAATACCCTTTCTTAATCCCTCAGGCTATACTGCATGATACATCCCTCACAATCTAATCTTCTAAGTTCCAACTGGCAATGAAACCATTGTTGGTTTACTATGCGCTGACCTAGGTTCTAACTTACAGGATTACCAACTTCCCTTCTCCCATCGACCCTCATAGATACCGGACGGAAAACAATGCACAAAGTGCATTGCACAGTCTCACCCGATATGGCTTCAATGGGTGGTTGTAGGACTTAGATGTCTGCAACCATGGGATGGCATGTGTTTCTCTTTCAAATGCATTAGATCCACTCAACTACTAACCCTCAAATAACCATATATTATGCTAACTATAACTCTTACCAGCAACACAGTATATGACCAACATAATTCATTAATCATTATAGAAATAAGTATTCCATGAGAGGTATTCATCTACTGTATCATAAGATTTAGATCTAAACACTAGCTAGGACATCCATTCATTTAGTTCTATTCTACAATTCTTTCCTTAGTGCGCAGTGTTATTTCCTTTATCACTTAACATGTTCATCATAAAATTACTAAAGTAAATACAATCATAAACACTACATACATTTGCACAAAACACATATATACCATGGTTCACCCCCACTAGGGCTACGTCCACAAATATTTGTCATTTTGTCTCTTTATTCATATTCTTGGAAAATCTAGTGTTGCGCACTGTACATTTCTTCCTTCATTACACCTGATCCCCACAGATCACCCAAGTCTCTCAAAAAAAAATTTTACTCAACTAAAAGACTTACTGCAACCTCAACATTACATACACAACCGAAAAACATGACAACACTATCGTCGTCCTAATACATTCTACTTATACAAAATTGGGACAAAGCCCTTACAAAAACCCTAACCCTAAGCAGATTAGGTTTGTCCACTTTCTCCTTGACTTAATCCCGATTGGTCCTCGATCCAACCATTTCTCCAAGTCGGCGCTTGTCCACTTTCCAACTACTCCGCAACAGTTTTTCCACATTGTAGATGCTTTTCTAGGTGTTGCTTTTCCTCTTTTTCCTGTGCTTATTTTCTTCTAATTCCAACGTTGTCTTGAAATATTCAAAATTTCCTTGGTTTTCTCCCAAAATTAGTCTGCGCCAACATCTAGGAAGGATGGCCATTGTATACACAAAGGGTCATGAGTGATTGAATAAACTATGGAGAGCCTAACATTTTCCAAATGTGGGTGGAGATGACACATGTGGAAGCACCTTAATCAATAATGCAACTAATGACAATCAATTTCTTGATGGTGATTGACACCTGAAATTTAATTAAAGAAGAAAGAAGAGGCTCCACTTGATCTAAATCAAAGGTAATGAACCTAACATCAAATAGATCAATTTCACCTAAGGACATAAGTAAGGAATTTTATTGCAATGGGAAATTTTGAAGTAATTCAAGGGTAGACATGATGTTGATGAAAAGGAATGGCTATCTTAATACCAACATTTTTTAATATTGTTGGGCTAAAGAAAGATAGGCAGGATTGTTATCCTATGTTTATATCCTTTTGCAAAAATATCAGTTAATCCTCAAGAAATATTTTCTTGGGACCAATGTTATCTTTTGTATTGTGTTATGAAAAAGAAATAAAGAAAATGTTTGTAACATAAAATTATCACAGATTTAATGAATATTCATAAAACATAAAATATGGAATAAAGATTACACATGTAGTCCAAAATGAGACTCCAAAAGCATAGAATAATTTTATCAATTCAGTTATGAAATACAACAAAAAACATCATATCATACTTGAGAATGGGTAAGGACCAAAATAAGACTTAGAAGTCATATGTGGAATATTACATCACACAGAGATTACTAGTGTCTTCTAAGTAAAACCAAGACTGAAAACTAATTGGATCAACAAGCCATAATATGCCACTACCTTGAATATGCACAAAATTCCTAATTAGTACTGAAAATCAATTCAGAAATACAATAAGAATTTATAGACTATCAAAACAAATGATAAACCTTATGAAGCATGTCAACAATCAATGCTTCTTGGTCCTTATTTCCACCTTCAATAAGACCCTGCTATCAACAAGAAGTTCTTATCTTTTAAGTGTTTCAAAAATGAATGAAGTAGTAATGTAATCTCACTATAGATAAACATCAAACCTTATCAGAGTTTGTGCTACTATCTCTCCTTTTGTATGTCCCTCATGTTCTCCTTTTATTCTCCAAAAGCAGTTTTGAGTAGTTTCAACTACTTTTAGCATAGATGATTTTAGGGGCTAAATTTCGCAAATGGGCTAATTTTCCATAAAATAAAATTGTTTTGCCTTACAAATTGCCAAAATTTTATAGAAACTATATAAAATCCTTAGAAATTTAAATACTTTTACAAAACTATCGCCAAACATTTTACATTTTGCATATTAAGGACTAGGAATATTAGTCCACGTTTCTACATTTTAATATAAATTTCCATCCTTAAAATCATCCCTTATTTAAATAAATTAAGTTAGATAGGGACAACTCATAATTAAATATTAATCAATAGTGATAAGGGTATAATAAATATCAACTAATAGGTGGGGACCCCCTAATTAAATTTATTGTTTAATTTTCAAAATATCGCCTTGTTCTTCCATCAAGATATGCATCAGTATCATCAAAACATAATTACAAACATATATCCCAATCAGCTTACACATCAAATGTTCCAAAACATAATTGTGACTCCCATATACCAAGTATATATGCATCTATATGCCCAAATTAAGTAAATCAACAAGCTATCCAAAAAAAATTATAATTTGTCCCAACTGTGAAGTCAAAATAAGTAACATGATAAAATCAGAAATCATATTTTTTATGTCAGGTAGTCTACCTTTGTCCACTTTCCTTAGACTCTATCAACCTGGGCATCTTTGAATCTTCCTTGATGGGCATTTTAATTTTAATTGTTGATTCTTCTGGGTGCATATATTCAAAAGGGGTATGTACATCCTCATGTCTAGGGTGTTGGGAATGTGATGTGATTGAGTGTGAGGATACTTCAGACTGATTATACTTAATAGAAATGGCCAATTGTTTCCCTTTGGAAGGTTCAGGTTCTTGGGAAAGGTAATTAAGTATTTTTAATGGTTGCGTTGAATGAGAATAATATACTTATGATGCAATGTGCAGGGAAGGTCGCTTAGGTGGAGGATTTAATGGAAATGACATTGTGGGCCATCCATGAGATTGAAATTGGGAAGGATTTACAACATCATTCTATGCATCATTGATTGGGACTTCAGGTCGTAAGGAATGTTGAGATTCAACAAGAAGATCCTAGTGACAATTATGCACCTACACTAGGATGGAGCCTCGGGATATTTTTAGGTGGAAGTCTATTTTTAGATGATGAGCAAATTCTATTTATAGATGATGTATATTTATATATGGTGAGCGAATTCTATTTATAGATGATGTATATTTATATATGGTGAGTGAATTCTATTTATAGATGTGTGTCAACTATTATTATCCCTTAATAATAGTTGGACAATAAATATTAATCTATTCTCAATGAGCACATGGAAATAGTTAATTGAAGGGGAAAATCAGTTAGCTATAGGAAATTTGAGTTCAAAGGTTGACTGGTGGGACATGCAAGTCAAATTAGTTGTAACTGAGTGATTCGAAGTTGTAACAGAGTTGGATGTGTAGTTATGTGAGTTGTGAAGTAGTTTAACTCAATTAAGTGAGTTAAGCTTAGTTGTACTAGTTGTAACTAAACTTACACTAGTGAGAGATCAGTGAATTAATTATTAATTAATTCACAATCAGTGATCTCACATGCAGTTGAATATTTACCATTGTTAACTACATGCATGTTAGATCCAGTGGAGACCCAGTTGAAATAACAAGTGAAAGGGACAATTTGACTATCAATTGTGACATTAGTGAGTGCACTCATGCAACCACACACACAGTGGATGTGCCCATGAGGAATGCATAGCCTAGGCAAGAGGAATTCATTCATTGTAGGGATTTCCATTAGCAGGGATTGCGCAGAGGAGGCAGGCTGCCTGGAAGTAGTAAATTGGCACATGAATTTGTCAATTTTTGTATGACAGTGTGAGACGATTGTATATTGTACTGAGAGATCTTGGATTAGAGTTTTTTATGATATTTTTTCATGATCCATGATATATACATAATATATGATAATGGGGTTTTTATCTTTATGCTTTCTCGGTAAAACATCTATGTTATGTGTGATTGATCTTTCTTCTTGATATTGCAATTGGCGATAGTGTTTTAAATTCCGCAAGAATATTTGTAGAAGTGATTATGTATTTAATAGTGGCATATAATTGTTAGATCAGGATAATCCAGGCAATACATAATTTTTATTAAAATTTCTACATGCTATCAGAGCACAGGAAATTGTAGAAGTTGAGTTTGTGATTGGATAGAATTCAAATTTGTAGAAAGACTTTCTTGGTGCTACAATGGATTCAAGCTCGAAATGGATTTCAATGCCTTGAGGTTAGAGTATGCACTCAAGGGAAAATCAAACTACATTTATTGGAAGGACAGGATGGAGGCAGTACTCAAAGACACTGGCTTGAAGGAATTCATTGACAAAGATGTTCCTAAGCCAGATGTTGCAGACGCTGCAAATATTGATGCATGGCAAAAGAAAGTGGCAAAGGTGAGAAGGATACTGTTAGAGGGAGTATGATATCATATTTTCTCAAACTTCCATGGGAAAGTCACACCATATGCAATGTGGAAGAATTTTATTGATCTATTCCAAAACAACAGCAACCATGTTAAGAACCAAACATCAATATAGCATATAAAAACCTCAGGAAAAGTACCCAACGCCTTGAAAAAGAGATAATTTCATATAATAAGCCTCTTCGAGGGGGCAACCTTCTTTTACCCCACTTAAATGTTCAAGTCCAAGATGATTCAAAATGAAAATGTCTCCTTGGTATATATAGGAGACTAGGAGGTATAATGGCTTAAAGCCGACATAATTAAAATAAC
>ML781804.1:1458714-1470059 GCA_009831015.1 Picea engelmannii
AGAAGTTATGATTGTTTTACCTAGAACACCTTCTTGAGACTAGTCAATAGGACTAGTCAGATACCCTATCTTGCACAGGGTGTATATACAAATTTAAGATGACCCAGAAGCTGAAATTTTTACCACAGATACAATACCAATTTATGTAAATTTCATATGGATTTCAGGGTCTGAAACATTACCGAAAATAGTTTATAGCAAAAATTCTTCAATGACTCATTTCAAGATGATTCCATAACCCTATCTTGTACAGGCTGTATCTCCGAAAGTATAAGGCCTTAGGAGCTAAATTTTGAACCCAACGTACCTTGATCCGTCTTCTAAATATCCTCCAAGCCGTTCCTTCTGAACCATTGTATAAAAAACGTTATAGCGAAAATTCCACGGTGTCTCAGATGTAGCAGCGAAACCCCAAGACCTTGAGCTCTGATACCATACGTTAAGAACCAAACATCAATATAGCATATAAAAACCTCAGGAAAAGTACTCAACGCCTTGAAAAAGAGATAATTTCAGATAATAAGCCTCTTCAAGGGGGCAACCTCCTTTTACCCCACTTAAATGTTCAAGTCCAAGATGATTCAAAATGAAAATGTCTCCTTGGTATATATAGGAGACTAGGAGGTATAATGGCTTAAAGCCAACATAATTAAAATAACATTACTAATCTAAATTACAACTAATGGCATAAAGCCGACATAAATAAAATAGCATTACTAATCTAATATGCCCCAATTAAGAGGTAATGAGCCAATATTAGGGCTTAACAAACCATAAGAAATTGGCGCTCAAAGATGAAATCAGGAAGATCAAGATGGAGAAGGGTGACTCCATTCAAAAATATATCATGAAGTTTGTCCAATGTCGGGATGAGACGAGAAGTGTGGGAATAACAGTTGTTGTTGATGATTTGGTGAGCTTGGCTCTCCTAGGACTTCCCAAGAGTTAGCACAGTTATCAAGACTCTATCAATGGAAGGGAAAAATTTCCAGATTAGGAATGACTATAGTCGGATCTAGTGCAGGAGGAGTTTAGGAGGGACACCAGAGATGTCTCTTCATCAAAGCATGATGATGAAGATGATTGTGCTTTGGCTGCCAATGAAAGGAAGGGAAGGGGAAGAAATTCCATTCAACATCTGAGTATAAAGGCAAGAATATGGATTTGTCCAAAGTGAAGTGTTTTCATTGTCATGAACATGGGCATCTTTCTACTAACTGTCCGCGTGAGAAGAATAACAAGAAGGTTTTTGGAGCTATAGCTGGTGAGGCCCTTGCCTCAAAATTTGAACTTGACTTCTCCTTGATCGCATGCATGGTGTCATGTGCATTGGGATCAGTGTGGTATTTGGATACTGGTGCTTCCTTCCACATGACAAGAGATAAGAATATTTTCAGTGACTTGGAGGAGAGAGATCTCAAAATGAATATAGAGATGGGTGACGATGGAAGATACAGTGTGAATGGAATTGGTACCATTACCTTTCAGAGGGAGTTAGGTAAACCATTTCAATTCAAATATGTTATGCATGTTCCAGGTCTGAAGAAAAACTTGGTCACAATCACAATGTTGGAGGACATTGGCTATGATGTTGTTTTCAGTGATGAAAAATCTTTTCTGTGACATAAAAAAACGAGTCAAGTCAAGAAGATAGGGATTCAAGTTAAGAATATCTACAATATGGAGGTAGATGGTTGCAATCCCATGATGGGAAAGGAAGAAAAAGTTGTGAGCCGAGATGAGGGCGAATTATGGCATAGGTGATTGGGCCATCTTCATCATGGAGCCTTGAAAATCATGCAACAAATATCTATTGGACTTCCAATGGGAACACTTGCTCAGTTAGATCAGTGCAATGGTTGCACCATGGGGAAGTATGTAAAGTCCACCTTTCATGAAAAGGGGAACCGTGCTTCGGTGATCTTAGAGAGAATTCACACAGACATGTGTGGACCATTCTCGACTGCTTCAACAAAAAAACATAAGTATTATGTTATTTTTTTTTATGACTTTTCTCATAAATGTTGGATCTTCTTCATGCAAAAGAAGGATCAAACATTCTCAAAGTTCTGTGAGTTTAAAGAATTGGTGGAGAAAGAGTCGGGGAATAAAGTGAAGGCTCTGAGGAGCGATAATGGTGGAGAATACATCTCTAACGAATTCAAATAATTTTGCAGCAAAGAAGGAATTCAGAGAGAACTCATAGTGCCTCATAACCCACATCAAAATGGGGTCATGGAGAGGAAGAACAGAACTATCATGGGTGCAACATGAGCGATGTTGCATGATTAGGGACTACCAATGCATTTGTGGGCGGAAGCATGCAACACTGTGGTTTATGTGAAAAACCATTTTCCTCATAGAGTACTTGGCATGAGTACACCTGAAGAAGCTTTCACTGGTAAGAAACCTGATGTTTCTCATTTTAAGATTTTTGGCTTATCTATTTATGTACATGTGACCAAGAATGCTAGGAAGAAGATGAAGTCGACTACTGAAGTTGGGATATTTGTGAGTTACATAGAAACACCCCATAATTATCCTGTGTATTTTCCTAACAATAATATGAATGTTATGCGATGGGATATAAAATTCGATGAGGGGAAATCCATACAGTTGTCGCTTGAGAGGGAGCTAGACTTGCATGCAGAGGAGGAACTGCTAGTTCCCAAATATGAGTCTCAAGATGTGGATCAGCCACATGAGGAGGTTCATGGAGTGGAGGAAGCCACTTATGCATACTCATCCATCAGAAATGGTAGAAAGCACACCACGGAAGATGATAGATTGAAACTAGATGTTGCACATAATGTAGGAGCCCCTACTTCACAATGCAAATAGATATAGTCTCCTGATCAATTTACTAGATACATGGATCTCATGAGAAAATGTATTTTGATTGAACCATATTCCTTTTAGGAAGCAGTGCAGGATCCCACTTGGGTTGATGCAATGGTGGAGGAGTATGACTCCATTGTCAAAAATAGTGGACGGGAAATTGTCCCAAGACCGGTTGACAAATCAGTGGTAGGTTCAAGATGGATCTACAAGGGTAAGATTTTAATCATTGTTTTTTGTGTTGATGATTTAATATTGATTTTGATGAGAAATTGATACACTCATGCAAGGAGGACCTTGCAAAGGAGTTCGATATGAAGGATATGGGCCTTCTTCATTATTTCCTTGGATTGGAAATATGGTAGCGGGATAGTGAATGTTTTGTGTCTCAAGGAAAGTATGCAAGGGAGATATTGGGTAAGTTTCACATGGAGGGATGCAAACCCATGGATACTCCTCTTCCAGGAAACTGGAAGGAAGAGGATGCTACTTCTGGAGAGGTAGTAGATGCTACTGTATATGGACAATTAGTGGGTTCTCTAATGTATCTAGTGAACATGAGACCAGACATTTTCTATGTGGTTAACCAGCTGAGTCAAGCAATGTTTAATCCTACCAAGCTCTTTTGGAAGGCGGGTAAGAATTTATTAAGATACTTAAGGGGCACATTTGAGAATGGATTATGGTACAAACAGACGGATGAGGTGAAGTTTCATGGCTTCTCGGATGCAGATTGGGTTAGCATCCCAATGAATAGAAAGAGAAAATCAGGGGAGATCTTTATTATCGGATCTACAGTTGTTTCTTGGTACAACAGGAAGAAGATATATGTGGCTCTCAGTTCAATGGAAGAGGAATACATGGCAGTGAGTCAAGATGCATGTGAGGCTATCTGGATGAGAAAGATCTTGGTTGGTTTGTTTGGTTCTCATTTAGATCCGACAATGATTCATTGTGATAATCAGATTTTCATTAAACTCTCGATTAATCCTGTGTTTCATCATAGATCTAATCATATAGATATCCAGTATCATGATATCAAATATTGTGTGCAGCGGAAAATCATGTTGTTTTAGTACATTCCTTTGGAAGATCAGGATGTAGACATTTTGACAAAGGCACTCACCAGGAGAAAATTTGAATACCATAGAGACAGGATCGAGGTGAAGGATAATCCCTTTGATGTTGAGAGGGAGTGTTGAGATTCAACAAGAATATCCTAGTGAAAATTATGCACCTACACTAGGATGGAGCCTCAGGCTATTTTTAGGTGGAAGTCTATTTTTAGATGATGAGCAAATTCTATTTATAGATGATGTCCATTTATAGATAGTGAGCGAATTATATTTATAGATGTATGTTGACTATTATTATCCCTTAATAATAGTTGGAGAATAAATATTAATCTATTCTCAATGAGCACTTGGAAATAGTTAACTGAAGTGGCAAATTAGTTAGCTATAGGAAAAACGAGTTCAAAGGTTGACTGGTGGGACATGCAAGTCAAATTAGTTGTAATTGAGTGATTTGAAGTTGTACAGAGTTGGATGTGTAGTTATGTGAGTTGTGAAGTAGTTTAACTCAATTAAGTGAGTTAATATAAGTTGTACTAGTTCTAATTGAACTTACACTAGTGAGAGATCAGTGAATTAATTATTAATTAATTCACAATTAGTGATCTCACATGCAACTGAAGATTTACCACTGTTAACTACATGCATGTTAGATCCAGTGGAGACCTAGTTGAGATAATAGGTGAAATGGTCAGTTTGACTATCAATTGTGACATTAGTGAGTGCACTCATGCAACCACACACACAGTGGATGTGACCATGAGAAATGTCCAGCCTAGGCAAGAGGAATTCATTCATTGCAGGGATTTCCATTAGCAGGGATTGCGTAGAGGAGGCAGGTTGTCTGGAAGTAGTAAATTGGCACATGAATTTGTCAAATTTTGTATGACAGTGTGAGACGATTATATATTGTATTGAGAGCTCTTCAATTATAGTTTTGTATGATATTGTTTCATGATCCATGATATATACATAGTATATGATAGTGGGGTTTTTAGATTTATTATTTCTCGGTAAAACATCTATGTTATGTGTGATTGATCTTTCTTCTTGATATTGCAATTGGCGATCGTGTTTTAATTTCCACGAGAATATTTATAGAAGCAATTCTATATTTAACAATGGCATATAATTGTTATATCGGGAGAATACATGCAATACATTATTTGTATTAAAATTTCTACAAGGAAAAATATGGCTAGACGTGCTTGCCAAAGATGCTAGGATGATGGTGCAAAGGTGGTCCTTCAGGTGGTGGAGGAGGTTGAAAGGATCTTTTTCTGGATAAGTTCAAGAATCCTATTTGTAAGAGTTGATTAAACTCTTTGGAATCAACATCAAAGTGAATTTAAAATCAGAGTCTCTTGTTTTCTCCCTACCAAAAATAATTTGGCCTTCTTCCTCTACCTATGTTCCCTTTGCCATGACTACCTCTACTGAAAAATATCATCTACAAAGTATAGGGATAAATTATACTATGGATACAATAGCAAGTGAAACATCAAATACCATTTTCATTAACATAATTTAAGAAATATCTTTGACTTGATCAACAAGCAAGCATACATACAACCAGGTATAAAAGGGAAGGGTAACTTCAAAACAAAATTTCATCTCTGCTTTGAAATACTTCACCACCTCATACAATTTATCACTATGTAATAACATGGGAATTACAATGTAATTGGAAATATGAGAGGATTTATAACTCATGGAAACTGAACATAAATGATAAGGAAAGAGAGCCACGTGTTCAAAAATAACAACACATCAATCATTAACCATCTTCAATATCCCAATGTCTACCAATAATCATCTCATGAATTACACTTCAATCACATATTCATTAATTCGTAGCATATTCAATGTCCATTCCCAAAGAAACCTTTGGATTTGTTCATGTATCAGGGGGGAAATATATGAATTAAAATGAAAATGATATTTGGGAACAAGGAATAATTTATATAAAATGAGAGTATGGAGGGGATTGGCCCTAAACAATCAATCCTTTTCCAAAATATATGAATTCATCCAAATAGATTTCATTAAAGAACAACATATTCAACTATATCATTTTCAAACTCTGCACTTGACTATAATTTTAATTGATCAAAATATATTGTTGCTATCAAATATCCATGTCAAACTGAATAATTTTTTTTTTGTATTTCAGACAATAGGGGAAGGAAGATAAATATTTAAAATGATATATGTTCCTTGGAATTAAGGAATGATGAATGAAAAGTGAAAGTAAGGGGAATTTGATCCTATATGTAGAAATAAAGACATTTTATCACCCTTAGATAGCCCAACCACATTTCATTCCAATTCAAACAAGTATTCCTTATAACCAATAGCCAGAACTCCAAACCAACTTTGCATTTACAAGAAGCCAAATATCAACACATAATTTCATGTAACATAACCTTTAATAATATTCAAATATCATACAACTGTTGATTAATTGGGTTGATTGTTATTGATGTCAACCCTTGAAGAAATTCTGGTAGTGAATTTTGGTACCACGACGGTTTGGGTAATGGACCCAAGATTGTTTAATGGATAATGGTGTGAGTTTTGATATATTTGCAGGTAAGACTGTTCTATATGGATATTACATGTCATGTCATTTCCGGTGGTATGTGAAACGTCACATAACTCCTCACGGTTAGAGAGTTATGGCCATGTGAAGTTGGAGAACCCTCATGAGTCGTCTAGAAGCCCCAAAAGGTCAAATTAGTCAAAGTGTTTGCAAAAGAAATTATTTAAATAATAAAGTTAATGGGGAAATCCCTAAAATAAGGAAAGTCAGATGCTACATACAAGTATAAATAAGAGGCAAGGCTCTCTCATTTAATCAAACTTGAACCTATTGAATATAATTGAATATCTATTTTGTGAAAGGTTATTTGGGAAGTTATTATTGATAGAGAAAAGTGTGGCAGGAAAAGTGAGGCAGAAAAAGTGTGGGAGGAAAATTGTGGCAGAAAAAGTGTAGCAAAAAAAGTGCGACAGAAAAATCATGGCAGAAAAATCGCGGTAGAAAAAGTGGGACAGAAAAATTGCAGTAGAAAAAGTGCGGCAAAAAAAGTGCAGAACAAAATTCACGGCAAAAAAATCGCAGTAGAAAAAGTGCAGCAGAAAAATCACAGCAACATGGTTGAGGTCTATTTATGAGAGATATGACACATCTTGTTTGAAATATTTTTTGTGAGCTAGGGTTTAGCTCTTGAGATGGTATTGGATGTTCAATATTACTGCATATATCAGATTTGTTGAGAGATACAGTTGGTATTTTATTGTTGGCATTTGGCATATGGGTATTGGTCTTTTGGTTGTGATGTGTTGCTGAAGTTGTTGGTTTAGATTGAGGCTACATAATAGTGAGGTTGTGGCACATGGTTTGATGTAAGGGTTTATGGTATTTTCTTTATGGATAGAGTGATGAATTGTTAGATAACATTTGATGGTTATATTGGTGTATGTATTTATTATATGGTTGAGGTAGATATTGGGTACATGGTTGAGACAAGTAGTTGATGAGCTGGCATATACATGAGGTGTATAGTTGATGAGTTGGCACATACATGAGGTGTATAGTTGATCATGTTGGTAAATATTGATGAGTCAAGGTTGATGCATGGTTGATGCCAGGTACATGTTGGTTCATTTTTATGGTACAGGTTGATTACAAGTTGAGGTACAGGTTGATGCATGGTTGATGCATGGTTCAGGTTATTGGTATAGGTGGTTTGGTGCAGGTTGATTGGTACAGGTTTAGAACAATATATCTCATAGTTGTAGTGTGACAGTGGTTCCATGATTCTAGTTATATACTAGGGAAGTTGGGCAGGGAAAGGACAGGTGGTTGTAGCCACCTTCCAGTTGTAGCTGGAGAACTTAGGGGTTTGTAGCCTGAGAAAGTAGGGGGTTGGAGGCTCCTTCCACTTGCATCTGGAAAACAAAGGAATTGGTGTTTCCAATGAATGTAATTCTTCAAGACATATTAGAAAAATCATTATGTGGTTTTCTCTTGCTTTGGGTTTCCACATAAAAACACTGGTGTATTGTGTATGTGTATGATTGCTCATTTGTTCATTTTTTATTTACTTTGTAATTATTGGATGATAATGATACAATGATATAACACTTGCATTATATGGTTAAAAATGATTAAATTTCTCTATTATTGATTCAACCCCCCTCTTAGTAATCCAACAATTGGTATCAGAGAAGGTTCCTTCATAAATCAGTTTAGCCACTGAAAGCTAGATCATGGAGAGAAACAACATGTATAAAAATGGAATACCACAGTTTGATGGACAAAAGTATGCATTTTGGAGTAGAAGGATGAAAACATATATACAGGCACAAGGATTTGAAATTTGGAAATCAATTGTAGATGGATACAAAGAACCATCATTTCCCCTGACAAATGAAAGAGCAATAAAACTAAAGAAAAATAATTCCAAAGCCACAAATGCACTTCTGAATGGTCTTTGTGAATCAATTTACACCAAAGTTATACATCGTAAATCCACTAAAGAGATTTGGGACAAGCTTCAAAATCTTTATGAAGGATATTCAAAAGTCAAAGAAGCAATGGTTCAAACTTACAGAGGTCAGTTTAAACAACTAAAGATGAAGGAAGATGAGGATATTGCATAGTAATTCTTACGATTTGATGAAACAATAAATGCAATCATAGGATGGGGAGAATAAATTAAAGAATCTTTAATTGTTGAAAAGATACTAAGATCTCTCTGTATGAGATTTGATCCTAAGATATCAGCACTAGAATAAAGAGTAGATCTAGACTCAATAAGCATGGATGAACTACATGGAATATTCACATCATATGAAATGAGAACTGAACCAAAAAATCCAGATATAAAAGAAGCAACTTTCAAAGCATCCAAAAGTTCAAAGAAAAAGGGAAAGAAAAAGGAAAAAGAACATAGAAACAACACTAACATCTCAGAAGATGATGAAGAAATGGTCGACTTTGTCAGAAGATTGAACAAGGGAACCAACGGAAGATACAAAGGTAAGTTTCCTTTGATTTGTTTTAATTCTGATGGTATTGGTCATTTTTATAACAAATGTCATCATAAGAAAAAGAAGAGGAATGATGAATATTACTTAAATAGCAAACAAACATATACAGGAAAAAGAACCACAAAGAATTTTTTCAAAAAAAGAATATGCACCAAAGAAGACATCTCATCATCAGATGACGATGAAGTCAGTGACAGTGAGACAAAAATATTTCTATTCATGGTAGTATAAGAATCTAACAAAGAAGACACCGAATAAGAATATGAAGAGGCCGAAGAAGAATATGAAGAGAGTTGGAAGAAGGCCAAAGAAGAAAGAAAGACGATTTTGGGAAAGAAAGCATGCACAAGGAAAGCGACAGATGGAAAGAAGAGCAACATGCACGTATGCATGGAAGACCTAACAATGGCAGGGTTAGGGTTTTTGCAATGTATTGTAATGGTTGAAGAGCCAGAAATGGATAAATATAGATACCTAGGTCTCAGAAGAGAGGTAGTTGGTTGGTGTAAGGATTATTATTGTTGTTTTGTAAGTTGATATAGAGATATAGAGAGATGAATACAAAGAAGCAGATACTATGTGATATTTTTATGTATGACATACTTTTGTAAGTTGTTGAGATAGAGATGACTGAGGAGGGTAGATATTGAGGGTTACATCACAGGTTGAGGATCCTGGTGCGATCTAGTCTGCCTTATAATAGATATTACCTGCTGAAAAGAGTTGTAAAGTGCGGGATGTTGTAGTCCAAAACTACTATAATAAAAGAGCTAAGAGCCAGATCTTTGTGGACGTAGCCTGGGGGGGTGAACCATGGTAAAATTGTGTTATGTGATTGAATGCATGTGTTTCTTTAGTGTCTTCAATAGATATTGTTATGCTAAATGAATGAGTTGCTATATTTCCTACATAATCGTAATAACAGTGTATCGTGTTAATAATCTATGATAGAATTCTTAGCGTACATGTCTCAGATATCCCACTAAATCCTAGGCTACAAGAACATGAGTATTGTAGCCACCCATTAAGACTATCTTGGGTGAGATGGCGCAATGCACCCTGTGTGTTGTGTTTCCTTCTAGTTCACCAGGAGAGCCGATAGTTTTAGAGACTTTGATGGGACCCCAAACAGACATGAAACCTGGGTCACTCAATACAAATTCAGATAGGATATAGTTAACAAAAAAATGGTTATTTTTCCATTGGTAGGAATAGTAGAGGATTGAGTAGATGATATATATTGAAGATCTGTTAAAAGATACATAAGATTTGTGGGAGGCGGAGCAAGAGAATATTAAAGCAGAGAAGAAAGAAAGGAGCCAATATAAGGGGATGTTGAGACCCTGGAATCCCACAAAAGAAGAGATCGAAAGATGTCTAAGGACAAAAGAGTTGGAGTTTGCACAGAAAGATAACATAAGCCCTAGAGTAAAACCCTACAAACATCTTTATAAATACGTGTTTATTGATTTGCATGAAGTCTTTTTCTGTGATTTTCCACACTTATTGCAGGAGTGGATACTAAGGTTGAAGGATAACCACGCAATGAAATGGATCCGACAGTTAAAGTGGACCCTGGTACAGATTGAGCAATTGTAGCAGGTGAAAAACAAGTTAACCCACGTAGTAGATTTTTGTCTCAACAGTATTGTGGTAGGCTTTATAATAGAGTTTGCAGTAGATACAGTGAGGTCGTACAATGCAATGGCGAAATATTTTCTATGCAGAACTCAAGGAAGGTACATTATATCACTGTAAAATTATATCAAGATACTTCTATACAACAAAGGTGTAATGAAAATGGAGTCGAACAACTAAACTTCTCTACATGCATGGGGGAAGGGGGGAAGCACTAACAAAAAAGGGAGAAATGGAAGGAGGAAAGGATAAGGAAAATAAGGAGGAACCCTTGGACCCAATCATGATGGATGATGAATAGATCAAGTGGATCACAATGACAACTAGAAATATGGGTAGAGGAGTACCCTACCAATACAAGTTGAATACCAAGAAGACAATTGTAGCTGCGAGGGAAGTCTTGGTGAGTGACAAGGAAGAGGTGGAGGATCTCTAGGCTGTGGAGAAGATTGAGCAAATCCTGTGTGCAACATATTAGAGGAAGATGATAGGTCCAAGAATGGGAAGAGAAGGCAACAATCCTATCCATATTAATGTTAGTTTGGAACCCATAAACCCATGTGTGACTAATACACCAAAGAGAACACCATTGTTTAGACTGTTGGACACACCTACCACACTTAGAGGGGGGGTGAATGAGTGTGGGGCTCTTTTTCCCAAAACTGCCCTCTTGCACAAAAACTCATCAATTAGCATTCAACATTTATTCATTACCCATTGTTGTCATTTATAACCAGT
>ML781804.1:1476228-1503298 GCA_009831015.1 Picea engelmannii
ATCAATTACTTGACATCAACCAATGACATCAATCAAACCAAACCATTTACATCAATGACATATGATCCAACAATCTCCCAAGTAATCAAACCATTGGCATCAATGACAAACCATTGGCATCAATGAAAACATGATCCAACATAGACAACCGAAGTTTGGAAGAAGTCAGACAACATGAAGTACATCTACACAAGGAAAAACAACTGGAGGAGCTAGTTTAGGAAGCACTATTCAAGTATCTACACCGCAAGGAAGTAGTATTTCAGCGTTCATAATGGCAGGACATGATCCCACCATCAGTTTGCCAGAATTTAAAGAATAAGCATCAGAGGACTCGGAAAAACATTTTTTCATCTGTGAGAAGATTTGGGAAGAAAAATAAATCACAGATGAAGATACCAAACTGACACAGCTAGCGATTACACTAAGGGATCGTGCACTAGATTGGTATATGAGTTTAGCTACAAACAATCCACCGGGGACAACCAGAACAATTGCAGACATCAAGAAATTGCTGATAAATGAGTTCCAGAAGCCAAGTTCATAAGATCAGTACATGAACAAGATTATGAAATTAGACAAAAACTGGGAGAATCTGTATGGGATATTGACCAGAGATTCAAGAGAATGAAGGGAAAGTTGAAATATTTCATGACCAATATGCAACATAGGCACTTGTTCGTCAATTCACTACTACCCCACTTAAAATACCCATTGCGACAATATAAGTTTCAGACGAAGGAAGACACTCTGCAGGTAGGCCTGAAACTAGAAGATAACCAATATCAGTAGATAGACCTAGCCATCAAAGAACTGAAGGAGGATTTGAAGAAATTAACATTCCAGCTAAACTAGAATAAGAGTAAGGAAAAATAGGAAGCCATTTGTTGTACCACATGTAGGACGAAAGGACATCACAAGAACGAATGTCCAACATTCGCATAGTATATGGAAGAAAGAATGCCAAATATGTTACCAAGAGGAGCACTATGGTGCGAAATATGTAAGAAACCAGGCCATGATCCATATCACTTCCCAATGATGCATAAATACCAGACAGTCCCCAAGAGTTCATATTGCAACTTTTGCAAGTCAGTGGGCCACGATGACAAAGATTGTAGAACTATGGATTTGATATGAGAGAAGACATCATATGCATATATATTGAAGGAAGAATTGATGATTTGGCAAGACGCACCACAATTTAATCAAGTTCCATCCCCATACAATACAATGCAACAATAGTATAATATTGTGCAACAACCATATAATACCGCGTAGCTAAAGTACAACACGACACAACCTTAGTACAATACCACACAATATAATTAGGCACCTCAGTATAATGCATCGAGAGGATATCGAGTGGGATACAAAGGTCGAGGACGAGCAAGAGGAGGTTTTGGAAGAGGTAGAGGACCAATGGTATGTCACAATTGTCAACAACTGGGACATTATGCAAGGGAATGTCCACTTCCACCAGCAACGTGTATGTATTGTCGCAAATTGGACCATGATATGGAAGAATGTCCAACATTATTAGTAAAAATCTAGGAGAAAGGAACCAGAACAACTAGAATGTTCAGTGGATTTCAGCCAAAGCGAGGGATGAAGGACAAAACATCAACATAGTTACCCGTAGAGGAGCGAATACAGGAACAACGTTGTTCGACAAGAGCCAATACAACACCAGTGGGTGAAGAAGAAAACTGAATCAAGGAAGTAGTTCGATGCGTAAAATGAGAAGGAGATATTTAAGCAAGCCAGACAAGAATTTCAAAAGGATGACATGGCGTCAACTTCAACATCGCAACAAATCAAGGAAGCATTGGAGTACGATATGCCTCTGTTATTGGGTCATACCAATGAGTTGCAAACCATGGGACAAGTAAGTACAATCAAAGGATTTTTGAAATCATGTGTAAAATTATTAAATGATCCATCATCTATAAAAATATTGCAAAACATACTAGAAAAATGTAGTATAGAGACAAAAGGAAAACTAGAACAAAAAAAAGTCAATCACCTACACACAAGGAGAAGAACAAGTAGAGAATTCAGACTGAATGCCAACATTAGATATTTCAACATGGGAGATATCATATTGGATCTAGGATCTAAAGTTAATGTATTACCAAAGAAGACATGGAAATGCATGGGAGAGCCCACATTAGGATATTCAAATGTTCAAATGAAACTAGCAAACCAACACAGAGTCCTACCAATCGGTAGACTGAAAGGAGTGACGGTAAACCTGGATGGAGTGTGCACTGAAGTAGATTTTGAAGTCATTGAAATAGTGGACGACACAACACCATACCCATCATTGCTTGGTTTGGATTAGGAGTTTGAAAATCAAGCCATAATCAACTTGAAGACACGAAAAAATGACATTTGAGTCAGGTGAATACAGGGTTGTCATGCCATTAGACCCATCAGAAGGGGAAAGGTTTGTAGAGCCCACTTGCCTAGACATAGAAGAAATCAACCAGTTGTACAGAAAAAATGCGCATGATGAAGATTACATGAACCCAACTGCAGATGGGATACTTAGTTGGTGGAGAATTACTTCATGTTTGACAGACTCAGATACCGGTTTAGAGAACTGGCAACAAAGGATACACGAAGTTTCTATGAGAATATGTGCACGAATAGACCACATAGTAAGATGGGTAGGCACAAATATAAGGGAACCACCCATTTTCCATGGAATAAACGATATAGAAACCTTCTTGGCACTAGACAAAGATGAAGTTTTAGAGAATCATAGAATCTTAGCATTTGATATAGCACTCAAGGCCACACCTGCAAGATGGTGGGGCACACACAAAAATACAATCACAAATTGGTACTAATGTAAGTGGTTATTGTGCATAAGTTTCAATGTAGAATAGAAAAACAACATGCAGGAGAAGTATGATGGACAGGGAGCACCAACGAAACACTTAGAGAAGTGAAAAACGTTGCAGAAAATGACACCCCTAGAGGAATGGCCTCATCATTTCATACACACTCTAGAGGGCATACCCGCGAACTAGTATACAAACTAGGAACTGTGCAAAGGAACTGTGACCTAGACGATATTGCAAAAAGATTTTATAGTCACTTTCTCATTCGAGCATGAGAACCCCAACATAGATGAAACACTTAAGAAAATAAGATAGGTGATATTCATCAAGGAAATAGAATTCGAACTCATAATATAAGAACAACAGCTGAATCAATAGATAGTCAAAGAATTATTGTCATGTTACCATATGCGGGAGGAAGCACTGGATGAAGACGATCCACGCAGTATTCAGATCGAGGAAGCTAAAGGAGAAAAAGAAGTGGAAGGTCCACAAATAGAGTTAGAAGTTATTTTCACGCCAATCAGGGTGAAGAAAGTCAACATTGAGATAGTTGAGAATCCAAAAATGGATAGCATTGGAGATTACTGGGATGAGAAAACAATAGAAAGAATAACAGATTTATTGTGCAAGTACAACAACCTATTTCCAACAACATTTATAGAGATGAAGGATATAGCAGGGGATCTAACAGAAATGAATATACCACTCAGAGCTGAAGCGAGAGCGATCAGACAACGACCATACAGATTGAACCTGATATATAAGATTAAAGTCAAAGTTGAGATCGACAGGATGCTCGAAGCCAGAATCATAGAACTAGTGGAAGAATCGGAATGGATAAGCCCAATGGTGGTTCAAGAGAAAAAACAAGGAGGGATAACGATATGCGTCAACTTGAGAAAGTTGAATGATGCATTCCTACATGACCCATTCCCTACACCTTTCACATACGAAGTGTTGGAGAATGTAGGAGGACATGAAGTTTACTCATTCACTTATGGGTTCTCAAGCTACTACCAGATCAAGATAGCCCAGGAAGACAGATACAAGACCATTTTTTCTATAGAATGGGGATCCTACCAGTACACGGTCATGCCATTTCGACTGAATAATGCACCAACAATATTTTCCAGAGTAGTTATCATCACTTTTAAGGAATTCATCCACCATTTTCTAGACGTGTACTTGGACGATTGGATAGTCTATAGTTTGTTGAAATAGCATGTAGAGGTCTTATGGGTGATGTTAGAAATATGTAGACAGTTCCATATATCATTAAACATAAAAAAAATGTATATTCGAAACACTTTTTGGGATACTACTGGGCCATATAGTATGCAAACACGGTTTACTAGTAGATCCTACAAAGATTGCAATTATTGTTAACTTTCCACCACCAAAAATAGTTTGTCGGCTCAGAGCGACGTTGGGACACACAGGATACTACAGGAATTTTATCAAAGGATATGCACAGATTACCACATCAATGGAGAAAATATTATGAAAATATACAAAGTTTCAGTGGAACGATGATTTCCAACACGGTCTGGATATGTTGAAAGAAAAGATGGTCACCGTGCCAATACTAGTATTTCCAGACTGGGAGAAGACATTCCACGTGCAAGTAGATGAATCATCCATAGCACTTGGAGCTATCTTGGCACGGCCATGAGTAGGATATTTGGATCACCCTATAGTATTTGCAAGCAGAAAGATATCAGAATCAGAACAAAATTATAACACTACAGAGAGTGAAGGCCTAGATATGGTCTACACACTATAGAAATTTAGACACTACTTATTGGGAAAACACTTTAAGATGTTCATAGATCACTCAGCCCTTAAATACCTAGTCAACAAGCTATTATTGTGGGGGGGAATCTGTCATTGGTTACTATTGTTTCAAGAATTTTATTTTGAAGTAATAGTCAAGCCAAGAAAACCAAATATAGGACCTGGCCACCTATCAAGGGTCACAAATGGAGAAGAACCTACGAACTTAGAGGAAAAATTCTCAGATGCACAGTTATTTTCAGTCCAGATCCCTGATGAATACTTTGTAGATATCATTCAGTACTTGAGCGCAGGTACTTCACCACGAGAATATAACATCGTGCAGAAGAAAAACCTGGTAGTCCGGGCTATAGACTATCAACTGATCGGAGGACACTTATACAAAATGGGTGCAGATAGAATCTTGTGAAGATATGTGTTAGAACATGAAAGACCAAGAGTTTTAATAGAATCCCATGAGGGAATAGCAGGATGACATTACACAGGAAAACCTACCGCACAGAAGGTATTGTGTGTAGGACTATGGTGGTCGACCATTCACAGAGACTCGAAGGAGTACTGCCAGAGATGTGATGTCTGTCAAAGGGTTGGTAAACCCAATAGAAGGGATGAGATTCCATTATGACCACAGGTAACATTGCAAGCATTCGATAAATGGGAAGTAGACTTTGTGGGACCAATCAAACCACCAGCAAAAGGAATAGGATAAATATACATTATCACCCGCGAAATAGTACCTAACAAGATGGGCGAAAGCCGGACCAGTGAAGGATTGTAGTGCAGAAACATCAACACAATTTCTGTTTGAACAAGTAATCACTCAATTTGGGTTCCCAAGGGTTTTGATGAGCAACCAAGGAATGCACTTCATTAACAATGCTATCAATACTATGATTGAATAATTTGAAGTCCATCATCAAAAGAGTGCACCATATCACCCATAGGAAAATGACACAGTAGAGGAATTTAACAAAATCCTTGAGAATGCACTGACAAAGATCTGTATTGTCAACAGGGATGATTGGGACCTTAAAATACTAGCAGTATTGTGGGCCTATAGGACCATCTAAAAAAAATTTATAGGGCACACACCATTTAAACTGATATATGGCTAATAAGAAGTGGTTCCATTAGAATTTATGGTACCCAGTTTGCACGTAGCAACAATTACACACATGATGGAACGAGGTGCAATAGAGGAGAGACTAAATTAGTTGATGAACATGGAGGAAGATCGTATCCTAGAAGGGTTCCACCAACAAGTTTAGAAAGAAAGAGACAAAGCTTGGCATGACAAACACATCAAGAAGAAAACTTTCAAGGAAGGATATTTAGTGTTGATGTATGACAACAAATCAATTCAACATCCAGGAAAACTCAGAATGCATTGGTTAGGACCGTATGGAGTAACAACTATCATAGATGGAGGAGTTGTATAGTTGAAGGAATTAGAAGGCGCATAACTCAGAGGGATGATCAACGGTAGCCGACTGAAGATGTACAATGACAGTTGACCACGCACAATTGGAAAAGTTGTCGCGCAATAGTAGAAAAAAAAATAGGATATTAAACGGTACCAGTAGAGGTATAGTGCGTCGAAAGGAGAAATATTGTGCACACTTAGGAATACAAACTCAGCAAGGACAAGGCAAATGGCTAGGTCATAATGGAAACAAGAAGGAAAAGTAAAGACAACAAAAGAAGTATGAAACGATGAAGTTATGCGGAATTGAATTCCAGAAAGGACCGACAGGACGTTGCATTAATCGTTCCAACTGGAGATGGCAAGGGAGAGTAATTGAAAGTATGAAGGAACCGAAGGTTCATTGAATCCATATTAAAGGTAGCATCTTCGACAAGTTTCATACGATGCCCATACAAAATATGGACGTGGGAGAAAACGGTTTATTGCAGGACTGGAAAAGGAAGAGAGCGAGAAAGCATACAAATCATAGAGAGCATCTCACAGAGGTTACAGAGACCATTAAACTCAGAAAATTCTTGACATTGACCACCATGGAACCACCAAAGCAAGCAGAAAAAATCTAGACCTCCAAACAATCTAGAGTTAGAACCAGGGAACATGTACAATCGGAGGAAGGCGAACAACAACCACCAGAGATCGTCAATATCGACAAAATCCCATCACCAGATACAACACCAATGAACCCCATACCTTTGGTGGAAGAAAACCAGAAGACAACACCTGAGGGCATGAATGTGGATATGCCGGAAGAAGAACAGGAGGAATAGAACCAGGGCACAGGAACCTTGAAGGAGGAACAACTAGAGAACCCTGAAGTAGCTCCAAGAGTCAATGGGATGAAGACAAATCAGGAAACAACAGTAGATCCAGATGAATCTCAAACAACTATGTCAGACCACCCACAAGAAGGAATAGTGGAAGACGTTATGGGATATCCATAATGATTTTCTGACATATGACCGATGGAGTATGGAACCTTGAGACAACCACCACCAAAAAAGGATAAGCAACAGGTACCCAGGTCACTGCGCAAGCAACCCATCGTAGCCCTTGTTTTTTCACGTATACCAGATGGGGTACGATTAAAATCAGACTTGCTAAGTCATGTCGAGAAGATAAAATACTCAGACCACGATGTAACAGACATGGAAAAGTTCCAAGAGTTCGCAAAGAGAGTCTACCTACATAATATGGGTCTGGGTCCACATGGGCAACGAATTGATCAATCAATTGATCAACCAACCACTGCAGTGGGAAACATGATTAGCGAAAACAGGTATTTTAGGTCTGCTAGAGCTATCACACTTTGGTATAAAATAATATGCAAATAGTTGCATCAAACAACTAATGGTAGTCACACATGGTGGGGATATATGATTGGATAAGCTCGTATCAGTAGACTTTGAGCTCATTGTTCTTGTCATAGGGTTTCCATCTTGGGGCATGGACCCCGCATAGTTTTTTGACGATAAGGAAAAGGAGAAAGAACTCACGGAAGAGATGAAAAATAAATATGACACTGATAGGGGGACATGAGGAATTATTATAAAAAGGATCAATGATGTCGCAACACAAATGGCCACAAAAATCTTGGCCTGCAAGCTGCTAAGAAAATGTCACAAGGAGAAAGTCCCGACAGGGGTTGTTGTAGTTGTAGGTCAGTGTGTCGAGAGCACCACAGTTAGTTGGGAACCCTATCTTTTGAATTTGTTTATGGATTACTGTAAGGATGCACAGGATCTAGGAACCAAATTTCATTACTCATGGTTTCTCATGTTGATAGCTATCATGGGATGGAAGGAACCAAATTAAAGATTTTTTTCCACTAGACCCAAGCTGAATCGTGGAGTGAGGTATTTATCACTTGGCGCCACGTCATATGCCAAGAATAGGAATATGAATGCAGTTGTATTTGAAGGATACCTTCGCGACCTAAAGGAGGCCATCTCCAACCTCTAGAGAATAACACCACAGGTTTTCGCACACTATCGGGACATCGCCAACTTCAAGTCCACTCGACATGTGATGTGGATACAGGCGTGGAAGGACCCTAATAAGAAGTGGCTACAATTGCACTATTGAATCATGGAGGGCGACATCAACATGGTTATCTGGGATTGAGAGGATGACTGGAGGATTTCGGTCCTCACCCAAGAGATAACTACAAAGACAGCGGAAGAGGAGACAGGGCAGGGAGAAACACAACCTCAATAAGTCCTAGTGCCCAAGAAATGAATGATGCGCCAGATAAAAACAAAGCAGACGAATGAAGGGACAACTAATACTAGGACCCATAAGGGGAAGAATAATAATACATAGTCATCCCAAGAATAGCAGAAATAGGATGAGGTAGCGCAATGGACTACACCAAGTCCCAATCCCTAAGAACCACGCCTGAATAAGAGACCATCTACTCAGATGGGGGGAACACGCAAGAAGACGAATGCATAGAGAACACCTCCAAATTACACAATCACAGAGTATGATGCAAAGATGATAGCTCAAATGGTTCAGGATTGTACATCTGAAGAATTTGAGAATGTTGTGCACCAGAGGGATACAATTCAAGAGGAGATAGAGGACATGCGACAATTCCTCAAGAAAATCGGGGAAGCGTAGGCAACAGGAAACAACATAGGAATAGGGTCATCAACATCACAGACAGGGGAAGAACATGAAGCAAGGGAGAGAGATACAACTCAAACAATACTAAATATGAGTACAACATTCCACATTACACCTAGCATGTTGTGCATGGACGATATTGTGGGGTAGACACCCTTAAAGGACTTATCTCAACTCCAACTGGTATTGTCATGGATACCCTCCAAAGCTCCACACAAATTACAGGTTAGCATTACCCAAGAGGTACAGTCCCATGCATGCACAGACTTAGCCAAATTACAGTAGGAAATGGAGAAGCGGGATGCGTTGGAATTAATATATGAGCAGGCTAAGCTCAATACCCAAGAGGAGAGGGAGCGCATGAACAGATTGGAATGAAAAGTGGTCGAAACTCATGAGAAGATTCCAAAGACTGCGTAGAGGGATGAAATCATAGCAACATAGAAGATTGATCATATTGCGTAGGAAATCGATCAATATCAGAAGGAGATCGATAATCTCTACGAGCAGCTCACGCCCACCACTCCACCAGAGGTAAGGGAGAAAAGTAAGTAGGAGGAAACAAAGAAGCTATAGGAGATCGAGAAACAGGTCAGCGTAGCAACCAAATTGTTTGATAAATAAGCACAACTTTGGACAAAGCTAGAAGAGGACCAGCAAGTCCAGGAGCAGGACAGGGAAGAAGAAAGGACAAGCACAACTATCTAGGACCTCAAGCAAAATCAGAAGACAATGTCCATCATGAAGCACGTCAAAGGGGCGCAGGATATGAAGAAACTATAGGCAGAACTCACCACTGTGCAAACGTTGAAAAAGGAGCATCATGATCAAATCAAACCACTTCAAGAGTGCATAGAAGAAGTCATTTCACAGGAACAGTAAGACAAGACATATATGGCATAGAATCAGGAAGAGTGTGTAGGGTTGATCAATGACGCGATTGCATTCCAAACAGTAGACGCACTTAAGTAAAAGACCGTACAGGTTTAGGCACAAGCAGCGAAGCTCAAGGAGAAGTTTCAGGCGATCACCAGGGAGATCGATGAAGCGCAAAAAGGTTAGGTGGCTTAGGATGAGCCACATGTTAGTGTTGGGGGCTTGTTGGAAGCAAGCCAAAGTGGAAAGAAAGACGGTTTTTGGAAAGAAAGCACACACGAGGAAAGCGATAGCTGGAAGGAAGAGAAGCATGCACACATGCATGGAAGACCTAATGATGGTAGGGTTAGGGTTTTTTCAATGTATTGTAATGGCTGAAGAGCTAGAAACGGATAAATATAGATACCTAGGTCTCAGAAGAGAGGCAGTTGTTTGGTGTAATGATTATTATTGTTGGTGTTTAAGTTGATATAGAGATATAGAGAGACAAATATGAAGAAGAAGATACTATGTGATATTTTGTTGTATGACTTACTTTTGTAAGTTGTTGAGCTAGAGAGGACTGAGGAGGGTATATCTTGAAGGTTAGATCGTAGGATGAGGATCCTGGTGTGATCTAGTCCACCTTATAATAGATCTTACCTGCTGAGAAGAGTTGTAAAGCGTGCAACACTGTAGTCCAGAACTACTATAATAAAAGAGCTAAGAGCCAGATCTTTATGGACGAATATCGGTGGGGTGAACCATGATAAACTTGTGTTATGTGATTGAATGCATGTGTTTATTTAGTGTCTTCAATATATATTGTTATGCTAAATGAATGAGTTGCTATATTTCCTTCATGATCATAATAACAATGTATCATGTTAATAATCTATGATAGAATTTTCAGTGTACAGGTCTCGGATATCCCACTCAATCCTAGACTGCAATCACATGAGTATTGTATCCACCCATTAATACTATATTGTTTGTTACTCAAGTACAATGAAAGCATACAATTGTTACAATTTGAGGTTGAACAAATTTGTGTAAAGCATCAATGTAACAATTGATGAAACAGGTGGATGCGAAATAAAGGAAGAAGAAAATGAATCAATGGAACAACTTTACGAAGAACAAGTAGAAGATGAAGAGGATCAAGCAGAAGTAGAAGATAAAGTTCAACAAGTGCCTCCAAATATACCTAGCAAACGAGTACAGAAAAATCATCCTTCAGATCAGATTATTGGAAACAAAGATGCAGGAGTTCAGACTAGAAGAAGAATCTATTCACCAAAACAAATGCACCTAGCACTCTGATCTACATTTGAACCAAAAAGTTTTGAAGAGGCCAACAAGGATGAATTTTGGAATAAGGCCATGGATGAAGAATTGTATCAAATAGAGAAGAATGACACTTGGGAATTGGTTCCAAGACCAAGGAATATGAATGTGATTGGAACAAAGTGGGTATTCATAAATAAATTGAATGAATATGGACAAGTTACAAGGAGCAAAGCTAGATTGGTATGTAAAGGATATGCACAGGTTGAAGGAATCAAATTTGAAGAGACATTTCCTCCAGTTGCCAGAATGGAAGCAATTTGATTGCTCCTAGATTATGCATGCTCCAAGAATATTAAAGTGTATCAGATAGACATGAAATCAACTTTTCTGAATGGGGAACTTGAAGAAGAATTATGCATTGAACAACTAGAAGGATTTCAGTTGTTAGAGAACATAGATTATGTGTGTAAATTGAAGAAGGCCTTGCATGGTCTAAAACATGATCCTTGAGCATGTGACTCTAGACTGGATAAATATCTACAACAAGTAGGGTTTAGAAAAGGAAGTGCAGACAAAAACTTCTACATCAAGGTAACTCAAGATAGTATTTTATTAATTTAAGTTTATGTTGATGATATTATTTTTGGAAGTACTAATGATAGGTTAAGCTATAAATTTGCAAAGAATATGTAGAATGAATTTGAAATGTCATTACTTGGAGAACTATCCTTCTTTCTGGGTCTTCAGATATGTCAAAGTAACCAAGGAATTTATATTTTGTCAAACTAAGTATATCATAGCAATGATAAAGAGTTTCAGAATGGAAGATTTCAAACCAGTTACCACTCCTATGTAAACTAGTTGCAAGTTGATCAAAGATGATGATTCAAAGTCTATAGACCAGAGGAAATACATGTCAATGATTGGTAACTTACTATATGTGACAAAATCTAGATTAGATGTAATTCATGCAGTTGGATAGGTGGCACTATTTCAAGCAGCACCAAAGGAATCACATGTATAATCAGTGAAGAGGATTTTCATATATCTCAAAGGAACATAAGAGTTTGGATTATGGTATCAAAAAAGAAAGGGTCTATCACTTATTGCCTACACAAATGTAGATTGGGAAGGTTCCATTGATGACCGACAAAGCACCAGTGGAGCAACGTTCTACTTGGTTGAGTGTTTAGTATCATGGTTAATAAAGAAATAATCATCAATATCTGTATCTATATCTACAGCCAAGGAAACGTATATTGCAGCAGCAACATGTTGTACACAGGTTCTATGGATGAAAAAAACTCTTATAGATATACAGGTTGATTATGATGATCCCATTCAAATCTATTGTGATAATACAAGAACCATTAATATCTCAAAGAACCCAGTGATGCACTCCAAGACGAAGCACATTCCAATAAAGTATCACTTTCTATGGGAACAGGTTGTAGAGAAGAACATCATAGTTGAATATGTGGGTACAAAAGAACAAGTGGCCGACATCTTTACAAATATTCTTCCATGGGAATCCTTTGAGTATCTTCGCCAGAGACTCGGAGTAATTTCTACTCCAAAATGAATTATTTTGAATGTTTATCTTATATGTCTTAGATTTACATGAGGAAGCACCATAAAGAGGATAATTCATATCGAGAGATCAGTTTCAAGAAGATTTCAGTCAGGGGGAGTATCCCCAAGGACAGTTCAGTTACGGGGAGAAACCCCGGATGGAAATATACATTTTCCATTGATGACAAAGGGGGAGAGATTTATCAGATGTAGAACAAAGAGGCATGGTTCCAGGGGGAGCGATGGTCACAAGGGGAGCATGAGTGATATAACTTCAGTATTCCATGACATGACTTAAGTATTGCATTAGAGTGTTTCCATCAATGTCAAAGGGGTATATTGTTGATTAATTGGGTTGTTTTTCATTGATGTCAACCATTGAAGAAAGTTTGGTAGCACAAAGGTTTGGGTAATGGACCCAAGTTTTTTTAATGGATAATGGTATGAGTTTTGATATATCTGCAAGTAATACTATTCAATATGGATAGTAGAGGTCCGACCATTTCTGGTGGTATGTGGAATGTCACATAAATCCTCACGGTTAGAGAGTTATGGCCATGTGAAGTTGGAGAACCCTCATGAGTCATCTAGAAGCCCCAAAAGGTCAAAGTAGTCAAAGTTTTTGCAAAAGAAATTATTTAAATAATAAAGTTAATGGAGAAATCCCTAAAATAAGGAAAGTGGGATGTTACATAAAATTATAAATAAGAGGCAAGGCTCTCTCATTTAATCACACTTGAAACTATTGAATATCATTGAATATCTATTTTGTGAAAGGTTATTTGGGCAGGTATTATTGATAGAGAAAAGTGCGGCAGGAAAAGTGCAGAAGAAAAAGTGTTGCAGGAAAAGTGTTGCAGGAAACATGCAGTAGAAAACATGCAGTAGGAAAAATGTGACAGAAAAAGTGCAACAGAAAAATCACAGTAGAAAAAGTGTGATAGAAAAATCATGGCAGAAAAGTGCGGTAGAAAAAGTGCGACAAAAAAATCATGGTAGAAAAATTGTAGCAGAAAAAGTGTGGCAGAAAAATCACGGCAAAAAAATCGCGGCAACAACATGGTTGGGGTCTATTTATGAGAGATATGGCACATATTGTTTGAGGTATGTTTTGTGATCTATGTTTTAGCTCTTGAGATGGTATTGGATGTTCAATAATGTTGCATATATCATATTTGTTGAGGGATACAATTGGTATTTTGTTGTTGGCATTTGACATATGGGTATTGGTCTTTTGGTTGTGTTGTGTTGCTGAAGTTGTTGGTTTAGATTGAGGCTACATAATAGTGAGGATGTGGCACATGGTTTTATGTAATGGTTTCTGGTATTTGGTTTATGGATAGAGTGATGAATTGTTAGATAACTTTTGATGGTTATATTGGTGTATGTCTTTGGTACATGGTTGAGGTACATATTGGGTACATGATTGAGATAAGTAGTTGATGAGTTGACACATACATGAGGTGTATAGTTTATGAGTTGGCACATACATGAGGTGTATATTTTATGATGTTGGTACATCTTTATGAGTCAAGTTTGATGCATGGTTGATGCATCATACATTTTGGTTCAGGTTTATGGTACAGGTTGATTATAGGTTGAGGTACAGGTTGATGCATGGTTGATGCATTGTTCAACTTATTGGTACATGTTGTTTCGTGCAGGTTAATTGGTATAGGTTTACAACAGTATATCTCATAGTGATAGTGTGACAATGGTTCCATCATTCTACTTATATACCAGGGTGGTTGGACAGGGCAAGGATAGGTGGTTGTAGCCACCTTCCGGTTATAACCAAAGAACTTATGGGGTTGTAGCCTCCTTCTGTTTATAGCCAAAGAATTGGGGAGTTGGAGCTTCCCTCAGGTTGTAGCCTGAGAAAATAGGAGGTTGGAGCCTCCTTCTAGTTGTAGCTGGAAAACAAAGGAAGTCAGTGCTTCCAATGAATGTAATTCTTCAAGACATATAAGAAAAAGCATTCTCTGGTTTTCTCCCTCTTTGGGTTTCCACGTAAAAACACCGGTGTACTGTGTATGTGTATGATTTCTCATTTTTTCATTGTTTATTTACTCTTCAATGATTGGATGAGAATGAGACACTAATATAACACTTTCATTATATGGTTAAAAAGGATTAAATTGCTCTATTACTGATTCACCCCCCATCTGAGTAATTCAACAACAACAAGGGTTATACGTAATTGTCAATTATTTTGAAACCCAAAACTATATGATGTAATCCTAGTCACTTATGTCCTTAGGTTATATTGTTCCAAACAGTCCATGAAATACAAAACAGAGGTTCGAGTCTTTTCTTTTGACCATTTCTTCAATCAAAACTGATGCAAGAGATTTTAAAATATTTGTATATATATGGCCCATATCGCAGATGTATATACCAAAATCAATGAGGGTTTGAAAATAGATAGAATTACAATAATATATATCTACTTTTTCCAAACAATTAACATTTTCCGTGTAAGGAGTGTAGAGGTATCGAGATAGACAGTCATGTAGGAACCTTCATAAGTTTGAGTTTAAAAAAGAGATGTCCTTCTGTTATGAACAAGACCTAAATACCCAAGGTTTATCGTGAAATAAAATGACCAAATATTTCTCCAATCTTAGAGTTACGATACTAGCAGTAGGGTTTCAAATACAAAACAAATCCAATGAGATGATAACATTCAAGCAACCTTTTATAGTGTAGGTCAATTATAATGTAGGATGACATTTGAATAACATGGCTTGAAACCATTTGAAATGAGAACCGAAAAGCATGCAGAAAGAAATCCTTGAGTCATTTCCATATTTTTCCATGGCTTCAAGTATTAACACGTGAAAAGGAGGTTGCTACAGAGCTTGTGTTTTTTGAAAGAAAACTAAAAAGAGACTGTACCAAGTAATAAATGAGCCATTTCTAATGAGTTCACACATTTAGGGCCCATAGGTAATAGTTTTCAGAATGTGATTTTACACCAGAATAATGAAACAGGTAGAATTTTCTTTTAAAGCGACAAGATGAATTCAAGAAGACAGTCAAAGAAGTATACTCGTTTACCATTCAAGTAGAGTGATTCCATAAACTATTACTAAAAAAAAAGGAATGAATTTTATGGGTACGAGATAGAGTAGTCATACCTTCCCTTGGCACTCAAATATTTTTGAAAAACAAGCTTACAGTTAACACAACTACCACAATCAAGCTCTGGAACTAGAGTATTACTCAACCAGCATGAAGTGAAAATTAAATTCCAAAACCCCATCACAAGGTAGTATGCCTAAGTAAGTAAATGTTTGTGTCTCATGCACTGAATGCATGGGGCGTCACGTTCCTCGAAAAAATTAATAAATCAATTTTTTAATCCATATCATATTTCCACTATCACCATAACAAATTAACGATCAAGAATATTCCAAATATGCAAGCCATCATGTGCACAATAACCATGTCAACCAGCCACATAAAATGCCAATTCAAATGATGGCTTGAATTTCACATCATAACTCATATCCAATATTCATAATTAAAACCACATTGAAAGGACATTGGTAGTGAAAACAACACATGTATCCAATATTCAGGAACTATGGTATAGTTGTGAGTTGATTGATAGCACGAGCATTGAGTTCATATGTTATACCATATACCATATGCATTGAAAACATTAAAATATCGACCCTTCAATTGCAATATGTCACCTTTCTAGAACCAACACTTCTATATGTTTATAACAATAATGTGGTGACATGATGTTATAATAAAAATATTTTAATACATAATAAACTATATGAACCTCAAACATTTAAAAATGACTTGTCCTAACTCTATTTATTTAGACCACATCATGTTAGAAGAATTTCATCAAGATGGTATATGTTGTTTTTATGAGGAATATAGAAAAAAATGACTTTTATGACTATTTCAAAATAACCTCTTAAGAACGAGATGCATAAAGAATAAGAGATCCTTGGAGAACTCTTTGTTTTATTTTGCAATCAAATTGTTAGTGAGACTGGTACCAAAATTGAAAAGAGAGGCATTATCACTACAAATGAGACCATTTCAGCAAAGTGGCAATATTCAATCCTGGGGACAATTGAAATTAAACATTAATTATTTCTCCCTAGGGGGTCCCACCTATAGTTAAATATTTAACATATCATATATAATAAAAATTTAAATTATTCCTTGCAACTATTTGCAGGATGGTGACTAGTTTGAGAGTTTGCGAGTCAACACACGGTAGCAAGAGACTATTTCAAATCATCCAGGAAGTTTTATGAGCATCCCTTGCTTGAAGGTTATGAATAATATGGTGCAAAGACACCTTTTTTACTTTTAGGGTAGGGTTATCATTTGGTCACAAAATTTTCAAGGGTCCACTAGAGGGGGTTGGTTCATTTTCATAACCAAAAGGTGTAATTTAAGGGGGCATACAATGTTTAAGTCCTCAAGTATAGAGGTTGAATATTATAGAAAGAAGGATCACTGGAATAATTAGATGTATATGGTTGATTGGAATGAGGCTCCATTAGTTATGGTGTTCTTAACCGTTTTGGGAGAAAGGGATATTACAACACCATAGGTTGAGAAAGAGGAGGATGGGTTGGTAGAGTACAAGTTTGACCTTGGGTGGTGTTGGCTAGTTCATATTGAACTACTTCTTCCCAAAAAATATGGACATTAGATAAAAAAGGTCCATACTGATGAGTGTAATGTCTGTACACACCATAAAGCGAATGGTGATGGTTTTTTCTATGTTTAGTGTATTTTCCTTTATCAGAAGGATGATTTGGATCTTATTTTTGGTTTGTGTGATTATTATTTCCCCAAAAAATAGTAGAAATATTAGGAGGATTGTTGCCAACCCCTTAATTTTCATTGTTTACTTGTTTCTTCTCTTTATACATTAGGGAGGTTGGGTGCATTTTGTTGGACATAAACTTTCCCTTGTGGGGAAGGAACTTGTTGAAGTTGATTTGGTTTTGGTTGAGGTATGTATGCTTGTGATGTTGAGGGATATGTAGAGGAATAGGGAATGGGTAGTGTGGGTAATGACACTCTAATACATGTGGGACCAGTAAAAGAAATGTCGTGGCCATAGGGCTATGTAGGAGGACTTGAGGAAAAATTAATAACTCTAGTATGTGATGATGAGCACAGATAATCATATGAATTGTAGATAATATGATATTTTCCATAAGAAGATAGGACACAGATAAGACATTATCCACCATAATAGTTCCCATACATATTATTATTGATAGAGAAATTAATCTAGATGTAAGTATTAGAAGTATACATAACACAAACAATTACCCCATCCATGGCATGGGACAACCCAGTTGATCCTATCAAGTGGAACCAAAATGAAGGGCATTGATAAGTATGGTGTATAAATAGCCTATGTAATGTTCCTTGGCTTAACTGAGGAACATTTCTATGCGGTGTTGGGCCCTTTATTTGTACCCTTTTTTCCATCCATTTACCCTATTTTGGTGATACTCTAACTATCTTTTACCCTCTTTTGATAGTATCTTTCCTGTGACTTAATGTTTTAACCCAAGGTACAATTTTTTTATGAATTGCATTGTTTAATTAATAATATAGGTTGTTAAGTGGTTTCTTACTTTATTTTTGTTTTACTAATGAGATTTCTCAGAAGCATATACTTGCATGCTTATAATGGGTTATGTTCATTGAAGGATTTGATGTTGTTACTCCTTTATAAGCTCAGATGATGTCGCTTTTTGATATGTTGTTACTTCTAGGTCTTGTCACTTCTTGAACCATGATGTTGCCACTTCCATGATTCCATTAATACTTGAGCATTTGGTCTTCGACCGATGCTCAAGTACAGGAGCAGATAGATGCTAGTGTGTCAAGGATGAGTCATCAAAAGGGGCGAAAGTACCAGCTATTGTAACTACTCGTGGTTTTGATGATGTAACAAAATACTCTATTTTGTACACCATTTATAATAGCATGAATGTGCAATAGATCTTGTGTTCTGTATTGATTGAATCAAATATTCTAATTATAAAGAATGTTATCTGAAGATGTATAAATAATAGGATCCCTCTCAGATTGAGGGGGTTGAATGAGAAGAGAATAGAGTGTGTAGTAGAGCCTGGTGAACTCATTGTATCATCCTTTTTATAATATATGAGTATGTTGGTTTGTGTTATCTAAGTATTCATTTGTGAGTTGTTTCAGCAGCCCTGATTGGTGAAGGAAGGGCCCCCTTCACTAATTAGGTGTTGCAATTCTATTTTTTCATTTAGTATATTATCATAGATTGTTTCATAATTTCAATTGGTGTAGTTAGTTTTTATTCATGTGAGTTGTTAATTTTTCCCAATCTTTGTTAATTCTACAATTTGTTGCTTACTCTTGATTAGTGTTAATTGTATGGGTTGTTACTTGCAGAGTTTAATTGATTATTAGAAAGAATCGAGGACTTGTGTCATTGTTGTTACTTTTGGTTGAATTTTCGATTGAGGTTTGTGTATCATTGTATTTCTTCTGATAAATAGAATTTTTTTTTAATTATAGAAGGTGAATTCTCTTTAAAATCATCATGAGTTTGTGAATTGATGAAAGGCATTGTTGGGTTATTTACATTCAATTTATTTCCAACAGGAGTTGTGTGGATTTAGAGTGACTTACTTTCAAATTCATGTTATGTGAATTAATTGTGATCTTATTTTCAGTCAGAGTTGTTTGAAGTGAGTGAAAACTTCCTTTCTTATGACTTTTTTTAAGATTTTATATAGGACATCTTAGAGGTGTGTACTCTTCCAGAATAATTAATTTATTGAGTTTCTCATTCATTTATTGCATAATCCTTTAGTATCACCAACATTATAGATGAAATTGTATCCTGCATAGACTTTTTACATAGCATCGAAATAAAAGACGACCCTTGGTTTGACAATTAATGTGATTCTTATTTAATTGTCCTAAAAATACATTTAAAAACCCCAACATTTTGGTGCCATATTCGGGGAGGTTATAAGGGCGCAAAAATACAATTTAATGTTGGATTAGTTTCATTATCCTCGGTTCTACTAAGACCTAAGAAGTAAATACATAAGGTAAGAACCTACGCATATATCACCCACCCCTAGTTTATCCCTGGTAGACTCTCGTCTCACCTACACCAGAGCATATAGACTACATGGGTGATAAATAATATAGGATGAATGAATAGAGGTAGAGGAAGAAGAAGACCCCTAAAAAACTAAGAAACCTACATGTAGAGAAGGTTAAGGAAAAAAGGATCAAGGTAGGAAAACATATATACAAGAGATTATTTCAAAGGAAGAATCAGAATCTCACAATGCTGCAAAAGTGGTGTCTCATGTAGCATCGATCATTAGAATCCAAAAAGTAATTCTGATGATAGTCAAAGCCGAGCTAAGAAAAGAATCATGGACACAAGGAGAACCCTTTATAGTAGAAGAACCATAGTTTCAAAATATAGGAGAGGGACGTGGGGAAACATGAGAGCCTATACCATATTATCAAAGTCCAGTACAAGGAACAACCCCTGAAATTCCTATTTTGGATCAAGAAAGTGATGCCAAACCTTAAACACTAGATACAAAGGAAGTTGTTTCACCTCAACAAGGAATCCCATAAGAATATTCGAGGTTGTGGGAAAACATGGTTGATACAACCTCTACGATTGAATTCCCTATTGTTGATACACATGGAGGTGTTCCTATGAAGCCAATTTATTTATCATCCCTCCCTAATTTCCATGGGATCACAACTGAATATACATATTCTTTCTTGTTAAATTTGATGTACTATGTTAGAGCTATGACTATACCACCGATTTGTATAAGTTGAAATTGTTGCCTGCCACCTGTGACTTTGGAGGGAGAAGCCCTGAGATGGTTTATGGGTCTTGGTGGTGGTACTATAACTTATTAGGACGACATGAAGACAAATATTCCTTGAGAAGTATCAAGAATAATACAGATCTCGAGAAATTAAGGAATAAATATTCCAAATGACACAAAAAGAGGACAAGAACCTAGAGGATTACGTAGAACGGTTCCAATATATTTTGTAGAGATCCTCACACACAACCACTTTGGGTGGTGACATATTAAAAATAATTTTGATCCAAGGAATGTGAAATGAATGGTTGGATATTTTGAATCTAATGGGAAAAGGGGATATCTATAAGGAAATTTATGAGTAAATTTTTTATCGGTGCAGAAGATGTTCAAGTGGGATATCCTAAAGAAAACCAGGAATCAGGAACTTCCTGAATCCCCACCAGAGCCACCAAGTCAGTAAATGGGGGCGTAACTCGCGTGGATATTGGGAATTTTTTGGAAGATTTTAAAACTAACATCCTTGGAATGTTATCTTCATAGTTGGATGTGTTTCATGCTAAGCATAAACAATTGGAGGCTAAAACGACACTTGCAATTTTATGTCTAAAATGTAGAATGAAACACTCTTCAAGGGAATATGCAGTGAAGGTTGTCGAAGTATGTATAATTTTTTATCAATATAATTATACAGAATCATGCCCATATTTACATCGGATAAAGGAGGTCTACCGGGGCACTAGTGAAGAAGCTCAACCATATTACTTTATAGCTTCAAAGAAGCCATGGAAGGAACGACTTCTAGGTATGAATCAAGATCCCTATACATTTGTAAATACTTGGAATAGTCAGTATAATCCTCAACAACCACAACTTTTCAATCGTCACTGGCACAACCCCCAACAATTTCAATATCCCTCACCTTGGGTACAGTGGACGACCCAACCAGTTCAAAATTCCCCTTGGCCACCAAATTGGAGAAATCCCTCTTTTCTTGTACAACAATTTCTAGCACCCCAACCATAGTTTCCTTAACCATTACCTCCAAAATTACCTTTGAAACCACAGTTGCAACTTCCTATGAATGCACCAATGAATACCTCAATTAATGTTCCTGTGATTCGACCTCAACTACATGTACAAGATAATTTGAATCCAAACAATAAGACTGTTCAACAAGTTAAAACATCAACCTTCCCAACCTATAGTATTGGCCTCCTTGTATGTAACAATGTACACCTTAGGTATGAGAGGGTAATTCACCCAGAAAATTCACCAATAATTATTGAATAGTTGGAGAATGAACCCCTACCTCCTGAGATAGAGCAATGTCATGAAGGAAATGAAAACTCTACACATGTTGTAACTTCAGGAGTAACAACAACAATGCAAAAAGAGGTTGTTACAGGCCCAAATCACACTCAATTTATTACTCCTCCATATATAGAAAGGCTAGAAATAGCTAAGATACACCCACAACCTGAATTTAAGCTATTGGGAGAACTCTAGAACATGCACATTAAAATCCCACTGTTACAAAAAATAATGGATGTACCAATTTACACCAAGAATATTCCAGAGTTGTGCCTTAATAAACCAGGAAGGAAACCTAAAGACCCTCCCACTATCCATGTGTTGGGAAAACCATCTAACTTGATTTTCGGCAGGGACACACCCCTCAAATATGATGACCCGGGGAATTCGATGATAATTGTTCAAATCCATGAGAAAATGATTTCCAATACATTAATGGATCTGGGGGAATATATTAATATCATGAATAAGGAGCCCTCAGGGGTTAAGAGAAATTGGAAATAGAAGAAATGTAAAGGAAGTTTGTTATGTGAGGTTACAAGTTCAAAACCCCTTCCTTATCTTGTGTGTTGTTGTAACATCCCCGACCATCCATGTTGGGCCACGCTACGCTAGATAACTCTCTTTTTCTCTCTACGGAACATACTATAACACACCCAACAACCAACTGAGCTATGCCACATAAGTTTTTCCAACTGCATGCAATTAAAACATATGCACACAGAACACTTGCGGAAGCTTTACATATAAAACATAAACAGGAAAATACATTTCCTGAATGCATGGATTCACACTAAAATAATAGTAACATAGACATGTAGCATATACAAGAAATACCCATAAATATACAGACAATTATAATCACACATAGGATAAACCCATAAAATTAAACACGTAAATAATAATGCAGTATGTAAATTTATCACACAATTGACAATTATCTTTGTGAGAATATCACCAACTGCGTGAAGGCCTTCCATGAACCTCCTAGCCTTAGACCACACTGTTCATCACTCTCAATAGTGATTCACCCCCGAGCTGGGACTAAACTCCAACCGGGTAAAGGGATTCCTAACCAGGCTAAAGGCTCATGGACAACAGGAACAACTCTGTCACAGTTGCTCACTCTACTAACGACCTAGAGTCCCTCATTCTCCACATGCCTGTCCCACCTAGGAAGTGTTCTTATTCTCTTCTCAACAGTCCTTCAGCTTCCCCACTTTCTTTCTGGGCTTCAGCAACAGGTCGAACAGGAAGTCTCAGAGCACTGTAGCTGCAATTCAACACCTTTAGGAAATAAATCCCCAACAATTCTATCACCTAAATAATTTCTTTCGGGATTGACAACCTGCTTCTTCAATCCAAATCCCAAGCTAACCAGACACACCAACACAAATCGCTATGGATATGGGTTCAAGTATAGTCATTAAGATATAAAGGATAGCTCATTGGGTGTGAATACTCATGGATGATTAACTACTTGGATGAATCATAGAAGGAATGATGGAAAAGATGATAGGAATGAACTAAGTCCCAACAATATGTATGCATGTCCCCAACTTGAAACTTGTCATGTTGGGATCTACTTTTGCCCACTTGTCCCAACTTTAGAACTTAGGATAAAATAATTATCCATACTTTATATTTAAGAAATATTAATATAATATTTATTTTTGGCTTAATCTCCCTAGATTATTCCCTTTCCTTAACTTATCCCCTCCCTTTCCCTAACCAATGGATTTTAGTCCCCCATCTCTTTTATCATGGTCGATCTACGTGCAACGATTTATTTATATTAATTATGAGACATGTACAAAAACAAGCGCACTGACCTTTAACATCTAGGCTCTTCGGCCTAATAAAAACATAAGCATCCTATATTATAATAATTGGCTCACCAGCCTATAAAACATATCATATACACAAAGGCTCACTGGCCTCACAATCGTGTGCACTCAAGTTGTTGTGAACGGTATCCAGGAATGTGCACAGTTCCTCCTTTTACTGTGCAATACATGCACGCACTATTACATGAAATGTGCATATAAAATGATGTCATACAACTAACCAAATTAAGTACATTTGCATTTACATTTACAATTGGGTTAGGCCTTAGGGATATTACAATCCCCTCCCCTTATTTATGCACTATCCTCAGTGCATCATGTACCCATGCACAACAAAATTTCAAAAATTCTCAAAAAGATGCAGGTATTCTGCCCGCATTACATCCTCATGCTCCCAAGTAGCGTCCTCATGACCGTACCAAGTCCATTGTACCTTTACAATCCCTATGGCTTGGTTCCAGAGCTATTTGATTTTTTGATTCAGAATGCGTACTAGATGCACTTGAAAAGCACCTTCTTGCTCCACCTGAATCACATTCCAATCAATAACATGATTAGCATCAAGTATATATTTATTTAGCAATGATACATGGAATACATTGTGAACAGACATAGATGCAAGAAATGAAATCATATAAGCAATTGGACCAATCCTCTCTAGGATTTCAAATGACCCACAATAGCGAGATGCCAACTTTGAACAATTCCCCAACTTCAGGGAACTTCTGTTGGACTTCACCTTCAAGATTACATGGTCTCCCACATTAAATTCCCTGTGAGTTCTGCCCTTATCAGCATATATTTTCTTCCTGTCTTGGGAAGCCTTTAAAATTTTCTTTAATTTTATCATTTTCTCCTCCATTTCCCTGAGCAAATCCATTCCAACCACTGCTCTGTCTGTTGGGTTATCCCAACTTACTGGTGTGTTGCACTTTCTTCTATAAAGTGATTCAAATGGGCTCATCTTTAGAGATGCTTGGTACCCATTGTTATAAGCAAACTCTACCAAGTGTAGGTAGTCTTCCCATTTTGATGGTTTATCCATCACATACATTCTCAACATATCCTTAATCACTTGATTCACCCGCTCTGGTTGTCCATCCAATTCTGGATGATAAGTTGTACTGAAATTCAAATTTGTTCCAAATCCATTAAATAATCCTTTCCAAAATTTTGAGGTAAATTTTGGATCTCTATCAGATACAATTGTCTTGGGTATGCCATGTAATCTAGAAATTTCTCTCATATAAACATCAGCAATGTTCGCTACCTTGTGAGTGAGCTTAACTGGAATAAAATGGGCAGCTTTAGTAAGCTTATCCACCACCACCATGATAGAATCATGTTGCTTGTTTGTTCTGGGCAGTTTGGTAATGAAATCCATTGTTACAACTTCTCATTTCTACTCAGGAATGGGTAATGGTTTTAGCAAACCATCTAGGTGTCTATGCTCAACCTTTAACTTTTGACATTCCAAACGTCTGGCAATAAAATCAACAACTTCTTTCTTCATGCCTCACCAATAATGTTGGCTCCTGACAGCTGCAATAGTTTTCTGATATACTGGGTGCCCAACATAAGGCACATTATGCATTTCTCTCAGTATCATAATTTTCAATTCATTAGAATTTGGTACATAAATTCTTCCCCTGTACCTGAGAATTTCATCAATATTTATTTTGTAATCTTCAATTTTCTGCTGCAAATTACCTTGCTGTAATTTTACCACTAAATCCTTGTATTGCAAATCTAATTTGGCAGCCTCAGTAATTCTGTCTTTCAAATCTGATTGGTACATGATAATAGTTGTAGCATGCATTTCATGCACTCTTCTGTTGAGTGCATCAACCACTTTGTTCTCTTTCCCTTTGATATGCTTTATACCAAAGTCATATTCACTTATAAATTCTAACCATTTGGTTTTCCTAGCATTTAGAGTTGGCTGATCAAATAAATATTTCAGACGATTATGGTCTGTTCTCATCTCAAACCTCTTCCCCATGAGGTAGTGTCTCCATTTCCTCAAGGTGTGCACTATGGCTTCCAACTTCAAATCATGAGTGGCATAGTTTCCTTCATGCTCCTTCAACTTCATTGATTCATAACATATAACAAACCCATTTTGACTGAGGACTCGACCAATTCCTTCCTTACATGCATCTATGCATACAATGAAGTATTCATTTGGGTCTGCAATCCTTCGTATTGGAGAAATTTTTAACAATTGTTTCAAGTGTTCGAAACTCTTTTCACATTCCAATTTCCATTGGAACCTCACACCCTTTCTTTGCAAGGAAGTGATTGGGTGTGCAATATTTGAAAATCCTTGAATAAATCTTTTGTAGTAGCCTACAAGGCCCATAAATGATCTGACCTTTGTCACATTCTTTGGCGCTGAACACTCCCTAATGGATTCTACCTTCTCAGTATCCACTGCTATCCCATCTTTGGAAATGATATGTCCCAAATAGTGAATTTGCTTATGATAAAATGAGCACTTGCTCAATTTGGAATACAATTGATGCTCCCTTAATACTTGCAACACCATCCTCAAATTATGCTCATGCTCTTCTTCTGAATTGGAATATATAAGAATTTCATCTAAAAATACAATGAAAAACTTGTCTAAGTATTCTCGAAAAACGCCATTCATTAAGCACATGAAAACAACCGATGCATTTGACAACCCAAATGGCACCACTATGAACTCATAATGACCATACCTTGTTCTGAAGGTGGTCTTGTTGATATCTTCCTCCTTAATCCTTACCTGATGGTATCCTGACCTGAAATATATCTTTGAAAATATCTTTTCATACTTCAATTGATCAAAAAGATCATCAATCCTTGGAAGAGGATACTTGTTCTTAACAGTCACTTTATTCAACTACCTAAAATTAATGCACAATCTTAATGTTCCATCCTTCTTCTTCATGAACAATACTGGGGCACCCCAAGGTGACACACTTGGGCGTATATACCCCTTCTTCAAAAGCTCTTCAAGTTGCATTTGCAACTCCTTTAGCTCTGGTGTACTCATTCTGTAAGGAGTCTTTGACACTAGAGCTTCTCCAGGCATTAAATTTATAGAGAAATCAATGTCTCTCTTTGGGGGTAGTCCTGGTACCTCCTTGAATACATCATCAAACTCTTCTAGGACTGCATGATCTTCCAAGTTTGGCACCTTATCTTTAGGTGTCTCTTCCATATGTGTTGCAAATATTTGACACCCTTTCCTGTAACATTTCTTCAGCTACAATGCTGAAATCTCTCTGATGGTTACTACCCTGGGAATTCCCTGCACTCTCCTTAGGGTCCCTTCCTCATCCAAGAAAGTAAATGCCTTGTTATGAAAATCTAGGAGGGCATGATGTTGGTCCAACCAATCTGCAAGATACCAGATATATAAAATATGCAGTACAGAAACGAAATGCTAGAGATAACAGAATAACAGTAAAATATCCAGCATAATCTTCACAATACACATAAATGATATACGAAATAGCAACAGAAATAACACTTGAACAGAAATAGCACTTGATTCAGATAGCAATGTTCACAGGCCTCTTCGAGGGGGCAACC
>ML781804.1:1525865-1574659 GCA_009831015.1 Picea engelmannii
AGGATGAGCTTATATCAACAAGCATATGTGATCCTCTTCAAGCTTGCGTAAAAATAAAGAGGTACTTGCCAGAAATGGTGGGGGAAAATTTGGGAAAGGGATATGTTTCGTCTTTGTGTTAATTGGCAGCAAGTGTTGCTCTTGAACATGACACCCCCTATTCATCATTTGAAGCCGGTTTGGGAACTCCATTTGTCTCTCATTTGATTCAATAACAAGGTCTTTCCATGTGTCGTCTTTGAGTCAATGCTGCCAAATATTTGGTCATGTCATCCATATGTTCAAGAGCAGTCCAACCTCTATTTGAGTCAGCCATCTGCAGTTATCCATCCTCTTTGTGTCGGCCTTCCCTGTGTCCAAAGTCCAATTGCTACATATTCTGTTTCACTTTCAAACTCTGTTACTCATTTCGTGTCACTGATGTGGGATACATCAAGGCCCTCCTGTGACGAGTCTTGTTCTGTCGACTTCAGCATATTATCCGGAATTAAGACTTAGAAATCATTTAGTACCTTGAAGCTTGCATGCCTCAATGGCAAGTTTCTCCCTTTCGACAATGGGTTTACATCATTGACCCCTGATTGAGAGATTTCGTCGAGTGTTCGACATCAACTCCTTTATTCACAGTCGATGGATTGTACTATAGTACCTTGGGAGTCATTGGCATTAATGGTGATTTCCCTCGCACTTGTTAATGGTATACATCAATAACCGGTAATCAAGTGGTTTCTACCATGTTCGACTTCGACACATGTAATCACATGGTAAGATTCGTACTTTGGGCAACGAGATTGAAGACCCTGGATATTATCTTTGTGATCCAGGTTGTGATGGAGTATGTATATTTTGTGACACATAGATCCACTGTGTATGTTTCGTGGCTATGTCGTCTTAACTGAAAATTTGTCACACAGATCCACAGTGTATTCAGGTGGCTGTGCTATATAATGATGGCATGGATCCACAATGTATGATTGGTGGCCATGATCTTGTTCTATGATGTCATCATTCTATGATCTGAGTATGGGAATGCCTACCTCGGAATTGGTATACATGATATTCTGTTGATGCTTGGATGTTTGCAGGTCTCTGATTAGGTGTGCTTTTGGTTCTTGACACACACATGCAACTTACAAAGTCTATCGACTATCACTGGTTCCGCTCTCAGAATTTGGGGGGCATTCTGTTATCCACAAATTTGGTCATTGTGATGATGTCATGATGATATCATGATGATGGAAAATCAATCTCTTTACCAAGAATACTTTCCTGAGAAAAGTTACAGTTGTCTTCTTCCAAAATTCACAGTTTGGAACATGTTCGCAGGCTGCTTATATATTCACCTGCGAGAATGCTTGTTTCTCGCAGGCTGCTTTAAGCTGGGGTGCGAACTTCTCGCACTCTACTCATGGTTAGGGTGCGAACATGCTTTTAAATAAGAAAAATATTAAGATCTCGAATCTTCTAGAAAGGAATCTTCTAGAAGGGTGAGTTGGCTTTCGAATGGTTATTCAAGTACTGACATTCCAGATATCTTGGGATCATTCCTTATCCAAGTAACTAAACCATCTCTTCCTATATATTGAGGAGATTTCTCATGGAAAGGGTTAATTTGAGCAAGCAACAAGTTAGCAAGAGATTGATTAGAGGATCAATGCAAGATTGTATGGAGGACTGATGCTACAACAACAAGAGACAATAGCAAGGTCATCAAGGTAGTCGATTTTCTTCATGCATGAGAAAGTGTGTGTGTCAGAGATAGAAGCCATCAAAAGGAGACCTATGACATCAAGGCTCAGGTTGTAATTTTCACTTTCAATTAATTGAATACAGCAATATGTCCCTTTCCCATAAAGATGATGTCATTTTATTACATAATTCCTTGATCATATGTATAGACTAGTCATTGAATAAGTTAATTGGCCTTTACTTCGATTGGTTCATTTTTTTGTGATCTGGACGGGACGAGAGCGTCGGAGCAAATCTTGGAACAATAGAGATTTAAGGAAAGCGTTCATAAGGTATGTCCACAACCCTTATCTCTTCGTTCATTCAATAGACTAGATCTAGGGAAAGTGTAGTGTTCTGTCTTGTTTTGTTCTAGATACCAGGTGGATCTAGGGAGATCGGTTAGTGTCCACACCTATGGATTTATCCCATAACACATAGACATGCAGCATATACAGGAAATACAGATAAACATACAAATAGTTATAATCACGCATAGGATAAACCCATAAAATTAAACACGTAAATAACAATGCAACATGTAAATTTATCACACAATTGACACTTATCTTTGTGAGAATATCACCAACTGCGTGCATACCTTCCATGAACCTCCCAGCCTTAAACCACACTGTTCATCACTCTCAACAGTGATTCACCCCCGAGATGGGACTAAACTCCACTCGGGTAAAGGGATTCCTAACCAGGCTAAAGGCTCATGGACAACGGGAAAGACACTGTCACAGGTGCTCAATCTACTAATAGCCTATATTCCCTCATTCCCCACATGCCTGTCCCACCTAGGAAGTGTGCCCCTTCTCTTATCAACAATCCTTCGGCTGCCCCACTTCCTTTCCGGGATTTAGCAACAGGCCAGATAGGAAGTCTCAGATCACTATAACTATAGTTCATCACCTTCAGGAAATCAATCCCCATCAATTCTCTCACCCAAATAATTTCTCACAGGCCTGACAACCCACTTCTTCATTCCAGCTCCCAAGCTAACCAGACACACCAACACAAATGGATATGGATACGGGTTCAGGTACAGTCATGAAGATTCAAAGGATAGCTCAATTGGTGTGAATACTCATGGTTGATTGACTGCTTGGCTGAATCATAGAAGGAATGATGGAAAAGATGATAGGAATGAACTAAGTCCCAAAAATATGTATGCATGTCCCCAACTTGACACTTGTCATGTTGGGAGCTACTTTGGCCCACTTGTCCCAACTTTAGAATTTAGGATAAAATAATTATCCATACTTTATATGTAAGAAATATTAATATAATATTCCTTTTTGGCTTAAGCTCCCTAGCTCGGCCCCTTTCCTTAACTTAGCCCCTCCCTTTCCCTAACCAGTGGATTTTATTCCCCCATATCTTTTATTGTGGTCGTTCTACACACAACAATGTATTTATATTAATTATGAGACATGTACAAAAATAGGCGCACTGGCCTTTAACATCTAGTCTCTCCGTCCTAATCAAAACATAAGCATCGTAGCTTATAATAACTGGCTCACCAGCCTATAAAACATAGCATATACACAAAGGCTCATTGGCCTCACAATTGCGTGCACTCAAGTTGTTGTGTACATTATCCAGGAATGTGCACACTTCCTCCTTCTACTGTGCAGTACATGCGTGCATTATACCATGAAATGTGAATATAAAATGATGTCATACAACTTACCAACTTAAGTACATTTTCATTTACATTTACAATTGGGTTCGACCTTAGGGATATTATAGTTTCGAAGTGGAAACCGTAGCACACCTGGAGGTTATAGTGGTAGCAGTCGGAATCAACCCCATGTCATGCGAGTACGAGCCCAGACCAGTTGTCGATTCCGTGAGACAAAAAACAAAATATCATGAAAAAGGAAACCTTGGAAATGGTAGGATCCACAACCCTTAGACCAACCCCCATAGTCCTTGAATTGGTTGATCGGTCCACCATTAAACCAGAATGGATCTTGGAGGATGTTGTGATCTAAGTGGACTCTTGGAAATATTCATTAGACTTCCTAGTCTTGCAGAAAAATATTTCCTTGAAGGCCACCCTTTGATTTTGAGGCAACCATGGTTAGCCACGGACGACGTTTATATAGGATGTAGAACAAGGAATATGACAATTTCCCATGGGGATTCTACAAAAAAAATGGTCCTTTACTCACTGGCAAAGCCTAGAATGGCATGCAAAAATCCTTTGTGGGATGATTTTGAGCTCGAAGATGAAAATGTATAGCCTATATTAACAATTGAAAAATCCTTCTCTTTTAAAACTAAAACAAAGGATGATTTTATCAACACCTTTATAAGTAATCCCTCCTTTGTTCCCCAGTCTATGTATCAACTAATAAAAAATGGAGTAAATAATGATGACCTTGATATTTCTGAACCAAATCTAGTAGAAGAATAAGGAGGTATACCAACAATATTAATTCATGATAGCACCCTATTTGAAATCGAGCCAAAGAAAACACTAAACATTAATCCAAATCTGACCCCTACACAGATTGACAAGATATTAAAAGTCCTAAAAGAAGGAAAATAATCTTTCGCATGTGACTAAAAGGATATGAAGGGTGTACACCCTAACATTTGTACCCATCATATTTATATTAAAAAATATTGCATACCCACCTGAAAACCTCAAAGGAGGATGAACCTCACCCTGAGGGACATTGTTAAACATGAACTCCATAAATTGTTGGATGTTAATTTTATTTATATGATATCTAATAATGAATGGGTTTCATCTCTCATTATTATCCAAAATAAAAATGGAAAATGGAGGATTTGTGTGGACCATCGAGAATTAAATAAATCTACGCAAAAACACCATTTCCCCTTACCATTTATCGACAGAGTCCTAGACACTCTATCAGGAAAGAAGTATTTTTCTTTCCTTGTTGTCTTTAGTGGATATAATAAAATTCAAATTTCTCTCTAAGACCTGGATAAGATGACTTTCACTTGCCCCTGGCGAAAATTTTCATACCGTCTCCTTCCTTCTGGACTTTTTAATGCACCTACTACTTTCTAGTGGACGGTATTTGGCATTTTTTTGATCTAGTTAACGATAGTGTTGAAATATATATGGATTATTTTACAACATATGGAATTGAATTTGAAGAGGCACTATCTAATCTAGAAACAACACTTCAACTATGTAAGAGGATTAACCTCTCTCTAAGTATATAAAAGTGTTGCATGATGATTACAGAAGGAGTTTTCTTGGGACATTTTCTCTCTACTGTTGGGATTCAGGCCGATCTAGTAAAAATTCAGGTAATCTTGAGTATGCCACCCCCAAAAACATAGAAATAGGTACATATATTCTTAGGGACAACTAGATATTATCATCATTTCATTGAAAATTATTCTAAAATCATATCCCCTTTGTTTTCATTGCTTATGAAGGATAGATAATTCTCGTGGACTAATAGTTGTCAATCTGATTTTGAAAAATTAAAAACACTGGTGTCTATGCTCCTGTCTTACATGGACCAGATTGGCCACTTCCCATTCACATCTCCTCGGATGCTTCTAACACTATTTTTGGAGTTGTAATAGGACAAGAGGAGGACAAGAAGCCTTATTCCATCTATTACTCCAGCAAAAACGTAGCACCAACAGAACTAAATTACATGGTAACTGAAAAAGAGTTCCTTGTTGTTGTGCTTGAAATTAATAAATTCCAACACTACATAACTGGATATCTCGTCTTGATACTCATAGATCACTTGGATATCAGCCATTTAGCTAATAAACCCATTACAAGGGCATGAGTTATCAAATGGTTATAATTAATGTAATAATTTAACATTACCATTATTGATAAACCTAGGAAAGAAAACGTGGTCCCAGATTTGTTATCTAGACTTATTGAAAATACTAACAAATCTCCTCTAGAAAAAAAAAATTCGGATGAACATTTGTTCGTAGTGTCATCCCATAAACCATGGTATGTAGACATTGCTAATTACCTTGTTGCAAGCAAGTTTTCACACCACATATCCCCAAGGGAAAGATGAAAGATCATCCAACAACGTACCAGATTTTTGTGGATAGATGGATACCTCTTTTACATAAGAATAGATCAAATAATTCGAAGATGTGTAAGAGACAACAAGATTTAGTACATTATCAAGGTCTTCCATGATGGCCCTTATGGAGGGCAGTTTGCAGACAAAAGAACCGGCCATAAATCACTGTGCATAGTTTATTATTGGCCCACTATATTCCAGGATGAAAAAAAATATGTAAAAGGATGTGATAGCTTCCCGTGGATTGGCCAACCCATTTAGTCCGATGAGATTTCATTACAAACACAATTGGTAATAGAACCCTTCTATAAGTAGGAACTTGACTTCGAGGTCCCAATCAACCCCTCATCACATAAGAAATATTTTATCCTAGTATTCAAAGACTACGTAACAAAGTGGGTAGAAGCAACGGATATCTCAAGAGCTACAAACAAAGTTGTTATGGACTTCTTGTTTGAAGAAATATTTGTCTGGCATGGGGTGCCAAGGGATATAGTTACTAACAGAGGAGCATAGTTCACAGGAAACAAGATTGAAGCACTTCTCAAGAAATATGGGATTTTGCATCGAGACACTTCTCCTACCCGCAAGAAAATGGGAAGGTCAAGAGCACCAATAAAGTATTGGAAAATATTCTTACAAATACAGTGGCAATTCATTTCAAAGATTGGGTTGATTGATCTTCGGAATCTCTATGGGATTAAGGACAAATTGGTGAAACACAATGGAACTCTCTCCATTTGAGTTTATGTATGGTAAGTGTTCAATATTTCCAATTGAATTTGAAGTCAATACATTCAGAACTATTGTATAGGTTGGTCTGGATTTGACAGCAGCACAAAAAACATCAATTAGAACAACTCAATGATCTTGATGAAATTCGTTTGGCTTCATTGCAACATACTGATATTGTGTAGCAACAAAATGCAAAGTGGAACGACAAGATCATCAAAAATAATTTGTTTCAACCTGGAGATTGGGCACTTCTATATGACTCCAGGTTTAAATATTTTAAAGGAAAATTTTGCACTAGATGTTTGGGCCCTTATGTGGTAGATACAGTTTTTGACACCAAAACTATTAAATTGATAACCATAGACGGAGAACACACCCCTATTCTTTCCAATGGACATTGTTTGTGGTTATATCATCATCTGACCTAGAGAGACTCTTTCATCAAGAAGTTTTCTTACAACCTATGCATAGAAATGCTACACGAGGAAGGACAGTCCTCCACACCTTCAACTCCTTAAAAATAAATAAATAAATTTATAATTGTGAAACCCCCACAAGGGCATAGTTGGACAGATGTTAGTTGAAAACCATGTTCTGCTTAAAATACACACACACACACACAAACACACACACACACACACACACACACACATGTGTATGTGTGTGTGTGTGTGTGTGTGTTAAGTAGATGTTAGCCGCTAGAAAGATGGTTTCACACACACACACACACACATATATATATACATATAATAATAATAATAATAATTCCTATATATAGTTCTTTTTTCAGTCAGTTTATGTTCCAAATAAAATATTCATGTTAAATCTTCAATTCTAGGACATTATATCTTTTTTTTATTCTACGAGAATGATGATGTGACTTCTGAAAAAATTTGTTACTTGTCAAGTAACAACACAATCAATTGTTGAAACTTTTCAAGTAACAGCATGACTAGTTTCTTAAATTTGTCTAAAATAATAGCACAAGGCACCAAGTAAACAACATAATCAACTGTTGAAACTTGTATAAATTTCATCACGGACAATGATGGAACTTGTCCAAATAACAACAAAAATGTATTATCATTATCATAAACATCGCCATTCAACTTGTGCCTTCTTTTTCTAATTTTTCAGTTCTATCGTGACTAGAGGTCCGTCATGTCCAAACCAGAAGCATGATTCCAACATACTCTACACTTTTGCAGCTTGTCATTTTCCATTACATATCACTCGTTCACCAAAAGTTCTTCCAACTCCACCGCCAATTTGAGAGTTGTCCCGACTACTTTTCATCGATACGAAGTCATCACAAGTTATCACCGCGGGATCTTCGACATCATTGCACCACCAAAAATCAATTCAAGTCCATCACTACCACATGTACCACAATTTATGACCACTTATGGTAAGCCTTGACAGGTATGATTCGACTTAACACATCATTATTACTTAGAATAATTGTAATTTATGGATTGACTATCATTATTCCCTGTGAATGGACACAGATGCCTAATTCATCAGTTGGGGGGAGGTGCCCACACCGGGACCTATACTTTTTTTCCACTTGTGTAAACCCATATTTCCTGATTGGGACATGGACAGAAGCACATGCACCTATTATACTCAAAACAAAACTTTCCAAATTTGAACAAACATCCTATGCCACCCCTCATATTTCCTTTCATGCATAGACTGAATCTGGTTGCAGCTACAAAATTGTAGTAAGACCACCCGAAGCTACCAATTGGACCAAATATAACCCATAAAAATGGGAGGATTAGCGGTACGCCATGAACCAGAGAACATGGAGAAATTACAACAAAATAGAGCAGTTTATCAATTGTTTCAGGATGCAGGGTGGATAGTATATTTCAAAAGATTATAGGGATTTGATATGGAAGTGACACTCAAGTTCTCCCAGAACCTGATTTTCGAAACATCCATGGTGAGAGGCATGGAGGTTGTTGTAATAGAAGATATCATAGGAAGGGTGAGAAGGATCCCACAAGAAGGTGAGAAGTGGTTTTGCAAGAGGTCATCCTCGACACATGTAGCAAAATAATTTATCAAATAAAGAGAACTCTTGCAACATCGAGGGAAAGGATATGCACATGAGTCCTTACCTACTATATGGAAGGACATGGCTCTATTTATCCAAAAGTATCTAACATGTGAGGGTCACTACTAGATAATAATTTCCTATCATCTCAATTTGTTATCACATGTAAGTCATAATGTTTGATTGAACATCCCATATTTCCTACTAAGATCCTTACAACTTATGGCATGCTCTATGAGAAGTGTGAAGCATCCCATAGTACCAATTACAAACCATGGTTTGGTTAAACTCTTAATTTTTTATGCCTTGGGAAGAACTCAAATGACATGGAGGCAATTCCTGGGACTGTCAGAAGAGTCTGTGGAGGAGCAACAGGAAGAGGCAGAGCAGGGTGAACAACAAGGTGATATGGAAACAGGGGATGCATGTAAAGAAGTAGAAACCACAGGGGAAATTGACCAAGATGATGACCCTAAGGAAGTTGAAGAACCGGGATTTGACCATCCCATGAAGCCATCTACATATAGTGATGTAGAAATCATTGAGAAGAGTCCTCCAAAGGAGAATTTGCATCCATGTGTAATTGAGGAAGAACAACCTACAACATCGACTATGCCAAAAAGTAGAAAATGATCGGGTATGAAGTTTGTGTTATTATTGCCTAGGAGGAGAAAAAGATCAATGGGTCCTGAACAAGTGAGAGTGGAACCACATATCATCAAACCCTTATATGTTACACAAGAAACATCTTTGGGGGAAATTGGTGATACAAAATCCATCACAAATTAGACTGAGGAAGGGAACCCTCTTGCAGCCACTTCTGAACCAGATGCAGCTAGTCATACGATTGTCACACAAGAACCAGTCGTCGAAGTTATTTTATTTTCACATAAGAACCAGTCGTCGAATGAGATCACACAATAATCTTTGTGTGAATTTTATTTTCATGATTTTATCCTATCCTATGAAAGAGGGTTTAATCCTACACCTTATATAGGATACCTCCATTTGTGAGCCTTTGTGTCCTACCTATTGCATCAGGTTAAGTGGAAATTGGCCCAAGAAAATATATAAAAGAACTAGGCCACATGTGAGCTAAGAGTTAGAGAAGAACATTCTCATGAAGATGGTGCCATCAAGGATCAAAACCCGATTTCCAGGTCTCATGACCTTTCAAGGATGGTTGTAAACCCTCAGGCACATGTAATTAACTAATGTATCATTTGTATAAATGATGCATCATCTAAGGCCTTGGAGGGATGAAAACGAAGATGGGAGTCATATATAGTGGCAATCAAAACTAGGGAAACCTTTGGTTTTCCAAACTTCAAAATATCCATGGGATGATTGAGTAGGTACATTCAGTGTATTGAACAAACATGCCCTTGGTGGATTGGCCTGAAGTTTTATTTCCCTTTAATCTGGTAGTGGTTACCTATAGATAAGTATCATCCCATGTATGAATTCACAATGATAGAGAAAAAATGGGGTATAGAAGATATGGTGTCAGCAAGTTTCAGGGTTGTTGGGGAAGAAATGCATGAGACCTACCAACTTAGCACACTACCTGAGACCTACTCTTGGGTTGATCATGATCTCAGATAGCAATTGGTTGCATGAGGACATGCAACAGGGCTTGTAATACCCCTAGGCCGAACCCAATTGTAAATGTAAATGCAAATTTACCTAAGATGGTGAGTTGTTTGATATCATTTTTGTATGCACCTTCAATGGCATAGTGCGCACATGTACTACACACTAAAATGATGAAGTGTGCACATTCCAGGATACTGCGCACAACAAACTTACGTGTGTAGGATTTTGAGTCCATGGATCCTTTGTGTATATGTTGTGTTTTATAGGTTGGTGAGCCAGTTATTATAATCTAAGAGACTTATGTTGTGAATTAGGCCAAAAAGCATATATGCTAAAGTTCAGTGATCCTATTTGTGTATATGTATTATCATTAATATAAAATACATTGTTGCATGTAGACTGACCATGATAAAAGAGTATGGGGGACTAAACTCCACTAGTTAGGGAAAGGAGGGGCTAAAAGTTAAGGAAAAGGAATATTAAATGAATATTATATGAATATTCCTTAAAGTATAAAGTATGGATAATTATTTTATCCTAAGTTCTAAGGATGGGGACAAGTGGGCCAAAGTAGCTCCCAACATGACAAGTGTCAAGTTGGGAGATGGACTGAAGAAGCAGGTTGTCATGCGCATGGGAGAATGAAGAAGTGGGTTGTCAGGCCCATGAGCAATTTCTCTCTAGGTGAGAGAATTGTTGGGAATTTATTCCCAAAGGTGCTAAAATGTAGCTACATTTCTCTGAGACTTCCTATCTGACCTGTTGTTGAAGCCCTGGAAGGGAAGTGGGGCAACTGAGGGACTGTTGAGCATAGAAGGGGCACACTTCCTGGGATGGGACATTGTTGGTGTCCAAGTATGAACGATTTATTCACCCTTTTCCTACACTAATTTATCAATCCAGGTGCATATTCTTTCAAGGAAACGTGCAAGGTATATGCAAGGGCAAGAGCATAATCTGTTCTTGCCAAGGGTTCATGATTAAGACTCAAAACATTGTTGTAAAACTAGATTAATTACAACTTCCAAAAAGCAATTATAAGAATTAAAACACCGTAATAGAAAGCATAAATTCATAAATAATACACACAGAAAGATGCAACACCTGATCAGAAGAGCGGGCCCAGCTCTCTGATCAGGGTTGTGTTAGTTACAATGAAGATTAAGACAACAAAATAGATAATGATCTATAAATTTGAAAAGGGTTATTACAATATCAATGGAGGCATTCCCAGTTATAGGAATAAACTGTCTTTTATACATGGAGAGGGAGAACAACCTCTTTCCCCAAAACATGGTAACCATATCCCCAAAAATATACATTAGTTGGAACGACACCAGTACCAGATAGACAAGATCAGCGATATGCCCAAGATGGTTCAGGGATCTGCGACTCCAGCTACACGACCTCCTTATGGATTGGTTTTTGTTGTGAATAGCGGATCTACTGTGAGATGAATCCTTGGTTTTGTTCTCCATAAGCTGCGGTCAAACATTTTTTTTAGTGCTGTGAATAGGCAAAACTCCGTGACTTTATTTCATTAATAAAATATTCCAATAGGCAAGGCAGGGGTATTTACCTTACAGGTTTAGCATAGTAAACATAGGTGTTAGCGTCAGAAGTCACCCATGGATTGTAGCAGGATCAGAGCCCGACGACCATCAGTTTATGTCACGATTTGTTTAATGGGGTGATAAAATGGAGGTTAACTCAAATGATGTGGTTCTAACTCTGAAACTAGGCCAAACATGCATGGACAAGTGAGGTCTTAAGCAACTTCAAACAATGAGTTGTAGTAAGGGTGAGTAGGGGGAAGACTTGTATAAGAGAACTGCAAAGGTCTACTGTAAACATCAGGTTCCTAGCAGACTGTAGAAGAAAAAATTTAAACGCAAGATCTTCTTACATTCAAATGCAGAAAACCAGAGAAAACAATAACGCCACAATAAATCCTTTATCATAACATAATTGCCATAATTCGTGCGAATCAGTCAATCGTGAACTCTCTTAGCATGAGATGAAAGCCAGATGGAATGAGAAGACTGTCTGTCATCAAACAAGAAATCTTACATAAAGATGCATAACCAGAGGACTAGAGTGCGTTAAAACTTTACAATCGGGAGCTATGCTCTCCCATGGATTCCCTACCAAAATACAAAGAATGAGTCTATATACTCAAGAAAATTCACCTCACAGAGGCGTGTCCAGTTACCCAAAGCTTGGTGTCCCTTCAGTCAAACTCGTACTGATATCTTTCTCTAAGCGCCACCTTAACTACGCATGGCTCCTGTAAGGAAGGTAGTTGGGCCATTAAGTGTTGGGCTGGCGTGCGTAGACTCCTCTATCGAGTTGAGGACTTCAGCATGGTTTCTTTGAGAAGATCGATACACAGGACCTCTTTGAGCAGACAGCTTACCAGACCCTCCATTCCCCTTACTTAATGAATGAAAGGAGGTTTCAACCACCCACTCTCTCCTTCATTTACTTCAATGCTAGAAACAATATTGAGATCGGGTCCGATGGTGCCCTGAGATCATAGTGATCCCCTCTGTAACTGAACTCGATGCCTTTGGCCTTCTTTACACAGCTCCTATCTGTCTCCAGGTGACCATGGACTGTGAACACGTGCTTATTCCCAAGGCGCTTTCGGTGTTCGCGAATATGAAGGGGCTGATCTTTGTTGATCGAAGTCGTGATGAGCGATTCACTGAGACGACTTAATATGGCACCACGCGTCCCTCTAGATCTGACGGCTCTTAACTCTCCCAACAATAATGTTGGCCCGTGTCCGGGACTCTCTTGGCACCTCGTGCATCAGAATATAATGGATTTGTTCTTTGCACCTTGGCGTCGCGATAGGCGAAACGCCGAGATGGCTCAGTCTGCCGCCAGGTGTCCCCTTTGGATGGACGACTGAAAGTGTTTCGTGATGCTGCAGGACCCAGTTTCAGCGCTTTTAGCGCTGTCGGGGTTAGGGGTTTCGCGATGTTTAAAGACGTAAAACTTTCACCCCACGAACTCACGAATGTCGAAATGCCGACGTGACCAAATCTCATGCCACGTGCCCTTTGGGATGAACGACTGTCATCCATTTCTGAACATGCCAAGGGAGCTATCCATTACGCTAACCTTGGCGCATCTTTTCTAATTTCGATTTCCCACCCACCGCTGATCTGATCCTTTGGATACATCCTGAACGTTGAAATTGGAGCGCCCGCTCACTTGATTTGGGCCTGGAATGGATTTCTTCTGCGTGTTGTGCTTGGGTGCTCATCGCGCCCCTTGCAGGCCTGATTGCTTTTGTGCTTCAGACAGAAAATGTTACTAACATTAGGCTCCATGGGGGATATAGTCATCCCTGTGATGCTCTAAGGACTCATTTTTCAGTTCCAGTGCCTTGTTGTTGGGCTATGGAGTCATTATTAAGCCGAAAAATAAAAATGAAAATGAACAAAAAAATAGAAGGACAATATTTACAAACGAAAGAGCCATTTATGGCTCAAACAAAACATTTCTTCAGAAAATGCCCATTTACTGGGCAATTGAAAGCTTCTTCACCCTCCAAATCCTATAGTTGATTTGTGTTATTTGAGAAAACTTCAGAGATTTTGAAAGGCCCGATCCATAGGGCTTCAAATTTACCGTGTTTGCCCTTGTCTTGTTTAGGAGCATCCCACTTCATTACCAGGTCTCCTACCTGGAACTCCTCCTTCTTGGCTTTTTTATCAAAATCCTGCTTGATCCTTTGTTGGTGGTCCTGAACTCTGATCATTGCCTATTCTCTGGCCTGTTGGACTTCTACCAGCTGATAGATTCTTCAGATCATATCATTGGGCTCTTCTTGATAATCCTGGAAGAACTTCGCTACGGGAATAACCAGCTGAGAAGGAAAGACAGCTTCTGTTCCGTAAACTAATTGGAAAGGAGAGATGACTATAGATCTCTTTGTGGTCACTCGATCGGCCCATAGAGCGAACTTCAGCTTCGAATTCCAAGCCCTTTTGTTATCCTCCAACAATATTTCGATGATCCTTATTAGGCTTTTGTTGGAGGAATCTGATAAACCATTTCCCTATGGATAATATGGAGTGGAGTGAATCAGCTTGATTCCAAATTGCTCACATAATTTGACCAATGGTTCAGCTTTGAATGAGGTTGCATTATCTGTAACGATCTTTCTCGGGCAACCGAATCTTGTGATGAGGTCTTCCAAGAATCCAATAATTACTTTGTGGGAAGCATTCCTAGTGGGGATGGCCTCAATCCATTTGGTAAAGAAGTCTGTGGCAGTCAGGTTCCACTTGTGTTTCCCACTGGAAGCAGGGTGAATTTCTCCAATGAAATCTAGGCCCCATTGCTGGAAAGGTCCTGAAACCACCACCAGATTTAACAACAGAGACTTGAGCTACTGCTTTCCTGCAAATTTTTTACATTTGATGCAGGCTCGGACCCTTCTGCAGACATCATTGAATATGGTGGGCCAGTAGTACCCGGCTCTGAGAATTTTGTGGGTCGTGGTCCTCCAGGAATGGTGCCCCCCGCATAGGCCACTGTGAAATCCAACCATGATTTTTTCGGCCTCTTGTGGATCCATGCATTTTAAAAGTACACCCAGTGGGTCTTTCCAGTATAAGATTCAATCAATAAGGAAATATCTAACCGCCTTGAGCTTCAGAGCTCTCGCTTTGTTCCTTTGCAGGCTATCTGGGGGCCGCAACTCCTGCAGAAAATATATGACATCCTTTTACCAAGGACATCGAGCTAATGGGGGCTCCCTTTGAGGGTCTCTTTTAGACAACATACCCTGCTGGATTCCCGAGAATTCGTTGATGAAACTTATCCCCAAGGCTTGGCAATTGGCTTCAGCCAACAACTTGTCTAAGTCCTGACCTTTGATCAATTTGGTAGGCCTTATTTCTAGGTCAAATTCTAGGATCTTGGCTATCCATTTACTCCTCTTCCCATCAATGTTGGGCTGTACAAGGATGTCCTTCATAGAGGCTTAAGGAACGTATGCAATCACCTTTGAGTGCAGGACATAGACCCTGAAAGATTTGAGGGCTTTTACTAAGGCATAGGCCTGCTTCTCCATGATTTCATATCTGACCTCTGCATCTCTTAATGCCTTTCTGAAGAAGGCAATGGGTTTCTCTCGCCCTTCCTCATTTATCTACAACAAGACCGCTTCTACTGCATCAAAAGAAGTGAAAGAGAAGATTAGTAAATCTTTCGAATAGTCAAGACTGATCAGCACTGGTGACTTAGTCAATGCTTTTTTTATTCAGACAAAATATTCCCTGGATTCAGCGGTCCGTTTCACTTCATTTCCCTTCTTGAGCATGGCTGTGATGTGTTTCACTAGCTCAGCGAAATTCGAGATGAATCTCCTCAGAAAATTAATCTTCCCCAAAAAGGCCTGAACTTCCTTCTTCGACCTGGGAAGCGATAGGGTCTGAATTGCCTCCACTCTGCTAAGATCAATCCTCACTCCTTCTGCCGATACTATATGGCCTAATAGCCTCCCCTCATCCATAGAAAACAAATATTTCTTGGGGTTCAGGGAAAGGCCGAATCTTCGACATTTTGAGAAGACTTTCCTTAGATGACAGCAGTGCTCTTTGTCAGACCTCGAGAAGACTGTGATGTCATCCAGATAGATCACCACGAACCGATATTTTTCTCCGATAAAGGCTATGTCCATGGCTCGCTGAAATGTGGCTCTTGCATTCATTAACCCAAAAGGCATTTTGGTGTACATGAATGTGCCCCAAGGAGTAGTAAAGGCCTTGTTTTCTCTGTCTTCAGGCATGACCGATATCTGATTATAGCCAGAAAAACCGTCGATCATGGAAATCCTAGATGCACTGTTTACCTTCTGTAATATGTGCTCCATGTTGGGCAGGGGATAATTGTCTTTCTTTGAGCTCCTGTTCAGGTTCCTGAAGTCGACAAAAATCCTGATTTCTCCACTTTTCTTCCTTACCGGAGCTAAATTGGCCACCCATTCGTAATATCTCAGGGGGACGATGATCTAAGCCTCCAACAACTTCTTTACTTCTTTCTCCACGACAGGAAGCAACATGGGATTTATCTGTCTTAGCTTCTGCCTAAATGGATTAGCCTCTTCCTTCAGTGGGATCTTGTGTTCAATGACAGACGTGTCATACGTCTTGAGGTCTTCGTAAGTCCATGCGAACACATCAGCAAATTCTTTCAGAAAATCAGCATATTCGGCCTTCTTCTCTGTGGTCAAACTACTTGACATCTTGACAAACTTAGGCTCCTCCAGTGTGCCAATGTTGCACTCGACTGTGTCATCCCCTACACCTGAAACTCTACCCTTTACTTCCAAATCATTCCCATCGAACAATCTTTCTAAAGGAATAAGTCCCCTCGGAATGTGATTGCTAGGTAGCTAAATAATCTGGTGGTTAGCAATTTTATTTAAAAACACCTCAGGGTGAGGGTTTTCTTCTGTATCAGGATCCTGATCAATGTGCAATGCAAAAAATTCATCAACAGATTGGAGAAACTTCTCGATTTCCAGATCATCCTCGAATACCTTCCAATGCTTGACATTGTCCGATACAGAGGGCCTATATTTTATCTCAACATCATATTTGGCCATAGGCGGCTGAGGGACCTTGAACTGGCTAGCTGAGACGACCAAAGAATCGGCCACAACATTATCCTCTCGTGGAATAAAAGAGATGTTGAAGGTTGAGAATAAATTTTCGATTAGGTCCCATGCTTCATTCCTGTAATTTTTGAGTCGAGGGTTCTTAGCCTGATAAGCGTTTCTGATCTGTTGGACCACCAACTCTACATTTGAAAACACTGTTATCTCCTGAATTCCCATTTCCCTTGCAGCTCTTAATCCCATAACAAGGGCTTCATACTCTACCACATTGTTGGTGGTTTCAAATTCTAATTTGTATGAAAGATATACAGTTTCCTGGGTAGGTGACGCAAAAAACACCCCAGCACCAGCGCCTTCCCAGGAACAGGCTCCATCAAAAAACATTTTCCAAATAGGGGTGATGGAAGGACGTAGTTCACGAGGAGAGGTGGGCTGCTTTATGAGTTCAAAAGGAGGCTCAGGAGCATGGGTGAGTTGCAATAAACTGGAACCTAAATCATTGTCCAAGGCGAAGATGGGATGGTTGGTAGGATTGGCTTCATCACTGATTATATAGGCCAGTTGGGCTTCCCTATATAGCCTCCTATGTTCTCCTCCAAACACTGGGATAGTAGCATATGTGAGGTCCATATGCAAGGTTCCCCCCAGTCTTTTTATCCAAGATCTTGATAACAACATACCGAACTTGGGGGGGACATCGACCACCACAATATCCATGACCACACTTTTCATGGGTAACTGAAACAAGGTCACAACCAGGTCTTTGATAACCCCGAGACATTGAAATTTCCTGGAGTCAAAGGAATAGAGGTCATGATAGGCTCGGGTGACTTCTAGTCCTAGTTCTTCCATGACGGTTTTGGTCATGAGGTTGTGAGAAGCCCCGGAATCCATTAAGAAATTGTGCAGTACCTTGTCATGTATGTTCAAGGAGGTGTAGAAGGGAGGGGATGAGTCATTCCTATATTCTACCATAGGACCTAGGATAACTGCAGGCTTTTCATCTTGTAGATTAATGGAGTATATGGGAAGGCATGAGGTCTCAAACTGTAGAAGATCAGAGAAGAATCTCTTGAACCCTTCATGTTTAATCAACTCGATCAGGGGTACAGGAATTCTAATCTTTTGAATTTCATGCTCGAAATTAAAAGAAGATGTAAGCTTTGGAATTTCTCTTATTTCGGGAACATGACTCTGGATTATAGGAGAGATGGGTTGGGGCTTCTTACCTCTGCGACTGTCTACTACTTCATTAGCAGGCTTCTCTGTTCTAGCAGGCTGCTCATGGACATCAGGTACTACTGTCTTCTTCTTGGAACGCAGATCATACCTGCCTGGGCCGCCACTAGTCTTGTCTCCTTTGCTTAGTTCATTTAGTTGACTGTCCATGAGAGAATCCTCGTATGCAGATTGAGTGAGATGAGGAAAAGGAGGAGTGTATCTGAAGAAATGGATTTCAGGATCAATCTCATTTGTTTCCGCTTCTTCCCCCTCGGCCACAAAATTGTTTTGGAAAGGGGCCTGAATTTTCTAGTCTTCTCTGTCTCTTCCCCTCTCCTTTTGCACGGCCAGGGAAGTGATATTGTTTGGCATCCTGAAACCTCCTTTGTTTTCGGCATTTTGAGGGCCCTTGTATTCTTTCCTCCTCTCGCCTTTCATTATCTCCATCTCTGCAGACAGAGACTTCACCATTTTGGTCAGTTCATCCACTTGAGGGTGGGGCACCGATGATCCAGAAGTTGAGGTTTCCGACCTTCCCTTTCTTCTGTCTACGTCGGCCTTGTTCCTTACTCTGTCGGCTACTAATACATTGGATTCCACCTCTATGGCCACATATTGCATTTGAGCTAAGGAGGTGGCTCTTCTTTCTCTCAATAACAGACAGAAATCGGGGCAAAACGCACTAGCATAAGAAATTTTGGCCGAGGCTTCTGAGGGTTTTATTTCAGCATGAATTTTATTATACATCTTATTGAATCTTTTGGAGAAGTAAGAGACAGATTCTCCATCCATCTATTTCAAAGACCTGAACTCTATCATGTAATACATGAAATCCTTCCTATCTCCCCACTACCTCAAGAAAGAACTATCCAGGGCTTAGATCCTGGCAATAGATCAGGGGGCCAATCCTCTAAACCACTTCCCCACCTCGCCATCCAGGCTCTGGACAAAGACTCTCATCCAGACATCTTCATTTTCAATGTTCAGGTTATTTGTATAGCTGTAGAAAGCAGCCAGGTTCTCTTCTGTAGTTATGTCCCCTTCCCCAGTGAACTTGGGCATGTATTTCAAGTAATCTCCAGCAGGGAGAGGGTTCATAGGATGGGGTAGGATTAAGGGGGCGTATCTGGCAACGACTATGGAGTCCATTCTATTCAGAGGGGGATTAGCACCAGCCATAGGGATATTAGGTGGAGGATAACTTGGAGGAGAAGGAGTTCGTGAAGGGGCTACTGGGAATGAGTCTCGAAGCGGAGTGGGAAACAAGAGGGGATTTAAAGAGAAGGCTAACGAGCTCAAGTCAACAAGTGCTCTTCTTTGTGCAGGAGTGGGGAAATCTTCTGTGGTCCTGGGTCTACGCCAGGGTACAGCTTCAGAGGAGAGGGGAGTGACAAGGATTTCTCCCTCCAATCCCAGATCAGGAGGGGAAAACTCAGCAGGAACACTCCCAAAATTCAGGAAATGAGACACCTCGAAAGGAGGATGGTCAAGAATCTGAGGAGGAGAAAATGGAGTTCTTGCGAAAGGAGATGGTGAATTACCTGGTTCGGTGATGGAATATTCTTCTTCAGGGGCCTTTCCTTTCCTGAGAACCACCTCTGGATCAGATTCAAGTGTAGCTAGAGGCAGCTATGGATGAGACCGCGTGTGTTTGCCTCTAAAAGCCACAATTAATAGAGCAGGTTCTCCCCAGTGGAGTCATCACAATGGAGTCACCAGGTGCACAGTAGAAATCTTCAAAGGATTTGATACCCGATGCACCTTCGGAATCAAAGGTTCAATGTCGTTCAATCCCGGGGAAACTTTTCAACTTCGTCCCCGGTAACGGTGCCAGAAATGTTAGTGTTAGAAGTCACTCATGGATTGTAGCAGGAGCAGAGCCTGATGCCCATCAGTTTATGTCACGATTTGTTTAATGGGGTGATCAAATGGAGGTTAACTCAAACGATGTGGTTCTAACTCTGAAACTAGGCCAGGCATGCATGGACAAGTGAGGTCTTAAACAACTTCAGATAGTGAGTTGTAGTAAGGGTGAGTAGTGGGAAGACTTGTATAAGAGAACTGCAAAGGTCTACCATAAACATCAGGTTCCTAGCAGACTGTAGAAGAAAACATTTAAACGCAAGATCTTCTTACATTCAAACACAAAAAACCTGAGAAAACAATAACGCCACAATAAATCCTTTATCATAACATAATTGCCATAATTCGTGCGAATCAGTCGATCGCGAACTCTCTTAGCATGAGATGAAAACCAGATGGAATGAGAAGATTTTCTATCATCAAACAAGAAATCTTACATAAAGATGCATAACCAGAGGACTAGAGTGCGTTAAAACTTTACAATCGGGAGCTATGCTCTACCATGGATGCCCTGCAAAAATACAAAGACTGAGTCTATATACTCAGGAAAATTCACTTCACAGAGGCGTGTCCAGTTACCCAAATCTTGGTGTCCCTTCAGTCAAACTTGTACTGATATATTTCTCTAAGCGCCACCTTAACTACGCATGGCTCCTATAAGGAAGGTAGCTGGGCCATTAAGTGTTGGGCTGGCGTGCGCAGACTCCTCTGTCGAATTGAGGACTTTGACATGGTTTCTTTGAGAAGATCGATACACAGGACCTCTTTGAGAAGATGGCTTGCGAGACCCTCCATTCCCCTTACTTAATGAAAGAAGGTTTCAACCACCTTCTCTCTCCTTCATTTACTTCAATGCTAGAAACAGTATTGAGATCAGGTCTGATGGCGCCCTGAGATCACAGTGATCCCCTCTGTAACTGAACTCGGTGCCTTTGGCCTTCTTTACGCAGCTCCTATCTGTCTCCAGGTGACCACGGACTGTGACCACATGCTTATTCCTAAGGCGCTTTCGGAGTTCGCGAATATGAAGGGGTTGATCTTTGTTGATCGAAGTCGCGATGAGCAATTTGCCGAGACGGCTTAATCTGGCACCACACGTCCCTCTATATCTGATGGCTCTTAACTCTCCTGATGATAATGTGGGCCCGGGTCTAGGACTCTCCTGACACCACATGCATCGGAATATAATGGAGTTGTTCTTGCGCCTTGGAGTCGCAATAGGCGAAACACCGAGATGGCTCAGTCTGCCGCCAGGTGTCCCCTTTGGATGGATGGTTAAAAGTGTTTCATGATGTTGCGGGCCCCAGTTTGGGCGCTTTCAGTGATGTCGGGGTTTAGGGTTTTGCGATGTTTAAAGACATAAAACTTTCACCCCACGAACTCACGAATGCCGAAATGCCGACGCGACCATATCTCGTGCCACGTGCCCTTTGGGATGAACGGTTGTCATCCATTTCTGAACATGCTGAGGGAACTATCCATTGCGCTAACCTCGGCACAGCTTTTCTAATCGCAATTTCCCACCCACCACTGATCTGATCCTTTGGATACATCCTGGACATTGAAATTGGAGTGCCCTCTCACTTGATTTGGGCCCGTAATGGATTTCTTTTGCGTGCTGCGCTTGGGTGCTCATCGTGCCCCTTGCAGGCCTGATCGCTTTTGTGCTTCGGACAGGAAATGTTACTAACAATAAGTAAATAAGTGCAAAATGGTAAAAAGGGTAATGGAAATGCAGCAGAAAGATAGCCCGATTTGGTGCCCAACATCTCCCCCCAACTAGCCTTTTGCATGCCCTCATGCAGTTCGCCACCTCCGCAGGTCTGGATTTTGCTGACTGTTGGCTTCCTAAAAATGGGCGAGATCATATTCTTCGGCCATCTCTGTCCCTAGAACTTTAAAACCATATGAAAGGTGGACTTCTTCCCACCAATATTCCAGGACGATATACGTTGGAGTGTAATTTTCTACTGGCAACCAAATAGTGGGAAACTGAAACCGAAATCCCATCCATTGGACCTCGCATGTTCGGACACATGCCACATATCTGGGCACTCTAGGGAGCACTCATGCAAAATTTTGTGCCCCAAAAGGTTCCCTATTCCGGACAATTGTAAGTACCATCATCCACCTTTTCTGATAGCAATCAAGGGCCTCTTCATGAAATGTCACTATTTTCTTAACACAAAGATCAAGGCACCACTTTTGTGTCCTCAACATTCTGTCTCTATTCACCTCAATTCCCAAAAATATGTTGTGTTTAGTGAACATGGTGACTGACCCCTCAGGTTCTCCTCTTACTATAAACGACTTTGTAACCTGATTAGATTAAAATGTGTTAAAATCCTTCTGCCAGCTAATCTGGTTGAAAGTGTAAGAGGTGAGGGCCCTTAAATGAATGTCTCCCACATATGGGACCGGATTGAATTCTCTGTCCAGGCGCAACAGATACCCATGTAGGTAAAATTCACACATCAAATGATGAGTTGGCATGTCATGGTGCCTCATTATTCATAGGAATTGTACACCATTTTCTATTTTACAACTAATCTCATTTTTTATGCTCTCCATACAGAATAAAAGAAAACGTTCATGTAAGAATAAAGAATAACAAGAAGCAGGGGGGTGACATGCCATCACCTCTTGCGCCAAATTAAACATATGCTCCTTATCATTTTTCAACTCTACCACTTGCTTTTCCAGCTGCTCCATCTTGAGCTGCTGCTTCGCATGCCTTAATCTCATGATGTCTATATGCTCCACATATTCAAAAATAGTTGTGGAGGCTCATTCCTGAGTTCTTCTGATCTTGTTTTGATACCGAGTCGTAGTAGATTTACAAGTATACACTTTGACCATTAAGGCATTCTCACGGTCTTCAAACAATCGCTTGATCGGGTCTGTTTGAGTAGCAGCATAGGTTATGGCTACTTGGTCTGTTTGAGTCTCTATTTCTACTCCTATGGCCTTGGACTTTCTAGCTTGCTTCTTGTATTTCTTCATCCACTTCTGCATTTTGTGTACCTATTTCCTTAGTTTACTGACCTCCATCGTAAGCCGCAATGTCTCTTTAAACTGTAGATGATGTTTTTGTTTGACTGGGAGTCTTACGACCTTCTCGCCTGGCTCTTCCATTGCCTCATTCGTCGAGACCACTTCGCTTGGTCCCTCCTCTTCGCCTACAACTATTTCCTCTTATTGCACGCTCACTGCGGTCAGTGGTGCCCTTGCGAGATGCTCTCCTACTAATTTATCTATTTGAGTATCATCCACCCCACATGGTAGTGGTTTTTGTGATAGAATTGGAGGAATGGTGAGATATTCTTCTGTGCGCCGAAGGGAACGAGTTTGCCTTGCTCCTCTTGGAATAAAGGAGAAAAAGGAGAACTGGAAGGGATCTTCAATGTTTGGTCCTGAGGTCAACGTTGGTTCTTGTGGGTCAGTGCCAACTTCACACCCTAGTTCTCCCAACACTTCTTCCATGGGCTCTATGGTCGGGGTGGTCATGACCTCTTCTTGATTCGGGTTATCCTCCTCCATTGACTCCATGGTGACAGGAGGTCCTTATGGGGTACCCTCGGTCACAATATTGACCAATTCACCCGCTCCTATCTGTTGTGACCCCACTTCTGTGGTTATCATTCTATCAAATTGCTCTGTTAGTTCTACAAGCGAGGCTGGTTCTTGTGGGACAGCCTCGGCCATGGTATTACTGGGCCTTTCTATGTCAACTTTCGCATCTTCCATTGGTTCCATGGTTTCATCTTGTTCTTGGGGAGCAACCTCTTCTTCAAATTCTTCAGCTTCCATCTCCATCTCTTCCAGCTCCTCCTGGTCAACATAATCATCTTCTCCTACATTTTCCTCCTATGTGGCTTCTGTTTCATCTTCCCTAGCATTATCCTCCTCCGTGGCTTCTGTTTCATCTTCCCTAGTAGCCATAGTGGCTTCTACTTCTTCCTCTGTGGAATCCCGAAACAGTTGCCATGGGATCAGGATTCATCTGATGGAATTCATTACTAACAGCTGAACAAGCCCATGGTGGGTGATGACTACCAATACCTGTCGTGACTCCTGAGCCGAATGTGCCATTAGGTGAAGGCTTCTTAATAAGAAATAAGGCACATTTAGTGAGAAAGCCTCTGCTTGGGGAAATTGTAGGTGAGTTAGTATTCAGAGATGGTATTTGAATATGGTGGAGCATCTCCCTTCACAAGTCATATATCTCATGACGAACTTTGCTACCTCCTCCCATGGATGCGACAGTGAATTTCGGTTGTATCCTCGACCCTTCTGCACGATGTTTTCTCCCACCTATAAAAAGTCTTTGGGAAACTCCAGAAGGATAGACCTTCTTGAAAACCATCGCTGTCCATTTTTAGGGAGTCCACTGACTTTTGCGATGGCTTCCTCTGTCATAGGGATTTCAATTCCATGGACCCGAGAGATTCCTTCTCTCAAGTTGAGTGAAAATTCTGCTCCAATTTCTTCATTCGACCCTTTCAACCTGTCAAAGTAAACATTCCAGCCCACATTCTCAAAGACCTGCCATACCTCCTGATTGTTCCGAACTCTCATTGTATCTTTAGGCTCATGTCACATAGATCATCCACCCATTGTTGTAGAGGCAAATTCAGCACGATGAATATAGTTAGCTGGTAGGGGGAAATGGCAAGGCTCCAAACCATTGGCAACTGAAATAACATCATGTCTCTTTTGGGGATGACAGCTAAAAAAGTACTGGTATGTTTGAAAATGATGATAGATTATGGTGGTACTATAAGAAATTTAATGTAGCGTGTTGGGGAGGTGACTGATTATGACTCTGCACATACGAGTACACATTTCAACATATCAAAGTTATGATTATGAAGTACTGAAATCATTGGATTCTGTTTGGTGAGGATAGTGTGTCATGAATTCATTTTCATGGTATGTCATCGTTTATTATTATGCTTCCCCCCCCCAAATTAATTACGGTCGTCCACGACACGTTTTGATGTCTTTTTTTGGAATATTTTAATTAAATCCATAAAAGTCGGCGGAGACGTACCTGGGGACCTACCTTATGGTGGAGTAACAACAAAATGTCTAACAGAGTAACGACAACAAGGCATAACGGAAGCAAGGAGTAACAACAACAGTGAGTAACAACAACGATGGAGTAATGACAACAGTGGAGTAGCAGGAGTTGTGGAGTAATGGCACCGACAGAGTAACAGCACCGGCGGAGAATCAACAGTTCCGGAGTAACGACATCGGCAGAGTAACGAAAGTTGTGGAGTAATAGCACTAGCGGAGAATCAGCAGTTGCAAATTAACGACACCGGTGGAGTAACAACAGTTGTGGAGTAACAACATCTAGTGGAGTAACAATACTAGTGGAGTAACAACACTTATTGGATTAACAACACACACCAGTGGAGTAACAGTACTTAGTGGATTAACAACACACACCAGTGGAGTAACAACACCGAGTGTTACATTTCTCCTGGCCATATTCCTTTATTATTCCTACAAAAATACAAACAAGTAAGAAATAACAATATTATATATATATATATATTTTTAAGGCAGAGTGAGAGTGTCCTTCATTCCAACAATCATTAAATCAGACAAGTCAGAAAGGTGTTTGACAAAGGCATTTCTAGAGGTTAGACGGTGGTATAGTTTTAGATGGTGTCCACTTACTAAGAACGAGGTATGATTCTCATCTATTGTAATAAATCTAACTGTTCCATTGTCAAACACTGCATCCAATTGATATGGCCCCATCCAGCGAGTGCAAAGCTTGCCTTTGAAATCCCTAAATTGGGAATCGTAAAGTAATGCCCAATCTCCCACATGAAACACATTACTTTTGATAAATTTATCATGCCATTTCATTCTTTTTTGTTGAACAACAGTGGTCTTTTGGACAGCTACTGATCGAATCTCGTCCAGCTCATTCAGTTGTTCCATTCAATGTTTATGTGCTTCTGATAGGTCTAGGCCTACTTCTAGAGCTGTTCTGAGTGTACTGATTTCAAATTCCACCAGAAACAAGGGGACTTTCCCATAGACTAATTCAAATGGAGAAAACCCAGTTGTGTTCTGCCATGTTGTTTTGTATACCCATAAAACTTCTAAAAGTTTCTATGCCCAGTCCCAGCGATGACTTTCGACTATCTTTGTCAAGATATTTTCCAATACCTTGTTTGTGCTTTCTACTTTCCCATTTTCCTGGGGGTGATAGGGGGTTGTCACTCTATGTTTGACCCCATATTTCTGCATCAACATTCCTATCATGTGAGATGTCAACTGTGATCCTCCATCTGACACAATTTCCCTTGGAGTACCATATCAGACAAAGATTTATTCAAAAAGAAAGTCTGCTACTACTTGTTCTATTTCTCTTGTGACCGCTCTGGCTTCCACCCATTTGGTTACATAATCAATGCAGACCAGGATGTAAGATTTCTTGTGAGAATGTGGGTTGAAGGGTCCAACAAAATCAATGGCCCATTTCTCAAATGGTTCAAGGACTATCTGGGGTTGTAGAGGCATTTCATCTTCTTTCCCAGGTTGTCCCATCCGTTGGCAGCTATCACACCTTCGAACATAATATTGGGCATCACGAAAGATGGAGGGCCAGTAATATCCCATTTGCAGCACTTTGTGACCTATTCTTTTATCTGCAAAATGTCCTCCACAGGGTCCATCATGTGCAGCCTTCAGTATCTCATAGATATTATCTTCTGCCACACAACGCCGAATCTGTTGGTCAACCCATGTATGAAAGAGATATCTTGCCATCCATGAATATCGGGTACTCTGGTGAATAATATTCCTTTGCTCCTTATATGACATATGACAAGGCACCTTCCCTGAAGCAAGATAATTAGCAATATCTGCATACCACAGAGTGTTAGCAGATACTGCAAAAAGATGTTCATCTGGAAAGTTATCTTCAATTGGTGTATTCTTACCCTCATGTTCTATCCTAGATAAGAACATTGTCCTTCCCTGGTTTATCTACTATAGTAATATCAAATTCTTGTAGTAGCAAAATCCATCTTGTGATACGAACAGGGGTAATAGGTTTATTCATTAAATACCTGATAGTTTCATGATCAATATGCACAAAGGTAGGATACCCGGTAATGTAGTGCCAGAATTTATTGATGGTGTAAATGATAGCAAGGAACTCTTTCTCAGTCATTGTGTAGTTTAATTCAGCAAGAGCCAAATTCTTACTAACATAGTAAACTGCATATGGTATTTTTTCCTCTTGTTGTCCTAATACTGCACCAACCATTGTTTGGGAAGCATTCGTATGAATATGGAAAGGTAATGCCCAGTCTGGCCCTCTAAGGATCGGAGCACTACATACCAGTTCCTTAATTCTTGTAAAGGATGCATCGCAGTCCTCTGTCCACACAAAATCTGAATCCTTTGTTAGCAATTGAAAAAGTGGGTGTGCTACTTTAGCAAAATTTTCTATAAAACACCTGTAATAACTAGCACAACCAATAAAGTTGCGTACCTGCGTGGGCATTTTGGGTTTTGGGAAATGATGAATTACCTTTGTCTTTGTTGGGTCCATCTGGATTCCTTCAGCTGAGAGGCCGTAGTCAGTGAGACATGCGCTTGTATACACCTTTCGATAACTTTTTCTAAATTTTTCAGCCCTTCAAGAAATGAATCCCCATATGGAGTAAAGTCATCCATGTAGATTTCAACACTGTCAACTATCAAATCAGAGAAGATTCCCAAAATTCCCCTCTAGAACGTTGCAGGAGCATTACACAGGCCAAAAGGAAGGACCCAGTATGAAAATGTTCCCCAGGGGGATGTGAAAGTGGTTTTATCCCGATCTTCGGGAGCTATCTGGATCTGGTTATACCCACTAAACCCATCTAGAAAAGAAAAAAACTTTTTGCCGGCCAATGTGTCCAGAACTTGATCAATAAATAGCAAAGGAAAATGATCTTTCTGCGTTGCCTTATTTAATTCTTGATAATCCACGCATATTCACCATTTACCATTTTTTTTAGTGACCATTACTAATGGGGAGACCCATTGGCTATCTGAGATGGGGTAAATAAAACCTACGTCTAGTAATTTCTGAAGTTCTTCTTTCACAACATTTTTGAATGCAGGGTCATCCTTCTCTGAGGTTGTCTCACAGGACGACAATCCTCATTAATGTATATATGATGGGTACATGAATTAGCAGGGATCCCTTTCATATCTGTATAATCCCAGGTGAAGGCCTCTTTGTGTTTCCAAAGGACATCCATGAGTTGCTTCTTCTAGGATTCTGACAGGGTTGGATTAATATTCAGGATTTTTTCTGGTTCTAGTTCTACTGGGACACTTTCACTATGTGAATCAACTAGTAGCTCCTCTGATCCTTCTGTTGTTTCAATTGTTTCCTGAGTCTCATAGCTTAGGATAGATTCTAGGAATTGTTGATTTGTTTCGGAAACTGAGCAAGGATAATCCATAAAAGAGGTGATTACATCATCTTCCGATTCTATTTTCAACTGAAGGGCTTGTCCAATAGTGAGGACTAGCCTCAATTCCTCATTTTCTGTTTCGGTCTCTTTCCTAGTTAAAATTTTCTTCCTTCCTGCTGGTTTTATGGATGGGTTTGGTTCTGCAGGTGGGTATAACACTAAGTTCTTAATGTTGTTCCCATTGGAAATAACCATGTTCCCTGATCGACACCCAATGTAAGCATCTACAGTAGCCAGGCATGGTCTACCCCAAATCAAAGGATGTACTCCCACTGAAGATTGCATCTGTAAGACCAAGAAATCTATGGGATAGTGCCATGAATCCACTGAAATTGTTACATCTTCCAACTTTCCTACAGGTTTGACTGTGGATCGGTCTGCCAATTCCAATGTTGTAGGTGTATGTTTCAAGTTATGAAGACCTAATGCATGCATGGTTTCAGTGGTGATAACGTTGATGGAAGCACCCAAGTCTACCAGCACATTCAAAATCTGTACCCCATTAATTTGTACTGTCAGAATTGGGTTCCCCGGATCTCCATACTTTTTAGGTATTGACTTTCCCGTGATGAAATCTGATAATTTTTCCATAACATGAATGGTAAGGGGGTCTTTGGATTTCTTTGCAGGTTTCTTTGAATAGTATTCCCTAAGAGTCTTTGCATATATTGGCATATCTTTCATAGCTTGTAACAAGGGAATTTTAACAAATAAGTTTTGCAATTCTCCTAATAAATCAAATTCAGCTCGAGGGCTTGATTTACTCAAAGTTAGTCTCTCTGGGTAAGGTGGTTTAGATTGATATTGTTTTACAGGAGGTTCCTGGTTTCTATCAGTTCGTTTTGGCTCTTTATTAATTGGTTATGATTCCTTACCTTCACTATCGAGTTGTTCAATGGTAGATGGAGGAGGTTGAACATTAATAGTCTGCCCTGATCGTAGATTCATTTCATACAACTCTGCAGTGGAAATGCTATATGAAGGTAGGTTAAGAATGTTAGTTTGATGAGCTCCCTTGCTATTAGGATTCGAGTCAGGTTGGATTGGGAGCTGATCATGGGCAGGTTGATTACCCGGAGGCACATTAGAGGGCAGTTGGATTTCTTGTTGTGGAATCAATTGAGGAAACTACCCAGGAGGGGATCCTCGCCAAGTTGGAGCCCATGGGGATCTCAAACTGGCTTGAGGGTTCCACTGTTTCCATGGTGGAAACTGGTATTGTGGCCATGTGGAAGGATAGGGCATGGACTGAGGATTCATATTAGAATTATTGAAATACTGAGATGGATCTGAGTACATACCTTGATTTCCCATTGGTGGTTGAGGTTGCCATGGATTTCTAGACCCCATGAGGTAAAGTTGCTCCATGTATTTCCCCATCCCTTGAAGTACTACTTTCAGGATTGGCAGGGAGGGGCATGAGCTTATTGCATAATTTAGCTCACAGATTGCACATTCCTCCATGGAGTTTAATGGACATTCCCTCTCTGGATGATTATTTCTACACGTCGAGCAAAATATAGCCATAGTCCTATCCAATTCCAGTTGTTTCTGTTTTACTTGGAGCGTATCCATTTGTGCCGACAGGGTGCTGAGGATATCTTTCCTCAGATTGTCTAGCAGGTTTTCGATTTCTTCTTTCATAACACCTCCGCCAGACCCTTTGCTGAGCAAATTCCTTGTTTTTTTCTTGCAAGCCCCCTCGATCACTGAATACATAATTCACAGATACCTTCGAAGCTTTATTTAGAGATGTCTCCCTTTCCAACAATGTTCAATAGTTCCATTGAGTCCTCACAGAAAGATTGGAGGAGGATAACTTTTAGAATTTCCTTATCCAGGTCAAAGTGACCCAACCTCTATAAGGTGTACTTGAATCATTCCACACAATCTTCCAAACTCTTGTATTCTTTTTGTGCAAACTTGAAAAGTTCCTCCTTAATGTTTCAGGATTTATAGTAGTCTTGGTATTTTTCTAGAAAAGCTATTCGATATCATCCCATGTGGAAATAGAGCTCCCTCCAAGGCCCATGAACCATCGCAGAGCCATTTCTTTTAATGTAGAAGGAAAAAATTTTAACTTTTGGGACTCCATCGTATAGTCATACCCCCGACACACTATGTCAAAATTGAATAGAAGTGTGTTGGGATCTTCTGAAACAAGCCCATGAAAGTTTGGTAAGGCTGCTAATGGAATAGGCTTTGTGGGCACACCAGCTCCCAGATATCTGATTGGAAACTTGATAGTGGAGGTTGTGGGAGCCGTAAATATCTTCCAATAGCCGCTGGGTATTTCACCAGGCTCTGTAGGAGATGGATGAGGCTTCCTTACCCCTTGGATGTGAGTCTCTTTAGCAGCACTTTCCTGGTCCCTTGGTGATGCAAATACTCCTTCAATCCCTTCTCCTACATCCTGATGACTTGATCCCTCGGCTGCAACCTCCTCTCTCTTGCTGAAGTGGTCTAACTCTGTCGAGGTTCTGCTTGCGACCTCTTCCCCCTCTTTTACCAGCATAAGATTTCCCTGGTCAGGTATGCTACTAGATGTTTCTTCCACTGCTGGAGGGACCTGTTGTGTTGTATCACCCAAGAATGTTGTAGACAACATTGGTTGATCTACTGATTGTCCCTCAGACTTCACTCTTCGTGCCGTTGGTCTCATGAATACGTGAGATGATGTTTATGATTCAACCTTTGCTATAATCTACTAGATGTAGGTCTTTCTTCCCAAATTTGGTCCTCCCTTCTTTGGGGATTTCCCTCTGCCCCCGTTATTCGGTTCTTTGTCCATACAAGTGTTGGTATGATGGAGGGTCTTGGAATGAACCTACAATTCTTTAGTATTGAATTAAGGTGTCAAAGGACCATTCCTTCCCCAAGATGAAAGATCTTATGAAAAGAAAGGCAGCTAAAAAAAAAAAAGAGTCTAAGGTTCAGGACCCGGAGCAGGGTGTCAAAGGACTCTTCCCTCCCCTAGACAAGAACCAAGAAAAAACACACACCATGAAAAGACCTGATACTTTTCAAATCTAAAGCAGGGCATCAAAAGACTCCTCCCTCCCCAGGGTAAAATCTATGGTTTCCCAAAAAAAAACACAAGGGTTTGAAATAAGTAAATCTAACTCAGGGTCCGGAGCAGGACGTCAAACGACTCCTCCCTCCCTAGGAAAAGAGATTGGCAGAAATAGAAAATCAAAAATAAAAACAAGCGGAAAGAACACCTATGCTCAGGACCTGAAGCAGAGTGAGAAAACTCGTTCTCTCCCTAGGATGAGAGATTGACCCTCTGGGTGGTCTAGATCGTTGTCTTGCACCTTGTTAGCCTCCCCAACAATGACACCAAAATGTTGGTGTCCAGTTATGAACAATTTATTCACCCTTTTCCTACATTAATTTATCAATCCGGGTGCATATTCTTTCAAGGAAACATGCATGGTATATACAGGGGAAAGAGCATAATCCATTATGGCCAAGGGTTCACGATTAAGACTCAAAACATTGTTGTAAATCTAGATTAATTACAACTTCTGAAAAGCAATTATAAGAATTAAAACACTGTAACATCAAGCATAAACTGATAAATAATACACACAAAAAGACGCAGTACTTGATAAGAAGAGCGGGCCCAGCTCTCTGATCAGGGTTGCGTTAGTCACGACGAAGATTAAGACAAAAAAATAGATAATGCTCTATAAATCTGAAAAGGGTTATTACAATATCAATGGAGGCATTCCCAGTTACAGGAATAAAATGTCTTTTATACATGGAGAGGGAGAACAACCTCTTTCCCCAAAACATGGTAACCGTATCCCCAAAAATATACATTCATTGGAATGACACCAGTACCAGATAGACAAGATCAGCAAGATGCCCAAGATGGTTAAGGGATCTACGACTCCAGTTGTGCGACCTCCTTATGGCTTGGTTGTTGATGTGAATAGTGGATCTGCTATGGGATGAAGCCTTGGTCCTATTCTCCAGAAGCTGTGGTCAAACATTCGTTTTAGTGCTACGAATAAGAAAAACTCCGCGACTTTATTTCATTAATAAAATATTCCAATAGACAAGGCAGGGGTATTTACCTTACAGGTTTAGCATAGTAAACATAGGTAAATAAGTGCAAAAAATTCAAAAAGGTAATGGAAATGCAACATAAAGATAGCCCGATTTGGTGCGCAACAGACATGCATGTGGGGAATGAGGGACTGTAGGCTGCGCGTTTGAGTTGGCACCTATCACAGAGTCTTGCCTGTTGTCTGAGATACATCATCCTGGTTAGGAATCATTTTATCCTAGTGGATTTTAGTCCCATCTCGGGGGTGACCCACTACTGAGAGTGATGAGCAGCGTGGTCTAAGGCTGGGAGGTTCATGGAAGTTCTACATGCGGTTGGTTATATTCTTACCAAGATAAGTGTGAATTGCATGTTAATTTATATGTTGCAGTATTGCTTATGTCTTTATTTTTATGGGTTTTTTATGAGTATGGTTTATACCTATATTTATATTTATGGGTATTGCTTGTCTATGCCACATGTATATGTTTACTGTTATTTCTGTATGAATCTGTGCATTTACAGAATGTATTTTTCTATTTTGATTTTTATATGTAAAGTTCTGCAAGAGTTTATGTATGTATATGTTTTAATTTGCATACAGTTCAAATTTTTTTACGTGGCATAGCCCAGTTGGATGTTGGGGATGTTACAGGGATAGTTGGGGGAGATGTTGAGCACTTGATTTGTACCATTTTTTTCATCCATTTACTTTGTTTTGATGATACTCTAAGTCACATTTTATCCTCTTTTGACAATATCTTTCCTATCACTTCATGTTTTAACCCAAGGTACAACATTTTTATAAATTGCATTATTTAAGTAGTAATATAGGTTGTTAAGTGGTTTCTTAATTGATTTTGGGTTTACTAATGAGATGGCTCGAAATTATATACTTGCAAGATGATAGCAGGTTATGTTCATTCAAGTATTTGATGTTGTTACTTCTTTATAAGCTCAGATGATGTCCCTTTTGTTACCCATGATTTTGGTCATCATGATGATGTATTGATGTTGGTGTATTCAGGCTCTTCATAAGAACTTTATCCTAAGAACAGTTATGTTCATCTCTTCCCAGAAGACTCATTTTTGAAGAGAGTTCGCGGGCTATTAATATCCTAGGGTGCAAGAATGCCTGATTCTCGTAGGCTGCCTTAAGTTGGGGTGAGAACTTCTCGCACTGTGTTGAATAGATAGGGTGCGAACTGGTTCTAAAGCTTGGAAAAAGATGAATTCTCGATGTTTCTAGAAGGGAATCTTCTAGAACAATGGGTTGGCATTCGAATGGTTATCCTTGTACTGGATTCCCTGATATTGTGGAATCATTCCTATCTAAGTAACCGTCTCATTGTCTCTTATATATTGAGGAAATTCTCATGGAAAAGGTTAAGCAAGATTCATTGGAGAATTGGTGAAAGAATTGTGTGAAGGACTTAGCTTGAACAATACCTTGGAGACTCTAGCAAAGTCTATCAAGAGGTTTTGATCTTCTTCATAAAAGGATTGAGAAAGTGTGTGTGTTGGAGCCAAGAGCCATCGAAAGGAATCTTGCGACATCAAGGCAATCAGGTTGTAATCTTTACTTTCCATTAATATGATACAATGGCATGTCCCTTTCCCATAAAGCTATTCTCACTTTATTGTGTAATTCCTTGATCATACACATAAGTTGACAATTGAATATATTTTTCTATCTTCACTTTGGTTGGTTTGTGTTGTCTTGGTCTTGACCTCACGAGAGCACCGGAGTGAAGCAGGAGCAACAGAGACCCTAGGAAGCGATACTAAGGTATGTTACTTGTTCCTTCCTACTAGTTAATTCAATGGTAAAAACTTAGGGAAAGAGTCATGTCCTGTCCTGTTTTGTTCTAGATCCAGGTGGATCTAGGGAGATCTGTTAATGTTCGCACCTACCGATTAGTCCGATAACAAAATTGGCAACTCAATTGGGGATTATAACCCGTTTTCTTGTGGTTTTTGGTATTTTTCCTTGGCCATTTCATCTTGTCTTACATTTATCCATTCATATCAATCTCTGAGTCTTCAGGATACCCTGATAGACCCTCTGGGTCCAGAGGCCTCTTCAAATTTTGTGTCATTTTCCAAAAATTTGATTAGTTTTAGACATTCTCTCACTACACTCCACAGTAGCCTGCGAAAATCTATAGAGTTTGCATCCTACCTTTAGGTTCAGTACGAGGTTCTCACACTCTGCTCAAGGGCCACCTGCGAGAATCACTAATTCTCGCACTGTGTAATATTGCCATCCTGCGAACTCATTTTTTCAAACTTTTGGATTTGAGTTTTGGAATCTTCAACTGCCCAGATCAGTCTAAGTGCCTCATAAGAGTTTCTTGGACCATTTATTGATGTCTTTCTTGTCTTCATTTTCGTGCATGAACAGTCTTAGGATTTCAAAGGCTCTTCTTGTCACTTCTGTCTTGGCTTTCGTTTCTTGACTTTTCTTGGCATAGCCATACTCTTTGATTTTGGAATCTGAGTGTGTTTGATTGGTCAAGAACTGGTGATCGGTTGAAAGTTGAGTTTCTTTGTCTTTATCATTTTCCCATTGTTTGAAAGATCATTTTTCTTATGCAATTGAAAAGACTAGATTGGTTTGCTTCTTATTTTTGTTTTCATTGAAAGAGTGGTTTGGGTTTTTATCATTGCTTGTTCATTGGTTTTTTATTTTCTGCACTCTCACCATCAGGGTGTGGGTCCTTTTTGAAAAGTGAACAAAGTTTTTCTTTCAAAAATCATTTTCATTTTCGAAAACATTGGAAATCAATTGTTGAAATTATTGAAAAAGAAACAATAAAGAATTGTTATTGATGCGTGATTTGTTGCATTTGCATTTTAAAGGAAATTGTGTTTTGTAGTTCACAGTTTGTTCCAGAAAACTTCTCTCTCCCTCCCATACATAGGATTCATTGAACGCAAATCGATATATTTTTCATTCTCATCCATTCATCGTTGGGTCAGAGTCATACAACATAAGTTTCATCTCCGTTTCCTTTGAGTAAACAACAACTCTTAATAACACTACGCAATTGTAAAATTTACCTAGTAACTCTTTTCTAGGGCTCTATTACACCAACATTTAGCTAGGCTAGCGCTTTGGAATAGGAAGAGAGATACACTCTCCAAAGCACAAAACACACATAGCATCTTGTGTTAGGGAGTGTTAAATTCCATTTGCAACATCTTGTCCTGGGAAGCCCTTCTCACACAAGGGTCAAGCATGAGGTCGCATTGGTATTGGCAAAGTTACTCACCCTGCTTTGTTGATACCAGTGTAGAGATTGCATGTATTACGGGGATCACTCGGAGGTATACCCACAATGATGAGTGGAAGCCTTTTGAGTTGATTTCGGGCTAGATACCCTTCCCTCGCATGTGGATTGGACTGTCGACTGTCCCCCCAGGTTTTTTTGTTGTTTGTGGTAAACTTAGTGGCCTATATTTCTAGGTTATTACACGAGGTGACTGTGAAGGGGAAAGTATTCATGGTACCCGGAATTGACGTTGACCAAACTCACTCGGGCTCCTTGGAGGGTATACCCACGATTATCTGTGGGAGCTTGCACCAAGGTGTAAGTCCGTTAATCAGGTCGTCAGCATAACGTTTCCACCCTAGCCTAGCCCCTTCTCGTCTCATTGTTGTGAAGTTGGATTTCATCACCAACTAGTGACTTCGGCATTAGAAGGTCTTGTTTTCTTGGTGTTTCTTCCTAGATTTTGTTTACTAGCGCGTGTTGTTTGTTTACCAAAGTTGACCATACGATTTTCTTCATGAAGTTTGTCACTCGTTTACAATAGCTCCTCCACGTCGTTCACATAGAATGCAGGGTTTATCTCCAAAGCATATGGAAGGTTCTCAACCCTTGCCTACAAGTACACCTGAGGGCTCTCCTCGACAAAGTGAGGTCAAAGTCCTCACCATGCCACAAGTGGAACGCAGTGACTCTCTAGAACATTTTTGAATTACAAATACTCGAGAGGACTTTCGACTTGACCCTGATTCTGAGTGACTGTTTATGCGAGTGAATTCTTCCAGAGAATTAGTTGTTACATCTTCTGGATCACCAGTTGGACCCTTTCCAGGCATAGAAGACCAAGATCTTTTTTGGTCTACAGGTGTTTTCCAACAGAACCTTTTTGGTCCAGGTTCACCTGTGATTTCCGAAATCAACCCACCAGTGATTTCTAAAATCTCTAGTCCAGAGACAATACCATTGACTACCACTTATCACTTTACCATCCCTATCTAAATGGCCCATCTTACAGATACTACGAGTGTTCCAACCGGGTTTACAACGGTTAGTCTTGCTCCCATCAACACACTACGAACGCCCAACATCACTCTGACACTACCACCTGGATACCGTGCATTGAATGCTTCCATTCACACTCCTACGCAAACCCCATCCATCTCTCCTGGTGGTCCTTCTTCTTCTGGGAACTCTCTTCCTGGTTTTATTCCAACACTCCCTCAATTTCCTTTTGGAGGACCTTCTTCATCTTCTACTAGAATTTTTTATCCTAGTGGCTCTATTCCGTCATTCACACTGAATTACCAGATTCCTGTTGGTGGAAAATTTCACGAAGGTGGCATGACTCAACCCCCTTTCAGCGGGAAAATTCCTATTGGCACGCAAATCCCGCTTGGAACACAACCACCAATTGGCACACTTCCCCCAATTGGAACACCACCTTCAGTGGGAGGATCGACCCCTCCTTATGGGAAAAACATACCTTTGTCCTTGGCCCAGTATTGGAATCAGTTGATACAACATCCTCCTCAATCGACTGGGGGGCAACAGTTTCCATCTGCGTCTATAATACCCCCTAGTGTGGGCCAACCATATCTAGGTTCATTCAATCCCATTCGGGGGGAGAATGCTCAAACTCAAGCCCTTGTTCCAGGGTACAATCCTATGAGCTGCTATCCTCTTCAACCACCATTGAATCTGCCTGGGTCTTCACATTATATGCAGTCTACTTATGGTCCTACTGGTTTGCCGACAAGGCTTCCTCCCCAAAGCCACCAGTACCCGTAGGTGAATCGACAGTTACCGTTCATATCCACTTTGGATCTTTCGGATTTGTCAAGGATTTTAAATGATCCAATTTTTCACTCTCCCCAATGGCCTGCTATACCCGCCAAGCTACCATCGGACATTCCCAAATTCGACGAAAAAGTGGGAGAGGACCCAAACAATCACGTTATGACTTTTCACCTATGGTGTTCGTCCAACTTGTTGATGGACGACTCTATTCGTTTACGTCTTTTTCAATGAACCCTCACAGGTTCTGCTGCGAAGTGGTATATTGAATTGCCACGAGGTTTCTTCTCTGACTTCAACACCTTAGATATGGCTTTTCTCACACACTACCAGTTACCGATTCGTTATGACACAGGAACCAAGATTTTGACTTCTTTCAAACAGAACAAGGCCACTCATATATCCGATCACATTCATGAGTGGTGATGGAGACGACATCTTATTAAATTCGCACTTCCCGATTAGTTGCTAGCAGAATGGTTCACCAAATCATTTGTGGACGACATCAGTCATGACATTGCCATGGGTGGAGTGGTCACAGAAGAGCAGGATATAAGTCGTGCTCAATATCTTGACCTCATTTACTCGCAAATGGGGACCCTTTACGATTTACTACCTGACTTACCTCGTCCTTCCACTTCCACCACTTCAACTACTCCAGCTACTTCACATGCAGCTGACGATGTGATTGGCATTTTCCAGGCCCAACCGCACTCCGCCTCAAGCACAAACCCCAAACTTTCTTCTTCTAATGTTCAAAATGCTCCATCTACTTCCCCTCCCACCGGCAAGACTTCTGAGGTAAATGCAATTCAATCTACCCCAGCTGGTAAAAACAAATCTAAAAAGGGGAGAGGTAAGAATAAGGAGAAAAAAAATAATTCTCAAGCATAGAAAACCAAAACTACCCCTGTTGATGATCGGGATAAGCGCAAACTTCGATACCCTTGTCTTATCTATGGTGATGATCACTACACAAAGGATTATCCACGACACGTCGAAGTCACCAAGTTCCTTCAAGGAGATTCAAAACCACCTGCACCTGTTGTTTTGTCCCAACCCTTCCTGTCTCAACAACAGGCTCAGTTGGTCATTCATGACCAACCCTCCTCTTCTACTACATCATATGTTTTGATGTGTACTGGCGATTCAAAGCAGAGCAATGTTTCACTCACTACTCGAGCCAAAGATTATTCTCCCTCTAAAGAGAAGGTTGATGATCTACCTCCTTCCTTGGTACAACCCTCTCCAACGACTACACCTACCAACAGTCCTCTTCATCTCGAACGACCGAGCCTCAAAACAGTTTTGCGACCCCCCCCCAAAGGGTGTCGTTCAGAAATCAGCTTTCAATCCTCATGCTTGTGCAGCCCAGAACTACAGCATTGTTGAAGATCTAGCCCAAGAACCTTCTCTGATGTCAGCCCTTGAAGTCCTTCAAACTTGCCCCACACAACGGAAGGCACTGTTGAAATCTATTGGTGGAATCAATATGACAGATACGAATTTAATAATATTTTACTTGGAAGATCACATTCCAAGATTACCCCCTCAACTTGCATTCCAGATCCAAGTAATTGTCTCTGACAAAAACATTTGTCGAACTGTTATCGATGAGGGTGCCTCGACATGTGTTATGTCTCTTTCTTGCTGGAAAGCTATTGGCTCTCCTTCTTTGAATGAATCCCAGAACACTCTTAAAGCCTTTAATGGCTCTGGTTTTAATCCCTATGGTGTCCTTCCTTCATTTCCCATCACATTAGAAGGCAAAATGGTCCAAGTCGAAGTGGAAGTCTTTGACGCTCCCCTTGATTATAATATTTTTCTTGGCCGTAGCTGGATCGATTCCATGCGCGCAGTTGTGTCGACCCTTTTCCATGTGGTATGTTTCCCACATCAAGGTAAGGTTGTCACCATCGACCAACTATCCTTCTTCAATTCCGATACCTGTATTGGCAACGTACCGTTTATCGCTAAAACCCCACCGGGTTATGAGAACGTCGGTGTAGGCCTTCTCAAGGAGTCTTCGTTAATGGGTACTTTCCCCATTCAACCACCTGATGTTCCATGCTCATCTATTTCTTCCATCAACATGATCTCCACCTTACCTCACACACTTCCTGCATCTCACGACCCCTGGATAGTACCTGACCCCAGAGATCATCTTCGTTATGACAACGAAATTCCGTTAAGTCCGGTTGAATCCACCTATCAGGCCATTCAATCGGTGACACCTTCTTCACCCTCTCTTGGTGAGTTGTCTCCCGATCCTTTTCATGTCATTTTTCCCACTGACGAAATGATCATGTCTGTCATGGAAGACACCCCTTGGGACGATGGCCATCATTGTTCCATCCTCTTTCTGGAGCAACATACCTTTGAGAACTATCAACGGATCTCGACCCCGTCAACCGTTGTTGTTGTTTCGACCATTCCCGAGTCTGCACACGATGTGTATTCCGAAGGGAACTTAAGCAATATCTCACCCACTATTCCCCTTGACATATCCATCAAACTTGGGAATGTCAAAAATGTCCATATCGGAGCTTCATGTTCTTCTGACGAAGTCGTCACCTACACGTCCCTTTTCAAAGAGTTTTGTGATATCTTTGCATGGAGATACGAAGAAATGTCGGGTATCGACCTTGAGATTGTGACACATGAGATAAAGACATACCCCGACGCTAAACCCGTCCGGCAACGCCTTTGTCCAGTTCACCCACGTAAAGCAGATGTTATCAAGCTCGAAGTTGAGAAACTTCTTAAAGCCATCTTTATTTATCCGGTGGCTCTCACAGACTGGGTTTTCAATCTTGTCCTGATTGACAAGAAACAAGGCACAATTTGTGTATGCATTGATTATAGGGATATCAACAAAGCTTTTCCAAAAGAAAACTTTCCTACCCCCTTCGTCGATAATATTGTCGATGACTACGCCGGAAGTGAAATCTTCTCTCTCATGGATGCTTTCTCCGGATATAATCAAATCAACATTGTTCCCGAGGATCAACATAAGACCACTTTTATTTGTCCTTGGGGTACTTTTTCCTATCGGAAACTTCCTTTCGGTCTCAAGAACGCTAGCGCAACTTTTCAATGTGCTATGTCTTACGCTTTCCATGATATCAAGCACATCGTTCAACCATATTTGGAATATTTACCTGCTCACTCAATGCACCGAGTTGATCACCCCAAACACCTCCGAGCCATTTTTTTCCACTGTCGATTCTACCGTATACATTTGAATCCTCATAAGTGCGTTTTCTGCGTGGAATCTGGCTACCTTCTAGGTTTTATCGTTTCGCATCAAGGGATCTGGGTGGATCCTTTAAAGGTTGAGGTGATTCTTAATCTCCTCCTTCTACTCTTCACCAGTTACAAAGTTTGGAGGGGAAAGAAAACTTTCTTCATCATTTTATCCCAAATTATGCCGAGATAACTCGTCAATTTACGTGGCTCCTAAAAAAGGATTCAAAGTTCATCTGGGATACCATTGCCAACCATGCTTTTGAAGCTTTGAAATTGTCCCTAACGCGTGCTCCACTTCTCTTTCCCCCCGATTACAGTCGCGATTATTTCCTTTATATTGCTACCTCAGATTATATCATTGGTATGGTTCTCGTCCAAGAGGATGCTGCTAATGACAAACATGTTATTTACTACTTGATTCGAAGTCTAACGCCTACTAAAATCAAGTATCTACATGTTGAAAAACTGGCCTTGGTTGCCATCCAAGCCGTCCAACACTTCCGACACTATATCCTCTCACGCAAGACTACAGTGATTTCTCACTGCAAACCTATGCAACACATTCTGACACATCAATTGCTAGGGGGAAAATACTCCAAATGGATTGTGATTCTCCAGGAGTTTAACTTGGAATTCGAACATGCCAAGTCCAAGAAGTCCTTAGTTTTTGCTTAGTTGATATGCGAATTTCCCCATTCTCAAATTGAAACAGTAGTAGCAGATTCATTACCCGGTGAATCTCTTTTCCTTATTATCACTAATGATCTTTGGTATGGTGATATCATTATATATCTCCAAACCCAGACTTTCCAACCAACTTTGTCTAGTACTAACTGACGTCGCATACGCTATCAAGCTCGTAAATACATTATCCTCAGAGATACTCTTTATCGTTAGGGGACTGACTTTGTTTTTCGATGTTTCCTAACGTTCGACGAAGACGAGAAATCTCTGAATGACTGCCATTCTAGAGCACGTGGTGGTCATATGTCTGGGTATGCTACTGCCCAGAAGATCTTACGAGAAAGGTATTTTTGGCCTTCTTTATTTAACGACTTCATAATCGCCGTTCAGAAATTCCATGCTTGCCAGACCTATAATCAGAAGATATAGTCACATCCTGCTCCTCTTCACCCTGTGGTCTCAGTTGGTCCCTTTGCGAAATGGGGCATCGATTTCATGACATGTCACCCTCACTCGGTCGGGGGGCATGGTTACATCATTGTAGCCGTCGATTACTTTACGAAATGGATCGAGGCGATGCCAATATTTAACAACACTAGAAAGATCGCAACATTATTCATTTTTAATCACGTCATAGCTCATTTTGGTGTTCCCCAAGATATCATCATTGATCATGGTATCCACTTCAGAAACTTCATGATGTCTGAACTTACTGAAAAGTTGGGTCTTCGCCATGATAACTCAATGCTCTATTACCCACAAGACAATGGCCAGGTTGAAGCAATCAACAAAGTTCTCATAACTATGCTCCGACGAATGATAGGGATTCACAAAACAAGTTGGCACACAATGTTTTTTTCGACATTGTGGGCTTACCGGAAATCCATCAAATATGCTACTGGGTTTACACCTTTCCAGTTAGTCTATGGTTTGGAAGCTATTCTCCCGATTGAATGCGAGATACCCTCTTTAAAACTAGTTGTTGAACTCCTACCAAACACTTCTGTTGAAGAAGAATGTCTATTGTATCTTAGATTAGACGAAACTTGACACGATGCTACCCTAGTTATAGAAGCTCAGAAGAAACGTGTCAAGGCCCAATACGACAAACATGTCAAGCCTCACGTTTTCTCCGAAGGAGATATCATTCTCCTCTATGATCAAGATCGAGATATGCTAGGAGCTGGAAAATTCGAAGCCATGTGGCGAGGTCCTTATATCGTTCAACGAGTTTTGGAAAAAGGAGCTTATGAGTTAGTAGATTACGATGGTATCCCTTTGAGTGAACCCAGGAATGGGTTGTACTTGAAGAAGTACTATGCATAAAATCATATGTGCACGAGTACTTTTATTTTTATTGTATCATACTTCTTGTGTGTTACTATATCTTGTTTTTGTCGTTATCTGGTCTCTACCCTTATGTGACGTTGTGTTTGATTTCCAGATGTCGGAGTCTTCGCTACCCTATATTGGCTTCGTTGATGGCGCTAGCCGTAGTACTCAGAACCTTTCTTCCACTGCATGGGCAATTTACGCCCCTACAAACGAACTTGTCTCCTTACGATGTGTGTGCATCGGCCGTGCGACCAACAACATTGCAGAGTATAGCATCGTTATTGAATTATTGGTTGATGCTATCTCACTCAGAATCCGTCATTTGGTTGTGCGACTTGATTCGCAGCTTGTAGTACTACAGTTAAGTAATGTCTATACTATTCGAAGTCCTACTTTGTTACGGGTGTATTTTCGAATTCGACTCTTGGAACGTTATTTTGATTACATTGAATATCAACATATTCCTAGATGTCTAAATACATTAACAAATTCATTGGCTAACTATGTATTAGACAGACATTTGGATCATTTATAAATCAATCACATCAATTTTCATAACTGTTATAACCCTAAATTGCACCACCCGAGCTTACCTGGCATCAGGCCAACTCATTGCCCTTCATTGCCAAAGCCATGCTGAATAAAACCTTGAAAAACCTCTTAAATTAAGTAACCCGCGCCCTAACCCATTACTGGGCGCATTGGAACGCTGGCAGGCCTTATACTGCACGCATTGGAACACGGGCTGGCCCACTACAGCCCGTGTTTACCTAACAAAGCAGAAAAACAGGAAAGTTACCGACGGGACGAAAATCTTTGGGTCAGTTAACTGGAACTCCCAGCCATGCATGGCCGAGAGTTCGTCCAAAACCCTAGCTCCTTCTAGCCTATAAAAGAAGGGGTAGGGGTACTATTTGGAGGAGGAAAAAGATAGCAAAGAAACTCTGCCCAATTTCCGAATCCATTTGTCCCAACCCTTTAGCATTTCCTCAAGCCTAAACGAGAATTCAAGCAAAGCAGTTGGAGGACAAAGAAGAGGAGGAGTCCAGGATCAGGATCGAGGAACGGTGGTCGGTCTCTATGATTATTGTAAGTTGATTCATCTTGAGATTAATAAAGAATACTTTTCCCGTCCCAATACACGAGTCTTACATATTTTATTTGATTTATGCTTAATCTCTAACCCTCTAGAAGAACAATAGCATGCATGTGTAGTGTTTTTGTCTTGATTGCAGGATCGTCTTTGGAAGGAGCAGCAGAAGAAAGAAGATAAAAGTGCAACAGAGGATCTACATCAAGCGTCGATAAAAGGGTTAGTAGGTTCTTTCCATGTTTGCATGTGAAAAAGGGTTTTAGGTTTGGGATAGAAGGTTAAAAGTAATTTCTTAAGGGTCATGATCTGCATGCAAGTTTAAGCCCTAGCTTGTTAGTCCGTAGGGTATAATTTCCCAACAACAGAATTGGCGACTCCGCTAGGGAATTTACTCTTAGGGTTTTCAGATTTCATTGAGGTTTTTGGGTAGTTCAAGAAATTATATTTTTTGCTTCATTGTTTATCTGTTTTTTGTTAGGTCAGAGCTATCAGGGAACCTGGTTATTAATACCATCTTTTCCTTGACTGTGCTTGACATTTATTATTGGGACACACAGAGGTACATGCGGCCTGCAGAAGGCTTGCACGCGTGTAACCCGCGCCCTAACCTTCTACAGCCCACGTGTGAACGCTTGCTGTAGTGGTTTCAGTAATGTGTAAGACTCAAAAAGCTTAAGAGGCAGTCTCCTCTTCTCTGTCATAATTTTACATTCTCAGGGGGCTTTTTGGATCCTGTCTGGGTCTCACTGGTTCATTGTCTTGTCTCAGTCTTCTTTATTGCGTTTGTTTTCTTTTTGCAATTATTTTTTCTTTTTTCTGTTGAAGGAGAAGCATCCAAGCCTTTAAGAGACCCTGGTTGTCAATACCAGAGGCCTTTTTCAGGTCTGGGCTACCTGTATGTTGTTTTGTCTTAGCATTTATACAGACCCGCGGCCTGTTTAGGCTTAGCCCGCGGGTACCCGCGCGCTATTATAGCTCAACACGCGTGCTGTTTCAGTGACAGTCGCGGGCTTGATTGGTTTCTTTTCAGCTTGGGTGGGGTAGTCAACCCCTCCTGTGGTGAGAAGTGTTCCTCTCAGGGGTTTGAGTCCGGGGCTACACAATCAACAGGTTAGGACCTCTAATCCTTAGCCTGTGTTTTTCTTAGTTGATGTTTTGATAGAAAAGACAAAAGAAAAAAAATTTGTTTTATGGTTTTTAGACAAGTATTAGAATCGGTGCTTTCTTGATTGCCTTTTAGCGTCTTTGCGCTGGTTCTTCGCGATCCGCGCTTTAAGCCAGAATTTTATTTTGTTTTCTTGGTTTTGTGCTTGTCGGCATTTTCCCTTTTTTGCTTGATTTTGCAATTAAATAAAAAAAAATTCTCTTTTTCATTTTCTTCTTGGTTTGAAGATTGTGTTGTTGCATCAGTAGCTAGGAAGAATCCTTTTTCATAAGTTTTGCAGTGCATTTAGCGCATAAGTAGCTCACAGATTGAGAGAAATTCCTTGATGTTTTTCTGCATGAAATCTTAGAAAATTCAAAAAAGAAAAGAAGTCTTTCTTGTTGAAAAGTTGTTGGTTTTTGCATTTTCGTAAAAGTTTTTGTTTCCAAACATTTCTTGTTCATTTTTTCTTTGAGTCTTTACACACCATCAGTTTCACCTTCATACCTTGTGACATAAAAAATCCCATTAAAAGCAACGCTAATTAAAAACTATTAGACTTTTTTTTGTAGGGTGCATACACTAGCTCAGGACTAGGGCCTTGGAATAGGTTGGAGAGTAAATTCTCCAAGGCCACTCAAACCAAACATCGGAGTCTGTCATAAGGGAGTGTAGAAGTCCAGTTACGGAAAGTTATCCAGGACCCCCCTCTAACACAGGGGCTAAACATGAGGTCGCGTAAGGAAAGGTAGCGGAGATAACCCCTCCAAAGCTGGACCGAGCATAGTGGAGAACACATATCGAGGATTTGTTGAGGGATTCCGTCGTTTGCATTTGCCACGGAGCTTCGTGGGTCTCGAATCTGTTCGAGGTCCTCAGTTGTCTTCCGGACCATTTGCTCTCGATACCCTTGACAAGTTTCGAGCTTGATACCCTGCTCATTGTGGTCTACTCGACTATCGACTGTACCCGCCTGGTGACTGTTCACGTGCTGGAAAACTAGTTGCCAATCGTTTTTAGGGACATACACGAGTGACTGCAGGGGTATACCACGGTACCTAGGACAGACATCAGGCCATGCATTGCAGAGTATACCTGGAGGGTGCTTCCGTTTTCGAGTTTCACTTGCACCGATAAGTTTCTCTAGTGTTGGTTGTTGTAACTGTTCTTCAAAATAGTTAGTGTTTGCATGTCTTATCTCATAGGGGATTCTTTTAGTGTGTGTTGATGTTTTTTCATGTAGAATACCTTAGCGTGTCATGAATCTTCTCACACAATGGAGGATTTAGAGCTCCGCCGGTCACGAAGGCTTATGGGCCTGCCACCGGTTATACTGGAGCCACCCCCTCCACCATTGAGGTAGAAGCTAGACCAACAAGGGTATTTTGAAGCAACCGGGTTACCAACCATTGAGCCCGAACAACTCCCCGAGGAATCGACCGCCAATCTTGGCTTGGTTGAAACCTCAACCACTGATACTTGGCCACAAGTTATTGTTCCAATTCAATTTTACGAACGCCTCTCAGTGCCTCATACAGCTATGGCAACAAACGATGTTACTTCCTCTGGGAATTCTTCCATTCCCATCACCGTTGCTACCACAGGAGAAGCTTCTCCTAACTTGCCTTTGTCGCCAGTCCGGACCACCATGGTCTCGGCCGCAACTACGTCGCACAGTGGACCGACCCCATCTATCACGGAGGCCACACCTCCTTTCACACCTAGTGCGACAGGCCCTCTGTTTTCATACGGTATGCCTAGTTCAGGTACAAGTCCTGCACTCACACAATCCACTTTACAAACCTTGGGTCTGGGGGTAGGGAGCTCTAATGATCCTCTGCAAGGTCAACTTGGGAGCATTCCTGTCCCTTTCAATGCTTTTCCTTACGCTGGAGGTCACATCTCTCCTTCATCCCCTTCACTCGGTGGTTTGCATCAGCAGTCCGTCGGGCAGCCTACACACACAAGTTTCTTTGGAGCCGGGAGTCAAGGAACACCTGTGCAAACTCAGCTGATAGGTTCGTCACCATTTGTTTGGAACGGGACGTTTGGTAATAATAATTTTGCATCTACTGCTTTCCCATATGGGGGCACACCCATTTTTGGACAGGCTACTCCAGCACAGGGTACTATTCCTGTGTCGGGGGCACATATACAAGGACCTTGGAACTCAGGACAAGGATCCGTTCCTTCCTCTGGAATGCCATTCTGGGGAAATTCTTTCCACAGTCAATGGAACCCCGGATAGACTTCTATGCCTCTTCCAGTAGGACCGGCATGGAGTAATCCTTCCCAAAGTCCGTCAAACACGATGAATGCCCAACATCCTATGTCCTTTATGGGGAATCAGCCAATGATGTCTCCTCAGATGCAAAACCCTTACGCTGGTCAAGGCCATGGTTTCTACCAGAATCCAGGCCAGTAGCCACACTTTTCCTGGCAACCTGGTGCCAGTCAAACTCCAGGACCCTTTTATCCAGGCTATCAGCAGCAACCCAAACTACCATTCTTGGTGACATTACACTTGCTAGATTTGACACGGTTGTTAAATGATCCTATCTGTCATGATCCGCGTTGGCCTCCTATGCCAACGAAGTTGTCTTCGGACATTCCAAAGTTCGAGGCCAAGCCTAACGAATATCCAGGTGATCACGTGACTACTTTCCACCTTTGGTGTTCATCTAACTCACTAAAATATGACTCCGTCCAGTTGCGATTGTTTCAATGCACTCTTATTGGGAGTGTCGCGAAATGGTACATAGAGCTTGATCAATCACGATACTCTTATTTTGGAGAACTGGCGATGGCCTTCCTTAACCATTTCCAGTTACCTGTGAGATACGATGCCGGCACAGAGTTGCTAGCCAATTTCGAACAGACGACAGCGGACCATATCTCGGATCATATTCGAGAGTGGCGATGTTAAGGTCCTAACCCGCACATAGGTAGATCAATGTATTCGGATGTAATAAAGGTCAATATTAATAATACCTTTCAATAAAATAGAATAAGGCGGATGTAAGAAGACCTAATAGAAGCTTCCGCTTCTAGAAGGATCTTCCTCTAGATGCTTCTCTTAATAGACATATTTAGTATAAATAAGGGTCGAGGATATGAAAAACCCTAGCTTGGATATTATTGTAACAGAGCGCTGCTTGACTGGAGGTTGCCCCCTCGAAGAGGCCTGTGAACATTGCTATCTGATTCAAAGTGCTATTTATGTTGCTATTTCGTATATCATTTCTTTGTTTTATGAAGATTATGCTGGATATTTTACTGTTATTTTGTCATTTCTAGCATTTTATTTCTGTTCTGCATATTTTATATATCTGGTATCTTGCAAGTGGTATCAGAGAACTTTCCTTGGCAGAATTTGTGGGTATTTTTTTTTTCAGGGTAGAGACGTATTCTGGCGTCTTTAAGCCACAAAGATCTGTCGTTACACGCATAAACCCGCGATTGAGGGATTCATACACGCAGGAAATACAAGTGGTTCTTAAGCGCACGTCTGTTGGCCACCCTTGTAACCCCTGTTGGTACCCCTTCGAGTGGTAGCGCATTAGACAAAACCTGTGTACGGACCGGCCTAGATTTCCTGAAGCCCTCTGTAGATAAACCTATCAGTCGCCGGACTGCTATAGTGTCACCGAGAATAGCACTCGGGAAGATACTCTCTAGTACCTGGGTAGTCGGGTAGTACAGCTAAGGGTACGGTCTATCCTCCTTAGTTAGTGCCCTGAGATATTGGGTCGAGTACTACTGTTGGAC
>ML781804.1:1583597-1611876 GCA_009831015.1 Picea engelmannii
CCTTGTGCCTTGAGCTTGTATGTTTGTTGTGCTCGTTCCTCCAATGTAACGTAATATTCCTTTATTCTTTCAAAATCATCAAAAAGAACAAAAAAATCAAATATACCCCAAAAAGAGGATGGGAAAAGTATTTTCTTTATTGGCAGCGTTATGAGTCGCCCTTGGATAAAGCACATCTATCCGTTTGATTCATCGAACTATGGGATGTGGTATGACCTTAGGAAGCTTTGATCGTTATAGATTTGTGTCCTCTACCGTTTGGTTACTCTTCCAAACATATGGAGAGTTTGCGTGGCCTCCTGCTTCGTAGACTTATGATTAACAGATATGCTTCCTGAATCTTATCACTTGTCGTGCTATTGTCCAAGGGAAGTTTGTTACTACGCCTGAGTCGGCCCCTCTACAATATGTCTCTTGTCCGCATACCCGGCCATCCTGAACGTCCAATCAAGTCTTTGCTCGAAATCACTGAAGCCTTCAGTCCGATCATCAAGATTATCAAGTCCATAACCGACGAGCCGTCGAAGACCTCTGGGTAGTGCAGTCGTACACTCATATTACACTCCTACCCGAGTTTTAGAAGACTTTGAAGTTGTTGCTCGAGATCTGAAGTACATCCATCAGACCGAATCAAATTCTGAGAGATGGATACTTTCTATGTGTATCTTTCTCATTTCGAGATGTAGCTCCGCTGTGTATTGTTCGCGGCTACTCTTTATAGTTATTTGACATGGATCTACAGTGTATTTGATTGGTAGCCATGGTTCTATTTTATCCCAAGCATGGGTATGCCTGCCTTGGTGAGACATTTGATATTGTTTGCAGATGGAACCTCCTGATTCCTGATTCCTGGGCTCACTCATTCAGCATCTCAGTACAGATTGGTAAATAATTGGTAATGTATTTCGACCATCAGATGCTCTTCTGACCTCACACATTAGGGGGCATATGTTATAACCCTAAATTTCACCACCCATGCTTACCTGGCATCAGGCCAACTCATTTCCCTTCATTTCCAAAACCATGCTAAATAAAACCTTGAGAAACCTCTTAAATTAAGTAACCCGCACCCTAACCCATTACTGGGCGCGTTGGAACGTTGGCAGGCCTTATACTGCATGCATTGGAATTCGGGCTAGCCCACTACAGCCCGCGTTTACCTAACAAAGCACAAAAACAGGAAAGTTGCAGACGGGACGAAAATATTTGGGTCAGTTAACTGGAATTCCCAGCCATGCATGGCCGAGAGTTCGTCCAAAACCCTAGCTCCTTCTAGCCTATAAAAGAAGGGGTAGGGGTACTATTTGGAGGAGGAAAAAGATAGCAAAGAAACTCTACCCAATTTCTGAATCCATTTGTCCCAACCCTTTAGCATTTCCTCAAGCCTAAACGAGAATTCAAGCAAAGCAGTTGGAGGACAAAGAAGAGGAGGAGCCCAGGATCAGGATCGAGGAATGGTGGCCGGTCTCTATGATTATTGTAAGTTGATTCATCTTGAGATTAATAACAAATACTTTTCCCGTCCCAATACACAAGTCTTATATATTTTATTTGATTTATGCTTAATCTCTAACCCTCTAGAAGAACAATAGCATGCATGCGTAGTGTTTTTGTCTTGATTGCAGGATCATCTTTGGAAGGAGCAGCAGAAGCAAGAAGATAAAAGCACAATAGAGGATCTACATCAAGCGTCGATAAAAAGGTTAGTAGGTTCTTTCCATGTTTGCATGTGAAAAAGGGTTTTAGGTTTGGGATAGAAGGTTAAAAGTAATTTCTTAAGGGTCATGATCTGCATGCAAGTTTAAGCCCTAGCTTGTTAGTCCGTAGGGTATAATTTCCCAACAACAATAACACATGATAAACCGGTAGAAGCCATTTGCATATATAACGATCAAAAGAGTTTTTTTACAAAAAGTTATGTCCGAAGACCAAAATGTCAAAATCTAAAACTCATAGCTTCTACAAAGTGACATCATGGATGACGTTCACAGTAACACACGACTGCTCGGGCAAATCTACGGAGCAGTCGACTCATGGATCCTGACACTCCTACTATATGATGTTGATCACGTCATGGAACCTCTTCAACATGCATGTCTGCAATATCTGCGGTCAAGCCCTCTAGTTTTTGTTCCACTACTTGATAATCCTCGGCATATTGTGGCACTGGCACTACCTCTCCTCGTCGTTGAATGGGAGAAGTACCAGGAGTTCAGTAAGGGCCAACATCTGTGTCATCAATAATGAATTTTGTATTTAATCTTTGGACGAACATATAAAACAAAAAACATTTGAATATGAAAAATTCACAAAAAAATTTAAAAGAAAAAAAAAATTATGTACTTCTTACCATGTTCCCCCACTGAGCATCCTATGGTAGCACTAAGTCCGGATCTCCTCGGAAATCCAACCCGGCATAAGCATAATCATCAACCATCAACATATGTGGTTGAAGCCAATCGAAGAAAGTATCATCATACTTGATGATTGGTCCAGCTACGTGCCGGGCCATGAGCTGATACCATCTCAACATTCTTGGATCCCTGGGAGCCGGTAAATTCCACTCCACGTGTAACCTCAGTAATGGAACCCTATCGAGAAAGAAGGAAACTAACAAACATCCATACCTAAATTGCTTCAGGTTGCCTCATCTGCATTTGGTCAACTGTCTTTTTATACTACGAAGCACAACATCTGCCCAGTTAAAAACCCGAGGTTCAGTACACTCGATGGCATACTGAAAGTAAATTTGTAGCGCCATGTGAGGAGAATAACTCCCAGACATCCAAGCTATGGTTAATAGGATAGTATGTAGGGTCAAATCCTGTACTCCCCAAATAGCTACTTTCCCTTTCTTCCTTTCTGTCTCGGGAACATAGTGTAAGCGGCAGTACTCACTCATGGGCAGCCCACCACCTTTTCTACCAGTCAGGCTCACATGGTACCCCCTCCATGACAGTCCAGTCAAGAAGTAAATGTCCTCAATATATAAGGACAGTGTGTGGAACCCCACATGAAATACCTACTGATCGGGATCCCACATATGCATTAGGTACTCTAATAACCTGACTTGGGCCCTCATGCCCGGGATACGAAAGTACTTTAGAAGGCCACAGTTTCTCAAAGCAACAATAATATGTGGATTATTTTCGTCAATAGCATTGTATTCTTTGTGCTCCCTTTCGTGCCATTCAAGAACCATTTTGATGGCCAATTACCTGCATAAGAAACACAAAAAGAGGATTAGCAACTCTATTCATGAATTGGTTCTTTTTTATTGAGTAAATTCTTAAAAAAAAATTGTGCTTTGCAGTTCTCGCAGGTGCCCTTTGGGCACAGTGCGATAACCTCGCAGGATGTTGTGGGCTCACCTGCGAGAATCACCCATTCTCGCAGGTCCCGTGTAGCCCACCTGCGAGAATGGCTGAGCGCAAGTAGGGCTCATAAAATCAACTCAAAAAACGAATTTTAACCAATGAAAATGCAAAATTAAACCATGAAAGAGTAGAAGACAAAGAGCCTACCTCACTGTCGTTGATGTCTCAATGAATAGATGCTCTTAACTCCCGCAATATGACATTGAACTTCGAGGGTAAAAGAGGGGTTTTTGAGCTCAAATAGTGGAAAAGTGAAAATGAAATGGTAAAAAGAATTTTACTCCTTTATATTTACTTTTACCATGTCATTTGGTTTTTTATGATTATTTATATATTAAACCCTAATCCCTAATGTCCTTTTGAGTGTAACTTTTGCAGGCATAACAACTTCGATGTTGAGGTACAGGGATGCGGACATAATTTTTCTTTTTTCATCCATGTTTTGATTGTTTTTTAGGGTTTTTTGTATAAAACCTCGACCGTGGTCTTTGTCCGTTCTTGCGCTCGAAAATACATGAGAACACGATCGAGCATACTTTTATCACTTTTTCGGGCTCAACAAGGTTATACGAAAAAGGAACCCCCCCTGGAGTCCTCTTTAAGCTCTTTTCAGACTCTCTAAACATGAAAATATAGGCGAGCGACCTTGCTATTTTCACGCTCGATAAAGTATCTGAAGAAAGAATCTAGTGAGGGATAATTTATCTCTTTTTTGGTCTCATCGGACTATTTTACGAAAAAGGAACTGAGAGAGTTCTCTTTTAAGTGTTTTTCCAGACTCTATAATCATGAAAAACCTTCGAGTTTTCTATCTTTGGACTTGTTAAACAAACATCGACAAACCCGTAATGGGACCAAACCACTCCTTCTTAGGGTTTGTTAAACATACTCCGAAGGTCTTATATGAAGGATAATCTTATATCAATAAGCATATGTTATCCTCCTCAAGCTTGTGAAAAAATAAAGAGGTACTCGCCAGAAATGGTGGGGGGAAATTTGGGAAAGGGATATTTTATCATCTTCGTATTGATTGGCAGTAAGTGTCACTCTTGAACATGACACCCCCCATTCATTATATTTGAAGCCGGTTTTGGAAATCCATTTGTCTCTCATTTGTCTTTGAGTCAATGCTGCCAAATCATTGGTTGTGTCATTCATATGTTCAAGATAAGTCCATCTGAAACCTCTATTGAGTCGGCCATCTGTAGTTGTCCATTCTCTCTGTGTCGGCCTTTCCTGTGTCCGATTCAATTTACGTCATACTCTGTTTTACCTTCAAAATATTTTACTCATTTGTGTCATTGATGGGGGATACATCAAGGCCCTCCTGTGATGAGTTTTGTTCTGTCGACTTCAGGTCATTATCCATAATCAAGACTTAGAAATTCTTTGGTACCTTGGAGCTTACATGCCTCAATGGCAGGTTTCCTCGCTCTCGAAAGTGGGTTTACATCATTGACCCCTGATGGAAAGATTCCATCGGATGTTCGACTTAAACTCACTCATTCACACTCGATGGATTGTACTAGAGTACCTTGGGAGTCATTGACATCAATGGTGATTTCCCTCACACTTGTTAACGATTTCATCAATGACCGGTAATCAAGTGGTTTCTGCCATGTTTGACTTCGACACATGTAATCACATGGTTAGATTCATACTTTTGGGAAATGAGATTGAAGACCCTGGATATCATCTCTTTGTCCAGGTTGCGATGGAGTATGTATAATTTGTGACACATAGATCCACTGTGTATGTCTCGTGGCTATGTCGTCTTAATTTGAAATTTCTCGCATAGATCCACAGTGTATTCCTGGTGGCTATGCTATATTTTGATGGCATGGATCCATAGTGTATGATTTGTGGCCATGACCCATGTATACAATTGTCATCCATCTGTGATATGAGTATGGGAATTCCTATCTCAGAATTGGTATATATGACATTCTACAGATGCTTGGGTGTTTGTAGGTTTTTTATTAGGTGTGCTCCTAGTTTCCGACACACACATGCAGCTTACAAAGTCTTTCGGCTGTCACTAGTTCCGGCCTCATACTTTGGGGGGCATTCTGTTACCCATGATTTTGGTCATCATGATGATGTATTGATGTTGGTGTATTCAGGCTCTTCATAAGAACTTTCTCCTAAGAAAATTTATGTTCATCTCTTCCTAGAAGACTCATTTTTTAAGAGAGTTCCCAGGTTGTTAGTATCCTAGGGTGCGAGAATGCCTGATTCTCATAGGCTACCTTAATCCGGGGTGCGAACTTCTCGCACTGTGTTGAATAGCTAGGGTGTAAACTCATTCTAAAGCTTGGAAAAAGATGAATTCTCGATGTTTCTAGAAGGGAATCTTCTAGAAGAATGGGTTGGCATTCGAATGGTTATCCTTGTACTGGATTCCCTGATATTGTGGGATCATTCTTATCTAAGTAACCATCTCATTCTCTCCTATATATTGAGGAAATTCTCATGGAAAAGGTTAAGCAAGATTAATTGGAGAATTGGTGAAAGAATTGTGTGAAGGACTTAGCTTGAAAAGTAGCTTGGAGACTCTAGCAAAGTCTATCAAGAGGTTTTGATCTTCTTCATACAAGGATTGAGCAAGTGTGTGTGTTGGAGCCAAGATCCATCGAAAGGAAGCTTGCGACATCAAGGAAATTAGGTTGTAATATTTACTTTCCATTAATATGATACAGTGGCATGTCCCTTTCCCATAAAGCTATTCTCACTTTATTGTGTAATTCCTTGATCATACACATAAGTTGACAGTTGAATATATTTTGCTATATTCACTTTGGTTGGTTTGTGTTGTCTTGGTCTTGACCTCACGAGAGCACCGGAGCAAAGAAGGAGCAACAGAGACCCTAGGAAGTGATACTAAGGTATGTTACTTGTTCCTTCCTACTAGTTAATTCAATGGTCAAAACTTAGGGAAAGAGTCATGTCCTGTCCTGTTTTGTTCTAGATCCAGGTGGATCTAGGGAGATCTGTTAGTGTCCGCACCAATTGATTAGTCCAATAACACATTTTTAATATGTTGTTACTTCTAGGTGTTTTCTCTTCTTGAACCATGATGTTTCCACTTTCATGATTCCATTGATACTTGAGCATTTGGTCTTCGATTGATTCTCAAGTATAGGAGCAGATAGATGTCATTGTGGCAAGGACGACTCATCAAAAGGGGTGGAAGTACTAGTTGTTGTAACTACTCGTGGTTTTGATGTTGTAACAAAATACTCTATTTTGTACACCGGTTATAAGAACACAAATGTGTAATAAATATTTTTTACAAGGAAAATATCTCTATGGCTAGGGGTAAAACACAACAGATGGCACCTAGAAATCAACTCTAGTCTCAAGTATGCTAGATAAAAGGATATGCTAATAAAGGAAGGCTAGAATTCTACCTCTTCGAGACATCCAAAGAAGACCATGGTTGATCTCATGATCCAACTCTTGATACCTGCAACTTGTCCTCAACATCCAAGACATACAAGCATACGGAAATTGTATTAAAAGTCATCATATAAACTAGCATAATACATTAACATGTATAACAATACAAATATGCCCATGGAAATTAATGCAAATATTTGCAACATATAATTGGACGAGAAAAGAGTATGTCTATTAATGTAATCAACAGAAGTACATAGGTGACAAAATTCTAAAAAAAAACATATCGGAACTGAGAAACTGAATCCATCCACCAGGGCCTTCACCACTTCATTCCTCTACAAAGGAAAACTCACAAGTAGTAGGAGAAATTGAGATTCTCCTTATTGTTACACGTCAAAATTACTCTACTGGATAAGTGTCACACGTTCCTCTCAATTGTCGTAAGTGTTGCATCTTCCTTACAACTTTCGTAAGTGTCGCAAGTTGATCACAAGTGTCGCAAACTTTGTTCAAGCATGCTTCCATAACGATGACACTAAGGAGGCACTTAAAACATCTCATACACTTGATTTGGAGAAGGAGAACTGGTTAACTGAAGTCAAGGAATTCTTAACACCTGAGAAGAGCTCTTAAAAAAGGGTTTTGAGGGTGAGTGCTCCCCTACAACAGCCTTAGGAGTGCTGGCGCTCCCCTATAAGGCCTAAGGGAGCGTTATAACGCTTGTATGCCCCTCTGAAGGAGCACTATCCACCTTTGTAGCGATGGCACTTCCCTCAAGCTTCCTAGGGAGCGCTACAACGCTCTGATGCCCATTTTGAGGGAGCACTGCCTAATCTGAGGCAGTAGTTGGCCCATTGAGGAGAATAAGGAGAGGATCTTTCAAGTTTAGAAGGTAGTTGCATTTGAATTCCTGGTTCCATCAAGAGATCCATGATCTAAGGAGGAAGTTCCTCAACTTGTTCTAAAGATAACTCAAGAGGTTAAGCTCCTCTTAACCTATATAAGAAAGCACTATGATGGTAAAAGTGGGGAAGAATTGCTAGCATGAAACCTATGATCTCATAGGAAACACACAGTCAGCCAAAGGAGAGTGATCAGTGAAGTTGTTGTCATCCAGGTTGTGGATCTTTCAAGTAAGGGTTAGACGAAGGGGATTTGACGAAGCTGTCACATTCGCATCTACGATTGTAAGTACTGTTGTCGTTATTCTCATTAATATGACACGCTTGGCCTGTTTCTTTCTAGTTTGTGTCTGATGTTACATGAACTTATCATTGATAGATAGATCTATTTTCAAGCTAATATCAATAGAGTAGGAAGTGGTCATATCCTGTTTGCCTACAGGACTCAGCGAGGAGCAACGGATTGGAGCTCAACTCGGAGCGTGCAGGGAAAAACGTCGATAAAGAGGTACTTATGTTCTCCTTCCTTCTCATGTGTTAGTTTGTATACATTTGAAAGGAATTCAGTGTCCACGTTAAGCATTTTCTGTCTTAGAGTTAAGGTCAAGCTCTTTGAGGAAATCTACCTATCCGCAGGGAGATTTTCCTACAACAGAAACTGGCGACTCCACTGGGGAGATAGCCTCAAATCGAAACTTCTTGTTTTGATTTCTCCTCATTGAACTTGTTCTATCCCTTGATTGTTTTAGACCTGGTTCACTCCTCTTTTGATTGGTTTCATGAGCTGATTGGCTCCCTACCCCATCACACTCAGCCTAATTGTCGAAATTGAATTACAATTTTTGGATTTTTTGACACTTTTGGGAGTTTTTTGAACCTGGTGCCCCTGTCCCTGTGTTAATAGAGCGCCAACACTCCCTAATAGCCTTACACAGAGTGCTATAACACTCCTTTCCCTTGACAACAGAGCGCTAGCCCTCCTTTGGCCAGTAAACCTTCCAGAATTGTTTTTTCAGGGTTTTTCCTCTATGTCTCTCTTGCTGGGTAACCTTGTGATTCAATCCTTCTTCTTTCCAGCTTTGACATCTGTCTTTTTCTTGGAGAACAAGCATCTTGCTGTTTGGATTTGGTAGCCTTCTTCACTATTGTTGTTGATTTTTTCTACCATTTGGAGTTTGAAACCCATGCATTGTCTTTCTCTCCTCATCAACTAAACGAAAAACGCTGGTGAAGGTCATCAAAGGTCTACATATCTTTTCATTGGTTTTAGTTAAGATCGTTGTTGTTCGATTTTTTCTTTTGGGTGTGAAGTTTGATTTCTCTTTGATTGTTTCTTTTCTTTCGCTTCTTGTTTTGATCACAACGAGAGGGTATATTGTTTGTATGATTCTTTCTTGTGTTGGTCTGATTTCCATTCATCCAAGAAGATAATTAGCAAGATGAGCATTGTGTTGAATTAATCATTATTCATATGAAAACAATAAAAAAGCATCTTCATGATTGATTATGAATGTTAGAAGGAATCTCAAAAGTTTTAGCATCATATCAGGATTTGATTGAAGAAAATTTGTTTGAGGACATTCCTTATTTGTGCTTGTTAGTGGAAATAACTCTCTCTCTCCCTTAGATAGATGTTTATCGAAAATAAATGATTGCTTATCATATTTGATGCATTTTTGGGACTAAGTCACAATTCCATTTGTTTCACTTCCATGCACCCCTTTTTGCGTAAAGAATAGCTATAAAATCAATGCTAATTAAAAATTATTTAGAACTTTTCTTTTCTAGGATCATCCACCAACAGTAGATTAGGCTTAGTACTTTGTATTAGGCTATGAGCATAACTCTCCAAAGTTTCCAAAACAAACAGTATCATCCTGAGTTAGGGAGAGTCAAATCCAATCATCGTATAAGTCTGCCTGGGATCCCCCTCTCACACAGGGGTTACGCACGAGGTCGCATTCGGGTGAGCTACGGGGACTAACCCTCCATGGTTTAACTGATTGTGGTGGTCAGATCGTATTATGGGGATCACTTTGAGGTAAATCCACAATTACTGCATGGAAGCATTTTAGTTGATTTCAGACTCGATACCTTGCCTGTATGTTCGGATCTGACTGTCAATTGTTCCCGCCCAGGGGATGACTGCGAATTGGTAACCTTAGTGGCCATAATATTTAGGGTCTTACATAAGGTGATGGTGATGAGAAGTCTCACTGTACCTGGGGAAGACATTGGTCAAACTCACTCGGGCTCCTTGGAGGGTAAATCCACAATTACTGCGTGGAAGCTTGCACCAAGGCGTAAGTCTGTTAAGCAGGTCACCATTGTAACTGTTCCACCCTATCCTCGCCCCTTCTGGACTTGATCACGTGACGTTGGATTTCATCACCAACTAGTACGGTCATCGAGAGAAGGTCTTGTTTGCTTGGTTGTGATTCTTAGATTTCTATTAGCGTATGTTAGCGGAATGGTTCACTAAATCATTGCTACCCCAGATTGCTCGTGATGTTGCCATGGGTGGTGTAGTCACCGAGGAAGAAGCCATTGCCCGAGATCAGTACTTAGACTTAGTCTATTCACAATCCGGTACTCTGTACGAGTTGATACCGAATGCTACCCATGCCACTAACAATCCATCCAAACCATCGTCTGCCTCCCACGCGGATGGAGTTATTGGCTTCGTCAAAACCCAATCTACTTCCCAGTCGACTGGAACGATTCAGCGGCCCGCTTCGACGGCAACTCCCAGCCCGACTGCACCCTCTTCTACCCCCCCCTCAAACTCAGGTCTCTGAGGTGAATGCAGTCCAATCAAACCCTTCACAGCAACTCGGGGGAAAGAAGAAAGCGAGAAATAAACAAAAGAAAAACAATAACAATGAACAACCCAAAACTCAACCGCAAACCTGCCGGAAAACAAACACAACGAAAACTGAAATTCCCATGTCTCATTTGTGGTGATGATCACTACACTCGAGACTACCCACATCGCGATGAAGTGGCCAAACTGTTCAAGGGAAATTCACAACCCGCTGTGCTTACTCAACCTTTTCCATAGCAGTAATCTTTGGTTGCCCAAACCCCCACTCCAGGGGGCAGTTCCAACAAATCCCATGATGAGGCCTCGACAAGTGCCCACATTTACATGTTTAACGGGGTTAATCTAACCACTCGCTCTGGGACATATGACATGCCAGTTAAACCTGATAAGCCGAAGACTGCTAACGGTTCTTCGCTGGACCCGTTACCATCCTCTGTTAATCCTCCATATGTCAGCCCTCCATCCGGGACACTTCAGATTGAAAAACCTTTTTTTGACTCTATCTTACGCCCTCCTAAGAGCACCATCTGGCAATCTACCTTCAATCTTAATTCACGGGCCACCCAAAATTACAATATTGTAGAAGATTTGACCCAAGCCCCGTGTGCTATGTCCGCCTTGGAAGTTATACAACACTGTCCCAGCCAATGTAGAATGCTCTTAGCCTCTATCGGTGCTTTTGATCCTGAGTCATCAAACAATATCACGTTTAATCTGTATGATCATCAACCACGACTCTCCCACCAGCTAGCTTTTCAAATCGATGTTGTTGTTCATAATCAACAAATCCACCGAACTATCCTAGATGAGGGAGCCTCTACCTGTGTCATGTCTCTAGCCTGTTGGAAAGGCTTAAAATCACCTGCCCTTAACAAATCCCCAACGATGTTATGTGCTTTTGATGGACAAGGTTTCCATCCTCACAGGTTATTACAATCCCTAGCCGTTCAGTTAGGTGGCAAAATTGTTACCGTTGATGTCGAGGTGGTCGATGCTCCCCTCGATTACAACCTATTACTCAGAAGAAGTTGGTTCTACGCTATGACTTCCATTGCCTCGTTGGTGTTTTGATGTGTACAATTCCCCCATCAAGTCAAATTTGTCACCGTCAATCATCTTGATTTCTGTACACCCGACGCTCACATCCCTGCCACCAACAACATTCCTTTTTTGGGAGACCACCCAGTTAGGTGTGAAAGCATTGGTGTTGGCTTATTGAAATATTCTAGCCTTATGGGTAATTTCCCTACACCACTTCCACCTACCACACACCATATTGTCGTCGTCAATATGATCTCGACTATGCCTTATCAATCCTTGGAATCATCTGATCCTTGGATTGTACCTAGTCCCCTGGAATTCGATGTGCTCAGTGACACTATGCCACTTAGCCCAGCCGAGGCCACATACGTATCTATCCAATCTACCTCTCCCTCTTCAAACAATTTACATTCATTGGCACCTGATGCCTACCCGGTGTCCTCATGGTTGCGTTCCTTGTCGTCTACGATCGATCACATTTCCCCAACTTTTCCTTCAGGCGAATCTATTCTGAAAATGTTTTGCATTGACAAGTTACCTTGGGATAATAACCATCATCAATCCTCTTTTCTTCCCCCTCGTGAAGAAATTCGGGCAGATATACCATCTATCTCCCCTCCTCGTGTTGATTTTTCATCATCTCCCATGCTTCCAAATTCTGACAATTTGGTTCCGGTAGTTGACTTGGTGATTTCTTCGATAGGTTTATTGGAGCCTAATATCCATACTCCTATCACGACCCTCGACATGTATTCCTCCTTGGGTGATTATCTTCCATCCAGTGAAGATCTCCTGGAAGCCATGACCGAGTTTTGTCCCTTGACATGGTATCCTTCCAGAACGTTATCCTCTTGGAAGCCATGATCAAAAAGAAGTCACGAGCATAGTTTCTCTTCTCTATAGCAAGATCGTTAAAAAATGAAACAGAGGCTTTGAGCATAGTTTTCCTCTCTGTAGCAAGCTCGTTAAAAAATTAAACAACAATCTGGGGATCGAACCTGGAACCCTGAGCATAGTTCTTTTCCTGTGTCGAGCTCATTAAAAAATGAAACAGTCACCTCTCTTGAACCTTCATTTCATCCACCTATATCCTTTTTATCCATCTAGCATAGAAATTGGTGACAACCTCAAAGTTGGTGAATGAATTGAAGCTTGGGGGGGCATGTCTCCAGTCTTTGATGATCATTATGGAGCTAAACCACCAGCTTTCAAGCTGGGGGCATACCGAGCTTAGTCTTTGTTATTTCTCGTGCTCATAAATACATGAGAATGCATCCAGGTAAACTTTTATCTCTTTTTCGAACCTGTATGGATACACGAAAAAGGAATCCCTTGGAGTCTCCTTTAATCTCTTTTCAGACACTAAACATGAAAAGATTGTTGAGTGATCTTGCTTCCTTTCCCACTCATTAAAAGGTTTGAAAGGGCATCTTTTGAGTGATAATTTATCTCTTTTTCGGCCTCACGAGACTAACATTACGAAAAAGGAACCCCCCTGGAGTCTTCTTTAAACCCTTTTCAGACTCTCTAAATATGAAAAGATTGTCGAGTGACCTTGCTTCCTTTCACACTCATTAAAAGGTCAGAAAGGGCGTCTTTCGAGCGATAGTTTATCTCTTTTTCGGTCTCGTTAGACTACTGTACGAAAAAGGAACTGAGAGAGTTCTCTTTTAAGTGTTTTTCAAAACTCTATAATCCCAAAAAACCTTCGAGTTTTATGTCTTTGGACTCGTTAAAGAACACATCGACATGCCCACATGGGACTGAAACCTTACTTATTCTGGTTCATTAAACAAAGGAAGAGGAACTTACTGAAGGTGAGTTATATGGAGCATGTGTTATCCTCCTAGAGCTCATTAAATCAAAAAGAGGTACTCATCCATCTAGATGGGGGAAAAATTGGAATGAGCAAGCCAAGCAGTCTCTTGAGAACATCATCCAACACTTCTTAGAGTCGCCCTTGAACATGGCACTTTGTCATTTGCATGCATCATAATCCGCTGAACCTCTGCACTGAGCCAATCCTTTGAGTCCCTTTCACTTCTTTGGGTCACCCGACGCAAGTCACCGTATCCACTGCATAAGTGTTGGTCCACGTCATGTTTTGTTGTTGTGCCTCAGTGTTCAAGGGAAGTATCCGCCTCGAGAGTCAGCCATCTCAAATATCTTGCCTCAAAACCTGTGTCAGTCCATTTGATCCACCGATTATCTCTCTATGTCTGTTTCATGTCATTGATGGGGGATACATCAAGGCCCTCCCTCGACGAGTCTGTTCCTGTCGACTTCAACACATTATGCGGGAATTAGACTTAGAAACTAGTTAGTACTTTGGGACCTACATGCCTCAATGGCAGGCCTCCTCACATTCAACAGTAGGTTTACATCATTGACCTCTAATCGAATGATTCCACGGATGTTTGACCCTAGCTCATCTATTCACATTCACTGGAATGTACTAGGGTACCTTGGGAATCATTGACATTAATGGTGATCTCCCTCGCACTTGTTAACGGTTTACATAATTGACTGGTAATCAAGTGGTTTCTGCCATGTTCGACATCAGGACATCTATTCACATGGTTAGAATCGTACCACATTGAGATTGGTAAGAAGACCTTGGGTTGAGTAACCACTTTGATATATGCTTTTCCCAGGCTGCGAAGGAGTTTCTATTGGAAAAAGAGCACATACACTGTTACATAGATCCACTTTGTATTGGTCGTGGCTATGTCTTGTCATATCATAGATCCACTTTGTATTCTTCGTGGCTACGATCAGTCTGAGTCATCAGAGTATAGATCCACATTGTATCTTCGGTGTCCATACCTTCTTATCAATACAATTATGGATCCGCAGTGTATTTTATGGCGGCCATATCTTGCAAGTCTTGATCACCCAAGCATAGGTATGCCTGCCTTGGGTTTTGAAACATGTCATGATATTTTTTGGATGTTTGTGTGCAGCTTCCATCAGGTTCTCCGAGTCTATACCCTTTCTTGAACATCTATAAAGCATTTCAGTTATCAGTTTGCATCTTCTAACTTCATACTTTGGGGGGCAATCTGTTACACGTCAAAATTACTCAACTGGATAAGTGTCGCACGTTCCTCTCAATTGTCGTAAGTGTCGCATCTTCCTTACAACTTTCGTAAGTGTCGCAAGTTGGTCACAAGTGTTGCAAATTTTATTCAAGCATGTTTCCATAACGATGACACTAAGGAGGCACTTAAAACATCTCATACACTTGATTTGGAGAAGGAGAACTGGTTAACTGAAGTCAAGGAACTCTTAACACCTGAGAAGAGCTCTTAAAAAAGGGTTTTGAGGGTGAGTGCTCCCCTACAGTAGCCTTAGGAGTGTTGGTGCTCCCCTATAAGGCCTCAGGGACCGTTATAATGCTTGTCTTCCCCTTTGAAGGAGCGATATCCACCTTTGGAGTGCTGGCGCTTCCCTCAAGCTTCCTAGGGAGTGCTACAATGCTCTGATGCCCATTTTGAGGGAGCGCTGCCTAATCTGAGGCAGTAGTTGTCCCGTTGAGGAGAATAAGGAGAGGATCTTTCAAGTTTATAAGGCAGTTGCATTCGAATTCTTGGTTCCATCAAGAGATCCCTGATCTAAGGAGGAAGTTCCTCAACTTGTTCTAAAGATAACTCAAGAGGTTAAGCTCCTCTTAACCTATATAAGCAAGCTCTATGATGGTAAAAGGGGGGAAGAATTTCTAGCATGAAACCTATGATCTCATAGGAAACACACCGTCAGCCAAAGGAGAGTGATCAGTGAATCTGTTGTCATCCAGGTCGTGGATATTTCGAGTAAGGGTTAGATGAAGTGGATTTGACAAAGCTGTTGCATTCGCATCTACGATTGTAAGTATTGCTGTCGTTATTCTCATTAATATGACACACTTGGCCTGTTTCTTTCTAGTTTGTGTCTAATGTTACATGAACTTATCATTGATAGATAGATATGTTTTCAAGCTAATATCAATAGAGTAGGAAGTGGTCGTATCTTGTTTGCCTACAGGACTCAGTGAGGAGCAACGGATTGGAGCTCAACTCAGAGCGTGAAGGGACAAACGTCGATAAAGAGGTACTTTTGTTCTCCTTCCTTCTCATGTGTTAGTTTGTATAGATTTGAAAGGAATTCAGTGTCCACGTTAAGCATTTTTTGTCTTAGAGTTAAGGTCAAGCTCTTTGAGGCAATCTACCTGTCTGCAGGGAGATTTTCCTACAACACTTATCAAGATATGAAGATCTTCGGGGTTGAACAAAAGAAGTTCAGACTTTCAAGGACAAAGGGATGTAGACTCAATATGAAGTGAAATTTCTCAAGAGTGTCTTTGTTCTCAATAATGAATTAATTAAAGGATTGTACATGGATTAATTTATAGCATCCAAATGGACTTGAAGGGTCCGGTCGGAGCATTTCCAGTATGTGGAAGGTCAAGGATCATGGATCTCATGAAATGGCATGGAAACCTGACATATGTTTTAATTTTTTAGCACAAAACCCAATGTACATGGGTTTTAATGGAAAAACCTACATATACGTGAGTTTTCTAACTATGGCCCGCGTATATGTACAAAATTTTGAACTTTTGACTTTGGAATGAGCAAAATGGGGTATTAGAGTTTGTAGAGGCAAAGGGAATATCATCAAATAAATATGCATGGAGTGTGGAAAAAATTTCTATAACATATTCCCCCTAATGTGTGAGGTCAAAGGAGAAATCACGATGGCCGAAATACATTATAATTCCCAGAAGTGGAGTAATGAAGCACCAATTGGAAGAACTAGTCACCCAAGAGAATATTAAAATTCATATTGACTCTATATGCATGGCTACCAATCTGGATTACACTGTAGATCCATGTGGATATACAAAAAATAGTTGTTCATGGCCATGAAGAGGCAATATAAAGTAGGTATATGCCATAGATTGTCGTATTCACGAACAAGACACAGTGGAGTCTAGTCTCAAAATCAATTGAAGATATATGTATACAATGGAGTACAATCTAATATTCCATGATCACCGAAGTCATATAGGTATTTTTTTGATGGAAGACAAAAATAGATATGGGTTGTTTCTACTGTGAACTGGAGGTCTTCTGCACTAGTCACCAAAGGTGAAAGTATACATAATGTGAACAAAGGAGTTGAAGTTGAACACAATGAGACTTTGTTTGATTACTGTTCATTGAGGTATACCAAGTACAAATGCAAGACAACCCACCAATAATGAAATTAGGTGTCAAGGAACCAAGTACATTCCACAAGTGTGAATAGAGGTGTTGAGTTCAAACACTTGAAGAATCCATCAATCAGAGTACATTGATGTATTCCCAATTATTGATGGTGGAAGAACATGCCACTAATGACTGCAAGCCTATAGGTACTCTTATGACTCTAGATCTTGATTCCAGAATAGATGAGTTGAAGTCGATGGAAGGATACCTGCTGAAAGGAGAACATTAAGGCATCTCTCATCATCCAACACAAGGTACTAAGAAATAGCTTGATGATTAGGAAGAAATTGGAAAAATAGGATGTTCATGAACCAACGACCATATGAGTCTCTCATGTGCATTGGATGCAATTAGTATATGAAGGATACCCTCTTACTAGCATCCAATTATGAGAATTATTATCAAAGGAGAGGAAAGCACCAATAAGGTATAATTGAATCCAAGACATTCCATGAATCCCAATGTGTGAATATATTTCTTATTGTCGAACACAAGGGAAAACCCCAAGTCAGCGGCCAATGGAGATATGTCATCTGTTAGGGTCAAGGACACCTACTAATGATAAAAGTAGGCCTAGGGTGCAAGGTAGGACAACAACTTCATGTAATTATGAGATTCACTTGTAAGGGGATTTTCGACATGTAAAGTCAAGAATTTTGAGGAATGGCCAACATAGTATTAGAATTCCTTTGAAAAAGAGCATGAGATGGATGGATAACTCAGACAACATAGACTCGGGACTGATGATAGACCAAAATTTTGTGATGCAAGAGGAATCGACAAAATCTCCATAGGAACTGGAAGAATGACCATTTGGAGGATATTATCTCTGAGTAATAAGTACAGCTTCTTAAGGCCATACTAAACCCAAACCTTTGATGAATGGACTCAAAAAAAAATTCTATATTGAAAGGAAACACAACTACGGAGATAGGAGATAATAATCTTTTCTCACCCTTTTTTTTTTTGTCTTTTTCATATTATTAACGCCTGAAAAGGAATAAAAGATTGCTATAGTACAATGGAGGAAACGAGTGTCGTAGGTAATCAAACTAGTTCCAGAGTGAAAGGAACATACCTATGCTTAATGTAAGGAAAGCATGTGTAGGATAAAGACACTCAAGGAAAGTTCCCTCCAGGGTTAAGGTGTCAAATCACAAAGAAATAAATTGCAAGGACGAGAACTTATAGGAATGCAAAAGCAAGTGGTTCAAAAATGTCCTATTGAAGCCAACATTAGGCCTAAAAGCATGAGCAGTCAATATGTGATGTAGTTACAAATCAACCTCATTTTTAAAACACCATAAGTAAGCTTTCAATGGTGTCATTTTTCATAAATTTAGTCTCCCAAGATCGAAAAAGTGTAAAACAATACTAAGGAGAAATCTTCTAGCCGATGGTGACTAGAGTATACCTTTTTCGTGATTATTCCATTTGATATGAAAAAAGGGGTAAACTTGTACCGAATAGATACCCTTTGAAAGTTGATTAACGATTGTTTAAGAGAAAATCTAACACAGAAATATTTTCATGTTTAAGGAGTATTGAAAAGAGCTTAACTAAGACTCTAGGAAGTCCCACATGTAGTGGCTAGAATGAGATTGAGTAAGAAAAGTGAGGTTTGAACAAAAATTCATAGCAGGGCTATAAGGGACTCCCGATCCTAATATAAAGCCTACAACATGGGAGAAAAAATGAAAAGGGGAGCTAAGCTAGGATTCCCATGGAAGGTACCCTCTACCACGTGAATTACAACACTTATAAACAATATGGAATGTTTTGTAACGCAACTCAGTGGGGTTGATCCTACAAGAAACGGATAATGAAAAAACACATGGAGGGGAAAATCTAACCTATATGAAAATTTTGAGATCATGACCTTTCATAATGGATTGACATAAAGAAACATACCAAAGAAAATGTCTCCAAAGTCTTGTGTATAAGACCGAAAACACTCACCCAGAAGTTAATAAGTCCAATATAGAAACCTCTAATAAAACATGTGTTAAGGGATACAGAACTTGAAAACAAGAAAACCTAAAAGTATAATATGTACAGAGGCCCGCACAACCTCACAACTTATGCACAGTATTTCCCCAGGTAGAGCCTATTGCTAGTCTCAAGACAACGGCTTCTTTGGTAATCAACTTATAAAGTTTTTAGTTCAGGAAGAGGTCGAAAATCCAAAATTATAGCTTCAAGGATAGCCGCATATGAAGGAAACTCAATGTTGGGATAAATATATACATTATTAGTTTCCAATGTAAAATTTTCAACCAGGTCATCGTAGAATTAGAGGTGCAAGAACAAGAAATGTAGGATTGGAGCCTATTCTAGCCTAATCTAAAGTCGACAACAATATGAACAAATTGAGGAAAGTAAAACAAACTGCAGGAAATTAACACTAAGGATTCATCACTGGGACATATAAATAACTTAGTGCTATAAAGTCTTAGATCAAAGTCTTTCATCCACTGACGGTGATGTTCGTGTGATTAATCATGATTATCTTACTTAAGTTTCTCTTCCTTCAATGATTATTTCCTATAGTGGATCCACACTTAAATGCAATAAAATAAACAAGAAAATGAAAATGAATTCAATTGACAGGAAATAAACTAACACCTTAGGTAGAAGCCCAACATGGGGAGGCCATATCTCACGAGTTAGACCTTTAATATTTCCCTTGGTGATTGGAACTATGTGGAATTAAAGTGAAAGGAATCCAAAGGTATCAAAAATAAAACTCAGTGTAGGAAAGCTATGGGAAATCCAAATCACACTGAAAGTAAACTAATAATGACCAATAAGATAAATTAATCTAAAATTGGATCTCAAGAAAAATTCTTCAAATGGTTACAAGTGTCTACAACAATAAGAGTGGACTCTACATGAAAATGTATAAAAGAATAATGAATATATGATTAATGAAAAGATTAGACAATGAAAAATGAAGTCTTTTATGTTCACTCAAATTGTGTATTTGACAATTTCTCATAAACAGTAAAAAATAAGAGTGTAAGAAGATGGTGTTTATTTCTGCAATTAAAGACTATGTGAATATAGTGATTCTTTGTTAATCAAACAATCTCTTAAAATAGAAAGAAATGTAAAAAGAGATGAAATAATGGACTGAAAATGATTTTGATTCTCCATGGTTTGGATGACTGACTTAGAGGAAAATATCTCTCATAAAGAATCAATGATGGGGTGAGGTGAAATATCTTCATCCATCAATATATAAATTTCAAATCTGATCTGCATATATTTATTTGATATATATATATATATATATATATATATATATATATATTATTAATGAAAAAATGTTGATGGATATGGGATAGATCATATATGTGGAAGAGTATGGTATTAATCAAATATATATATATAATTTTTTCATTAATTATATATATATCCAATGACAACAGTGTATTCAGCTTGGTTGTTGGTTGCTGACCCCAAACATATGTCGCTTGAATGGAGAATTTCATGTGAGGGGGTGTAGAGAGCCCAAGCAGCCGAAGCGAGATTTTGTGTCCAACGGCTGGTGCCGTCGGCATAACCGATGTGGTAGGATGGTGGAGGAAGCATCTGTCAATAGCACAAAGGATAGTTTAGATGAGAGGGGAGGAGAAAAAAGATTAAAAAACGCTAGAAAAAGAAATAACCTAAAGTAGAATGACTACTTTTAAGCATAAAATTTCTTGAGATACAACCCATTGATGGGTTCCTTGAGGGAGAGGCCTTCGGGGGAGGCCAAGATGTATGCGCCTTTGGTGAGGCAATGTTGGATAATGTAAGGGCCATGCCAAAGTGATTTGAATTTTCCATGGCCAAAGGTATCATGAGCGATATCATAAGCCAAGACGAGGTCGCCTTCGTGGAATGATCGAAGGTTGACATGGCGATGAAAGGTAGCCTTGGATCATTTTTTAGCTGCCTCGTTGTTCTATAAGGAATATCGACGATCTTCATCCAGAGACTCCAAGTTCAGCAAGCACTGCTCCATTGGAGCAGTGTCAGATAATAGCTCAATTGCGGTGCGTAAGGTGGGAATTTCTCACTCGATGGGAAGAGTTGCCTCGACCCCATGGACTAAATGGAATGGTGTGAAATTGGTAGCGGTCTTCACATCCGTTCGATAAGCCCATAGCATAGAAAATAACATATGATGCCAATTGGTTTTATGTTTATTAACTGTGCGCTGTAACATGGTCTTGAGGACTTTGTTAACTACCTCGACCTGCCCGTTAGACTGAGGGTAATATGGTGAAGAAAACTCGTCAAAGAAGCCTAACCAGGATGAGATTTCAACGAAGATCTCATACTCGAAGTGTTTTCCATGATCTGAAACGAGTTGGAGGGGTACTCCAAAGCGGGATATGATGTGGTTTAAAGAAAAAACGCGTTGTAGTGTCAGCGGTGCTGTTGAAAGTGGGCATAGCTTCGGCCCATTTGGTGAAGTAATCAACGACAACAACGATGTATTTGTGGCCATTGTTGGAGAGGGGATTACAAGTCATAAAGTCGATGCCCCATTTGCAAAAAGGGTCGGCGGTAATGACAGGGTGGAGAAGAGCGGGGGGAGCCTGAGCTTTGTTGGTGTAGAGATGACATTGATCACATCATTTCACGGCATGAATGCAATCATGAAACAAGGTAGTCCAAAAGTAACCGGCTCGGATAATCTTTTGAGAAGTGGATATACCCGAAATATGGCCCCCACATGCACCACTGTGGCAGTTGTTTAATGCGTCGATTTCTTGAGGAGTGCAAGCAGCTCCAATGATGATTTCGTCGACGATGCCATTTTTAATGGAAATGTCAATTTTAATGGTGGGTGAAATGTTGGCCATATTGCCTTCTTCAAAAGCATCAGGGGTGGGAATGGGATTGTTGAACCAGTCGATAGGCCCTGATGGGATAAAATATTTGGTTTCGATTACATAAATGGGGTTTTGGTTAGGAGGCATGGGGGATTCCTGTGGAGAGAAGAGTGCACAGTGATGTAGTTCATCCTAGGGAGAGTCCAGGTGCTTTAGCTCTTCCAGTATTTCCTCATCACATTGGAAATGTCAGGAATACAAGGGGTCATGAGGAGTGATCTCGGTGACAGTGTGGTTGCCCCCTGATGGAGAAGCAGGGGGAACAATGCTAGGATATGGGGAGGGTTCACTCGACATAAACCATATATTGAAGTATTGAGGGGTACCCATGGTGGTTGGGTGGAGAGTGTCCGTGGGGGGATGAGTAGGAGAGTTGGGGGGGTTGCGGGGTAAATCCTCAGAGATGTCATTGAAGAACCATGGAGGTGTTGGGAGTGCCTCGGGATTGGGAAAAATGACATGAAGATCCTATAGTGACGAGGTAATGTCAATTATCGCTTCTGCGGGTCAGTGAAGTAGGGCCAATTGACGTTGCCTGTATTCGAGGATCATAGGACACTGGTATGTAAAATGCGCTAATGAATCGCAGAGAGAGCAAGGGTGTCTCATACGTTCATTGACTGAAGTAGTGACATAACAAATGTTAGTGATATTTGTTGAGGAGGACGTAGCAGGGCTGGGGTTGTTCTGGAAGTTCTGGCATACAGCGGCTAATGTCTACCGAAAGCATGGAAGTGCTAGGAAATGATGGGTATAATGGCCATACTCTGAACATATAGCACAAGCGTATTTGGTCCTCAACCCTTTACTACTGGAAGGGTGGGTGGTAGTGGCGGGACTAGCAGTAGTGGCGGGTGTTGGGGAAGTGGGATTGAGGGGGATTAAATTCCTTAATTCAGGTAGTGATGGACAGTTGTTGGTTTGGTGGCCCTCTTTCTCACATAGTGCGCAAGGTGGTGGGATGCATGGAGGAAGGGGATCAGTGGGCTCTCTCCTCTTTCTCCTGCCCCCAGCTGTAGCAGGGGGGTTAATGAGTGGGGGGATGGTGGGGGTAAGGACGGGAATCGTCATGGGGAGTCCTTCCTGTGGGGGAAGGGATGGTCGAGGGACCATCTCTGGTGGGTGTAAATACCACATTGGGATTGCTAACACCATATTAGGTAGTGTGAGCGTTGCGGCTACCTGAAAATCTTTGATACCTGGTGGAGGGTAAAAGAATGGAATTTGAGTGAGGGGTTGGGGAACTGTCTCCAAAATGGGACTATGCCCTTGAGGGGATGTGGATTTGTGTACTGTTTAGGTCGATGAGTGTGCAGGAGGCTCCGGCGGGAGTGGTTCTGTGACTGGTGGGACGTCAGGAATGACTGAAGCCTCCTGAGGAGGAAGAGAATCCTCTGTGTGAGTTCCGTTAGATGATACGACGCATACATGATTAGCAGGATGAAGGAGTGGTGGTGCAACATGGTACGTTCCTAACAAGGATGGATCTTTGAAAATCCTAGGACCCATCTCGACGAGTGGATATGCGTCTTGGTTGGTGTGGATGAGAGGAAGAATGTTATCGAGGTTGGTAGAAGGGTTAGGCTCATAATGTGAGACTTGGTCAATGGTAACAATCTTCCCATTGTGAGGGAACATCATTGTCTGAAAGATGGAAGATGCCACTACCTTCATAGCGTACATGTAGCTACGACCAAATAGGATATTGTAATCGAGCGTAGCGTCGACAACTTCTAGGTCAATGAGAATAGTTTTTCCCCCGAGTTCAATAGGGACATTTTGGAAGAGCCCTTCAGGAGAGGATGGTCATCCATCATAAGCTCGTAATGTGATGGCAGAGGGTATGAGTTCCACGGAACCAAGTTTTTGCCATACTATTTTGGACATGATGCATGTAGATGCACCTTCATCGATGATACATCGATGAACTGTGATGTTCTGTATTTTTACTGATATTTGAAAAGCGATCAAGGCGGGAAGATGAGGTTCTCCACTGTCAAGATCAAAGGTGATGAGTCGGGTATATGCAGGGTCGACTTCCCCCAAGGTGGAAAGTAAAGATTTCCGCTAAGTAGGACAAGTCTGAAGTACTTCCAAGACTGACATGGCAGCCAGGGACTGTGCTAAGTCGTCTACCAAACTGTAGTTATGAGCTGCCCTAGCTTGTGGGTTGTGGACATTCCTACACAATGGGATGCGAGGGATGCATAGCGGTGGTTCGGTGGAAAGGCGAGGGATCACCAATGGGGGTCCCGTCGGTGTAGGGTTTGTCTCTGGAGAGATGGGAGTAGACTCAGCGGGTGCATGATATTGACGACTACGCATTTGCAGAAGGATTTCTTCCTCACTGGTGAGGAGAATTGTATGCTCCGCTGGATTGTTGGGGTTGAGGTATTGTCCCACCTGAGGTGGGGGATGCTATGTGTCATGTTGGGTGTTCATCACACCTTGATTTGGAATAGGATTTTGCAGCACGGTGGGAGGGGGTTGCTGCACGTATTGTTGTGGTGCCTGTTGAGGGGCAGGTTGTGTAGGAAAATGGGGAAGACTACCAGAGTCTTTCAACCATTTGAAATCAGCGATCTGGGGGAAATGATGAGTGTAATGGCTGAACTCACCACAAAGGGAACAAGGGAAGATGGTTTTAACATTATTTCTCCCTTGGCGTTTATTATTATTTCCCCCTTGGGGGTTTTGGTTCCCTTGGTTCTGGTTGCCCCCAGTGGGTTGGTGCTGTGGGGGTTGATTCCCGCCTTGACCTGGGTTGTTGTTATTCCTGTTTCGTCCTTTCTTCTTGGCATTGTTTGATGGATGAGTTGGGTTGGTTGTATTCAACTGTTCAAAACTTTGGTATTGTTGAGCAACAAAGGGTTGAACAAAATTTACCCCCGCATGAGGATGTGGGGGAGCCATGGGTTGTGGAGGAACAGGAAATGGGAAGTATGGATTTTGTGGTGGTACCGATCCATAAGGAACATAGGAAGGCGTAGTGCTTTCACTAGTACTATAAGCTGATGTTGAGGGAGTACCACTAGTTGTTGGAAGTGGTGGATGCATGGGAGGTGTCGGCGGTGGTCCACTGATGGGTGGAGGTATAGCAACAGGGTATGGTTGTTGATAAGGGGGTGGGGGGTAATAAGAAGTGCCCCTGTATGCCGATGGGTATTGAGGTGTGCCATACATTGGTGGTGGTTGGGGTTGTGGACCGTGGTGTGTGGTGGCACCGATCAGTCAGTCTGCTGAGTGAGACATCCCAGGTTTGTCTTGGCCAAATGGCACAGGTTTTGGAAGATCAGGAAGTACCGTGTATAAGTACCCTGACTGTGCATAGATGAGGTCATACTGTTGGGCCTTGCTGATGGATTCCTCTTTGGATTGAGGGAAGGTGGAAGCTACATCCTTTCCGAGGAGAGAGACAAGTGATCTAAGAAACCAGTTGAGACACTGTTGCTTGGTGGTTTCTTGTTTGCAAAAACTACGTCGCCTACGCCACTCATGAATGTGGTCAGCGATGTGTGTGGCTAAGGTTTGTTTGAAGTTAGACAGTAGTTCGAGACCATTTTTATGGTAGATGGGTAATTGGAAGAAGGTCAATAATGCTTTGGCCAATGACTCAAAGGTTGCATGGGACCCTGATTTTTCTTCGACATACCATTTTTTTGATGGGCCAGTGAGTGTGCGTTGAAGTAATCGCATTTTGATGGAATCATCCATAATGCTATTGGAGGAGCACCATAGGTGAAAGGTCATGACATGGTTGGCAGGGTCATCGCCTACCTTTCCTTCAAACTTGGGTATGTCTGAAGGTAGTTTGGTTGGTATTGCAGGCCATGTGGGATCATGCAATATAGGATCATTGGTGAGTTTGGTGAGATCCGGTATGTTGAGAGAGGCCAAGTATGGCATCTGCAGTGGGGGGGGAGGATTGGCTCCGGCCATAGTTTGTTGTGAACCTTCCCCTTGATGGGGGCTAGGTGGGTTGGTGCTCCCTCCTTGAGAGGAAGTGGGTCCCTCGCTTCCGTGTAAAGGAGAGCAAGTGAACAAATGACCTTGGGAAGTTGACCCAAGTAATGTAGAACCAAGAAAAGATGATCCTAAAATAGTAGAACTCATAGGAGTGTGTGAAGGAGGTGTCGGTGATCAGGCACGACCGATTACTCCCCCTAAGATAGGAGGGAGGTCGAGCAAGTGTCGTGAATGACGGGGGTTCTGTGGTTCCCCTATGATGTTAGACTAGCTATGTGAATGTGTGCAAAAAGTGGTGAGAGAAAATATAGAAACAAGATCCTTTTGCATTGAATGTTTACACAATATATATATATCCAAATCAAAGTGTAATCATATGTGCATCATACATAAAATGAGAAAGAAGCATATATGTGGGTAAGTGGGTTTTGTCCGCGTGGGGGAATCAAAAGAAAGAAAATGCTCATGTCCTAGAAGATGTAACGTCCTTCCTCTCAAATAGCACTGGACCTTCCAATAGTACTCAACAGTGGGGTCTGAAGTCACTGGAAGAGAAACTAGTGAAGGATGAAACAATTGGTTATAATGAGGGGTAGAGGGGGCATATCCCGAAATAGCTAGTGATATTTCCCAATAGCCACACAAAATCCAATCAAGGTGCAATTGCAGCCCACAATTGCCACCCAGGTAGATGTCCTAAAGTTGGTCACTAGGTACCTCAGTCAAAGTGCGACATTTAGATTTTCGGCCTAAGAAATGGGTCATGGGCTGGATCCCGTCCAAGAGGTGGGTGCCTCAAGGGGGGATGCACAGAACAACCAGACCTCGGCCTTCAACCCTTCACGGGTATCTCCCTGCCTTATGGTGATTGGGACACTTGACTTGGAGGATTTTCAATTCCCTATTTGACAACCTCTATGTTTGATAATGTGAGAACCAGATAACGGGGAGTTATTTGGATGCCTATCCCCAAAATCCTACCTAGACTAAAAAAATTCTTTTGGCACCTCCTGTGGAGGAAAACTTAGTGAGTTTTTTTAGAAAGATTTTAGATGTAGTTGTTTTGGGAGGTTGGGGGTGCAAACCAACGTCGTTGATTAAAAATGGGAGTGGATAGTCCCGTCGAGAAAAGATGGGGTATTTTCGGAATCCCTTTGGAGGAAACTTACTTTGACCTCCATGTTTCAAGAAGAATCTATGTGAGTGATAAGTGACTTTTGTGTGTGAGTGAAAGTGTTCCAATTTTTTGTGAATTAGATGTCACCTTGCTGCATGTGGACTTCGCTTGGTCCTTACAAGAGTTTGATTACCTAATTAACTAAGTTCCTTTGGTACAACCTTGCGTAATTCAAAATCCCTAGGAAGCTAGCATGTGAACATGTGGGTCTGTTACTATCATTTAACTCCCTATTGCGATGTAATCTAAGAAAAGATTTGAAACTATCCTAGATTGAACATGTGGGCATGTATGGGCCCGTTACAAACCTTTAAACTTCCCTAGTGTTTTGATCTAAGAAAGAAAAAATTCAAACACTATCCTATCTTTGTGGCATGTGGGCATGTATGGGCCCATTACAATATTAAGATGTGTTTAAAAAATAAAACTAAGAGGGGTCCCAAGAAGGGCCGTTGTCCTCTCCTAAAGGTTTTTTTAAACTTTTGTTAAGGGAGATGAAATCACTTCACAATCTTTTTCTGATTCTCAAGATCCCTTGGAGGCGCGAGAGAAGAGCATACTAAGTGATTGTTACTCAACTTCTAGTCTCAATGTGAGTTAAATGTGATTAAAAATGATTTCCACCTTATATTATAAGTCAAAACAAGCCATCCATGTGGAAAAAAGCAAAGAAGGGAAATTGATTTTATCCTCCTAAGTGCCTATGTGTGTTTGACTAACCCCTTTATATGATGAGGGGACTAAGTGTGGTGCAGTTTCAAAACATGCTTGACATCATTTTTAAGAAGGCAAATGGCCTTCCCCACATCTCAACAACTCTACAATGTGAATTTTTAAACAAATGCGCGGGTCTTAGTGGAGACAGAGGTGCACAGAGTGCATGCGCGTGAGCAGAGATGAGTTAGAAATCACACGTGCACAAAACATAACCGTGAGTAAAGCGCATGGGTACACGATGCGCGTCTGTGGGATGAAAAACCCATGCATATGTGGTACACGACCGAGAAAGAAAAATCCGGATGGATTTCTCTCAATTCTACTCTGAATTGGATGATTAGCAGGTCGGCTTAGGTTGGTTAGTGTACCTACAAGTTAAGCAAACTAAAAGAAGAGAAAAATAAACCCAAATGAGGTAGGAAATTGATACCTTTCTCCAGTTGAGTCGCCAATCTGTTGCGCCTCTTTCGTCACCTTGGTGAGAAAATAAGTGGTGCTTGCAAGCTCAGTTGGGTCTGCTGAGAAGGACAACTATAGAGAAAAGAGTTAGAGAAAGAAAAATAAAACTATGATTAAGAATTAAACTAATAGTTGCAATAAAAATTAAAATCATGAACATAAGGACATAGAGATAACAAGAACAAAAAGACCCATGTCACCAATGTTTGAGGCTTGATCTATTGATGAAAACAAAGAACCAAGAAGAAAGGGGACTATGAGTCCCTTCTTCCTCCA
>ML781804.1:1611926-1628640 GCA_009831015.1 Picea engelmannii
ATAAAAATTAAAATCATGAACATAAGGACATAGAGATAACAAGAACAAAAAGACCCATGTCACCAATGTTTGAGGCTTGATCTATTGATGAAAACAAAGAACCAAGAAGAAAGGGGACTATGAGTCCCTTCTTCCTCCAAGGGTAGGCTCTTGGACCCTCACTAGTTGGCTCTTCTTACAACAAAGAAAATGAAAATGGTGATGAAAGAACTCTTCACAAATCCACTCAATGGAGAGGTGGTTTGTCCAATGTAATGGTGCCAATGTGCTCTTGTCAAGGATGGAGTCCTTAAAACAATATAGGCAGCATAACATTACTTAGAATTCCTTGAGAAAATGAGGTGCATTCATGGATTTTTATAGCATTTCTTTGGGCTTTTGTTTAACTGCTTTGTAGTGTGAAAAGAGGCCATTTAGGGCATTTTTACGTCTTTGACCAACCCACCATTTGGATCCATCCCGGATTTGGAGGTCAAATTGGCTTGGGAGTTGAACCATAAGTGGTTGGTAGGCCGACCACTTTCATAAATTCTCTGTTTAGCAGGTGCGCAACTTTTTGCGCTAACAGTCATGCATCGTGCGTATGTGCGTGATTTCTACGTTCCTGTTCCGCTCATGTGCGCGCGTGCCCAACGTATGCAAAACACTCTTCAATTTTTCACTACTTTGTATAGTTTTTGACCTTTTTTGAATGCTGTGATATTAATTCAAGGCCATGAATGACTTCATTACTGTTTGACGATGCTGAGTTCTTGTAACCATGTGCGGATGAAATTTCAGTGATAACACGTATGTCTGTAGGATGTTGGTACCAGATGAGCACAAGTGACAAATAAAAACTGGTACCAGATGAGCATAGGTACCGAATGAATATAGAACCTTCTTCTACCAGATGACTTGGAGTGTGAGTATCAGATGAGCTTAGGTATCATATGACTGTGATGGTACCAGAACAGGAATAGTACAGGTACCAAAACAAGGACAATGCTTGGACATAGAAACATAGGATTAAACCATCATCAATAAAATCATGTTAAAAACATCTTTAATCACTTAAAAAGACAAGAAAACAATAATAATTAACCACAAGGTAGAATGGATGTAATTAGTGGTAAGTGACGGGATAATGGCTATAGAATGTATCAAGAGTGCGAGAATATAGCTTATAAATGGAGGTTTTACATGGTAGAAAATATGATATATTTGGAGCCCAACACTCAACATCCATGAAATTGGGGCTTCAAAACTCACAAATACCATGGCTTTAGGTCTCAGAGACAACAACATCATACTCAAGAGGAAACGCCAAATTAATTAGGCCCATGGGGGAGGCCATGGCTTACATGCAACTCTTTTATTGAAAGCCAGTAGCTCACCGACAGCTGACAAAAGCTAGGGAGAACCCAAAACTTTCCAAGATGAGGAGGATAAAATACTTGCAGAGGATCCTTCGTCTACAATACATCAATGAACACCTATTTTATTAACTCCAACCATTATTTGGAAGGGTGTAGAAGAACGATGGTGAGGCTCTACAAGATTATTCCAATCAAAGGAAACTATCCTAGGACTTGGAGGGAGAGTAATCGGAGAGAGTGGGATGCCCCCTTGTTCAGAAGGTACTAAACTAGAAATGCTAAGGATATGGTCAAAATATGCATCACTCCCAAAAAGAAGATTGGGATTGGTTGAATATTGCATCAATGATGTCACTTCCTTAGACTTGTCACTCTCCAAGAGAAGAGTGGGATCAATCGAATATTTCATAGGCATGACCACCTCCTCAACCGTTGGTTGCATAAGATGTGATACAACATAGTTAAGAGACACAGATCTCTCCCCTAAATAGGATTCATGTCATTCAAAGATTGCATGACACGACCACTGGTTGAATAGGATGTGAGACGACATGGTCAAGAGACACATCACCCCCCAAAACAAGAGTGGTGTCATCCTGTTGGCACAGGGGCATACCCAGGGTTCAACGCTTCAACAATGCACCAACAAAACCCTAACTACCACCCCTTTCGGCAACACCTACGAGCAGATGAAGTCTCACCTGAGGTAGAGGCAGGGGGGGTTGCAGGACTCAGGTGTCTACAACCTAGTTGGGAAACAGATTTGTGATTACAACACTTGACAGAGCACTTAGCCAATAACACGCATTGGTTCTTGAACCTTATCCACATTGTAGGTTAACCCTTATTACATATTAGTGTAGTAGTAATCAATATTAAGCACATGGAATCATTTAGCACATAGCATCAGCTCAGATCTAGCATTCATTCACATCATTAAGTACTAAGAAACAACATCAGATCCATTCATTATATGTTATAAGAACAACACTAAGAAAATAAGAATATAAACAACATCAAAAACATCACACAAATCACATCAACACAGGATATATGTGGTTCACCCCAGTGTGGGGCTACGTCCACCAACTCTTCTTCTTATTTATTAGTCTTCTATCTCCTTACATTCATTGTCTCCTGTGCACAAAGCCACAGATATTAGCTTCACACTGGACAACTAATCTATACACAGTGCACTAGATCCAGCTTCCTCAAAATTAGGTCGAGGCACAAAGACAACTCCTTGGTAGCACAAAGCCTTACACAATCTGTCTGCACAAATACTCTTACAATAAATTACACTTAGCTCTGCAAGTCTCAACACACAATACACACAAAATCCCCTGAATACTCTTCACACTTAGCAACCTTTACATATTCTTGGATGAAGCCAACTTAGATAGCCTTAGATAGACTTCTCTCTAAGTCCTATATACTTATTTATGCATTACAAAAAGGCCTAAACATGGGTAAACCCATGGGATGGCATCCCATACCCGTTACATAAACCCTAAAATCCCAAACAATCCTCAAAATGAGTGAGATCCCACGATCTCAGCTCCTCCTGGGCGCTCCATCTTCAACCAGCCTATCGAAGTACCAAATGTGGTCCAACACGACCAATGTTTCCTCAAAACTTGTTCGAGGGCCAACAGGCTGCCAACACTCACTTGTGACTTCTCTTGAGTCACTCAGATCTGGGTAGGTCTTCCTCGAAGGCCTCAATCTTAGCTTGATCTTCCTTGACTTGCTTCTTCACTAGAGCCTCCTCCTCAGTGAAATCCTAAATGACTTTCTTAGTAACAAGCCCTTCTAGGCGTTGTTCCACTGTCGAAAGTAGTTGGTATAACTGCGAGCCTTGTCCTTCAACTTCTTCAAAAACCATGCAAGCTTTGCTCTGCATCGGCTAGAGTCTTTGTGTCACTTCCATAACTTTTCTCTAGATAGCAGTAACTTGCTATTGGACTGCATGTTGCTCCTATGACCTCTTCATCTTATCAATGATAGTAAGTAGCTTCAGTTGTGCTTGTATAGTGGACGCCTATTGCTTCTCCTCCTGGAGTTGTGCTTCCAGTTTCCTCAACTCTGGATCTTCTGCAAGGCACTCGTAGGTCTCTGCACTTCGATCACTTAATTGTTTACACTCTGAGGTCAATGCCTTGATTCTTTCTACTTCTTTCCTGGCAGCTTCTTCCCTCTGATGGCACACTTTTTGTGGAGTTCTCACCACTGCTTGGATATCTAGCTCCATTACCCTTGCTTGAAGTTGTTGAATGGCTTCAACGAGCTTTCCTACTTGCATCTCAACTGACTCTTCTTCCTCCTGCACCAAGCCCGACATAGAGAGAAGTGCTATAGTGACTGCCTCTTTAACCCCAATCTTCTCTGCAAGCATCTGGTATTTTTCTTTCTACATCCTCTCCTTATCTTCCTTGAACATCACCCTAATTTCATCTTTCTCTTTTTGCACAGCTCGAAGTTTCTCTAGGACCTCCTCCTTTTCTTTCTTTAAGACCTCTGTGGCATGCTCTTTTTCTTCTTGGACTCGACAGAGTCAAGCCTCAGTTGAATCTGCTAGCCTTCGTAATTGGGTGGGATCATCCCCCAATTCTGCAATTTTTGATGATGAGGGTGCAATAGGCACTACGCAGCTCAAATGGATAGCTTGTAGGATGTATTTGATCTCCTTCTCTATTCTATCATACATTGACTCCTACTTAGCTCCATGTATCTGCAAGATGTCTTCTGAAGCATCCTCTACAACTGTTATGATAAGCTTGATATTGTTGACTATGAGCACATTCTGCGACTTAGGCTTATTGGCTTGGGTCTTCTTTTGTGTTGAGGGTTTCTGCGGAGAAACCTTCCTTTTATTTGATGTCTCGGCCTCTGTAAGTGGATCCTTTGGCAATGTCACTTCACCTTTTTCTTTCTTGTCTCCTTCTTCCCCTCCTTCCTCTTGGTTTACTTCATCTCCTCCTCCTCCTCCAAGTGAGTCAGGCATAGTTTCCTCTGATGTGTTATCCTTCTCATCACTTTCTATGTCCTGTACTTCCTCCTTTTTCTTATTCTTTTTTGTGTTTCTTTGTCCATCATACTCAGTCTAGGTAACCAAAGGAATTCTGATGATGTCAGGTTTAGAGAGTTTTGCATCTTCGATCGGTAAAAGCAATTTTGCTGGCCATTCTTTGGTTATCTCCTCCATATATTCATTAGTCATCTTATAATAAGACTGGAGATCCTCCTTACTTTCATACCTGTGCGTAGTGTTGTAGGTGAAGTGTTGGTTTGCGTAGAACTTCACGAGCGTTCTGTATTGATGCAATGTATTTGGGTTCATCCATGGTAATGATTAAATGGCACACTTTAGTTGTAGTTAGTAAGCGTGGAACACCGCATTCGATTTCCACTACTTCGCCATATCACTCGTGTACCAGAAGATGGAGAACCTTGCGGCCAATGTCTTTGATGGCTCGAATTTTAGGATAGCTGCTCCTTCTAGAATTTTCCAATCGACAAATGCGATCAGTACCAATAGCCAACTAAAGTGAAAATCATACCCTTTATATTGTGCTTCGTGGTATTCCTTTTCCAACTCATTGATGAGGTAACTCACCCAATTCATCTACATTCCTTCGACGCATTTCTCTGCAAGTTCCAATACGAACCCTGTGACTTGTGTCATCATTTTATTTATGATGAGCTTGCCAGCGATCAGTTGGAAAGCAAGGCAGACTACGACAACCTAGATGGAGGCTACCTTGTAGCCTTGATTTCCCTTCTCTACATCACCATAGTATTATTTTATACTCTGGGCCAAAGAGTGATTTGAAATCTTCCCTGGGTAGAACTAGTGAGGGTCCAGTCCCTTCATGCTCAGTCCAGTGATCAAGTGGATCAACATTGGATCCACAGTCACATGCCTATCAAGCCACATATACCCTCCATGGTAGCACGACAAGAGGAGTTTAAAGGAAACATTAACCTCCTGATGTCAGCCGAAGTGGAGGATCTTAATCATGTTCAAGATTATGGATTGCGTGAGCTCCTTTATCCATGGCTGGGGAACTATCTTGGGCTTCTTCCCAGCCATCTTCATCAGGTACCCATGTGGCACGAGCATCACATAGTTCTTCCATTCTCCAAGATTTAAGTCATTGATCTTGACATATGGGATCAGCCCCAACTGGGGTCGAACTGTGTGTATCCCCTTTGGGAGGTACGCATTGATCAATGTGTATTCTAAATCACGTGGGACACTATCGTGTTTAACCATGCCAGCCAGAGGCGGGATGTATTCCGGAAAGACCGATGGGATCTGCTTTGTGTTATCCAGATCATCATGGTGCTTGCTATGCTTCTTAGTAGTGCAGTCGGAATGTCTTCCAGTCGATGGGGATTCTTGCAATCTTCTAGTGAACGATGCCTGTATTCCTACAAATATGACTTTCTCAGTCATGAGGTCTACAAGAATATCCTCCACAAACTTCTCTATTGCGTTACGCTCACCCTACATTCACACTTGCAATAAAATAACTCGGGTAGGCGAACAGAAAAGCAAGGTAATCAAATGAATGGTGAGGTATAGACAACACAACGCGGTATGCAATCAATTCTCTGTTAGCTCGGATATCTTGGTTTGAAAAAAATTGTACTTGTGTAGCATTCGACGAGTTAAATAAGCAACGTCGTAATGGATTCCTCCAACGGGTAGGAATGCCTCAATCAATACGATTTGGGTCGTTATGGCACAGCCCCAGCGATCCAACAATGGTCTTTCTATTAATAACTGTGTTTCAAGCCAATCTGGAGTGTTATTCTAATGGTCGGGGCACCTCCAACGTCATATTGCTTCACCATGGAAAACTACCATTCTGCGTTGTTCTACTACTCCGGTGAGGTTCAACTTCTGCAAGCATGTCTCCTGCGAAGTCTTCTCTGGAACTTACCGTAGTTTTTCTAACTTTGATTTCTTCTTAGTAAGCTTTCTTGCCTTCTTTCCTGTGATCTGAGTCTCTGCGTTCCTCTTTCCATTATTATTCTTACTTTCTCTTAGCCTAGTAGCTTCGCACTGTTGATGTTTTTCCAAAGGGTGCAAAGGTAGTACGTCTTCTCTTATTAACTCTAGGGTAGGTACTTTTCTTTCTTGCATGGATAGGTCCTTCAAACCTTCCCGTGTTCTTTCAAATTTGACAAACACTTCTCTTGCCCTCTGTTGCTCTGAATTATCTTCTTGTTCTTCTATTAGGTGCTCTATTTTTCTAGCTATGAAGTCTCTTAATTCTTTCTTTTTATGTTCTGTAGCTTCCTCCTCTACTTTTCTTCTGATCTGATCCTTCTCAATCCAAGTATTTCCTAACAAAAGTGCAAAAGGGCAGTTGTTCTCAACAAACTTAATGACTTCAAATTCTTCGTCAGTTGTTGTTTCATGGGAAATCATAGGTACATGAGTAAGTATTCCACATAAGGTTATCATCTTCCCTTTAAACAAGCCTATCCTTTCCAATGAAGGTATCATAGCAGGCTTTCCCAAAATTTCCCAAGTGCTTTCTGGCATAATATTCACATGTGTTTCTTCATCCAAGACACAGTCTATGTTGAAGTCTCATATTCTTGTTTCTATGCATTCATTTTCTTTCAATATCTCTGGTAAACTAAAGTCTATATGATCATTCAGTGTTTCTTTCAATTGTAATAACATAGTCTCTGATTCTTTCTGATTCTCTAACATATCGTTAGCCTCTTAACTTTATTTATAGTCTTATTGTCTCGGGTTCATCTTTTCAACTTTAGCAATCATCCTTGGGAAATCCTCAACCTCATGACCAATAGATTTACAACAAAGACAAATAGGACCTATACCAGGGAATTCCTTAGCAATATGTATCGGTCTTCTGCAGTTAGAAAACAGTGTCAATCCTTTCTTTTGTTTAAATGATCCCCAACCTTTCATGTACTGCACATTGGGATCACCGTGTTGGGCTTGCAATCTGCAAAAAAAATTCTAGGTTCCTACATCCACTTGTTAGTCCAAAAATTCTTTCGATGCATAGGAATAACATATCTTTCACTACCTCTATCAAATCTGTTCAAATCAACTCTTTCTTCTAACTGTGCCCTAGTTTTTAGACTAGGAAAAAATATTTCAAACATACCTAGATTCATACTTTCGAAGAAAAAATTTCCACTTATCTTACCTTTACCAGAGCACAAAGCTTTACGATCTTACCTGTTTTCTTCAGATCTAGTTTCTTTGTTAGCACAGATCTTCGCAAGTCAAGTAGGATACTATGCACTACAACAACACATCTATGCATAGAGATTTCTCTTTTCATCAGTTCCCAGCAGTCTCAGTTTCAGGTCCTAAAAACAGAACCATTTGTTCGAACAGGGGCAAACCTAGGGTTCAATGCTTCAACAACGCACTAAAAAAACCCTAACTATCGACCCTTTTGGCAACACCTGTGAACAGATGAAGTCTAACCCAAGGTAGAGGTAGGGGGTTGCTAGACTTAGTTGTTTACAACCTAGCTGGGACACATATCTATGATTATAACAATTGATAGAGAACTTAGCCAATAACATTCATTGGTTCTTGAACCTTATCCACATCGCAGGTTAACCCTTATTACAGATTAGCGTAGTAGTAATCAATATTAATCACATGCAATCATTTATCACATAGAATCAACTCAGATCTAGCATTCATTCACATGCTTAAGCACTAAGCAACAACATCAGATGCATTCATTATAAGTTATAACAACAACACTAAGAAAATAAGCATATAAACAACATCGACAACATCACACAAAGCACATCAACACAGGATATACGTGGCTCACCCTAGTGTGAGGATACATCCACCAACTCTTCTTCTTCTTTGTTAGTCATTGATCTCCTTACATTCGTCATCTCCCGTGCACAAATCCATGGAGCTTAGCTTCGCATTGGACAGGTGATCTGTGCACAACACACTAGATCCACCTTCCTCAAAATTAGGTTAAGGCACAAAGCCAACTCTTTGGTAGCACAAATAATTACACAATCTGTCTACACAAATCCTCTTACAATCACTTGCACTTAGCTCTGCAAGTCTCAACAAATAGTAAGAAAAAAATCCCTCGACTTCTCTTCGTACTTAGCAACCTTTACATATTCTTGCACAAAGCCTATATACTTATTTATACATTACAAAAAGGCCTAAACATGGGTAAACCCATGGGATGACATCCCATACCCATTACATAAACCCTAAAATCACAAACAACCCACAAAACTAGTGAGATCTCGTGATCTCAGCTCAGCCTAGGTGCTCCATCTTCTACCAGCCTGTCAAACTACTAAAAGTGGTCAAACGCGACTAATGTTTCCTCAAAACTTGGTCAAGGACCAACATAGCCAAATATTTCATCAACATGACCACTGGTTGAATAGGATGTGATACAACAAGATCAAGAGACACATCACCCCCCAAAATAGGAGTGGCTTTTGCCGAAGATTGCATCGACAGGACCGTTGGTTGAATAGGATCTCATAACACAACAATAATAGGGAATAAACAAGTTAGTTGATATACTTTTCAAATTCTACAGAGTAAATTGGACTTACATCCTATACGTCTAGGCTTCTCAATCATATCAATTCCCCAAGCATGACTTGCAGTGGTCGGTGACATGCTCCCAGCATGAATTGAAAAGGCTAGTAGCTAATCTCCAACATTAATTGCAGATGTTGGTGATCTTTGTCCAGTGTGACTAGCAGTGACTAGAGTTGTGCCCCCAACATGACTTGCAATGGTTATTTTCTTCCCCCAAGCATGATTCATAGTGGTTAGTGATGAATCCCCAACATGACTAGTAGAGGTTGATGACGTGAAAGGTTATGAAGGTATCATCCCATATGGTAATTCTTGCGAGGAGAAAGTGATATGATATAGATTATCCATGTTAGGATATCCATTTCCCCTTGATGTAGGAACTCCATGCAGAGGGTTTCCCATATTAGAAAATGGATTCCACCATGATGTAATATCATAGGCTGGAGGAGGATTTTCCATAAGAGAAGCATTCACGAGAAAAGGCATTGTGGACGATGGATAGATGGAAGATATATATGAAGTAGAAACACCACCCATATGTGCATTCCACCCTTGAAAATTATAGCTAGGATTGGGTCCAAAGGAAGGAGGATTCCAACCCCCCATCATAGGAAATGACTAAGGGATATGCCCCCCACCAATTGGGAAAGTATTAGAAGGAGGAAAGGTGCCCCTCGGCCCAAAACTAGCAACGACATTGGGTGTATTAAAGGAGGACGACATGTATGAAGTCATATTCGGCATACCAAAAGAGAAAGGATTAGAGGCCAGAGGAATTGATTGAGTAATATAACAAGGCTTCCCCATCAAAAAGGATCCAAGGGGAATGGATATCGATGATGACGAAGTCATTCCATTCAAAAATATAAAAGGATATGTCCCCATGGACTGATATGAGCTCATGGACTGGGTATCACTAACTGAGGGAGTCATGTGGGCTCCACCAACCATAATGGAGGTTGGAGTCAAAACAATACTCAGAATAGGATGATCATGAGCCTAGGCGGTGGAGATCTTTGTACCACATTTATTAATTCTACATCTTTTAGGAGGTGGTTTTGGTATCATACCAAACTGTGGTAATTGATTCAAGGGACGATGAGATGGATGAAGAGGATAGTATTGCTCCATGATGACTCAAAACTCATGACGCAAAGAAAATCATAATTCCAACTAATATACTAAGAGCACACTCCTTGTTGTGTCTGTTTCCTCACTTGGGTGAGAAAAACATTGGCACTTGCATGCCAAGTTGGTCCTGCTAGACAAGATAGAAGTTAGTGAGTGGGTTAAACAAGACAAACACATGTACTAAAAAAATAAACAAACTAAAACAACTAAGGAAATAAAAACTAGAATGCATAAGAAACTTAGAACCATAAACAATCAACCAATGACCAAGATTATGCCACCAATGGATAACTATGTTAGTTGGAAAAACAACATAGAGAAAAATGAGGAGTTATGGTTCCCCTCTTCCTCCTTGGAAGGGCTCTTGAGTTCCCTAATGGAGAATCTTTTTACAATGGAAGAAAAATGGCAAATGATGAAGAAAATCAATGCCTATTCCCTCAAGAGGTGAGTGGAATGGCCTATTGAAATAGTGCTTGAATACTCCAAGGAGAAAAGAGGATTATCAAGGGAGCATTGAGGCAGCATAACAATACTATGAATATCTTGGTTTCTTAGTGCACCCATGGCCTTCATTTATAGCATTTCTTGAAGGGAAAATTCAACTGGTTCTTAGTGTGAACAAGGGGACCTTTAGGGAACCCTTTGGTCCTTGACGAGCCCCCCATTTGGATTTCGTTCAAATTTGGAGGTCAAATCAAGTTGGGAGATGGTCCATAAGTGGTTGGGGGGTGAAAAGAACCATAAATTTGTTGTTCACAAGAGAGTGTGGCTTTTCTCGTACACAATCACGCATTTGGTGCATTGTGTGCCCTATGAGCTTTGTTGGCCCATGCATTGTGTGCACGCTTCCTTTAGTGAGTTTGCACATGTCAATTTGTTTCCCAATTGTATAGTTTTTTTCCTTTTGAAATGCATTTTGGTGTTGTATGGGAACTAATTGTTGTTGGAATTGTCGTGTTTCTGTGACCATTTGCGTGCAATGTTGCAGACCAAATTTTACTGATAACAGATTCCCCCTAATGTGTGAGGTTAGGAGAATACGTATAGTCGAAAAACATCAATGTTTCTTCTACTAAGAGTGTCATTGTAATGAAGAGTGCTGAGAGGAACTACAAGAGAGATCTGTCGGAGGGAGAGGGGAAACTTTGGGACCCAAATATTTCTCTAGGAGAGAAAAATGAAAATGCGGTCATGCCCCATGCTCCTGTCATGTAACTCAGAATGTAAGACAATAACTGAAGTTGTATGTTGATGTAGATAACTGCAGCGCCCTCCAAGGATGTTTTATAACAGTAGATGAGAATTTTGAATGGTGAACATACTCTGAAAAGAGGAAAGGATGGTTGTAAGAAGTGTCGATGACTCGTAGGAATTGTTGGCCTAACAAATTCAGAGGTCTTCAGCTGGTATAAAACAACTGCAGTAATCGCATAGTAAGACCCACCGTAACATGAGAGTTTTTTTAATTCGAATGTTATGGGGGTCAATGGAATCAAAGGGAAATGATGATTCTCTCTGTGTCATCTAAGACTCCTCATTATAAAGGTAATGAGAGTCAAGATATTGTCGCCCTTCTGGAAACTGTGTTGATGTCGACAGAAAGGGAGACGCGACTCCAAGAAGAAAAGGGCTTCATGAAATCCATGGTAACAAGATCAAGGACTGATAGGGAACATGAACGAAGTCAAGTTACGATGATACTCAATACTTCCCTTGGTTGGGGGTATGTTTGAAGGATGATTTGGCAATAATCGTAAATGTGTATCTAGTGTCAGGGGGATGACTAGATATGGGGTTAAATTGTGCCAGAGGCTTGAAAAAGTGGACAATCTTAGAGATCAAGAGTACATGGACTTTGGGATACTAGAGGTTCATGAATGGGGTCGAAATGAGAAAAGGAGAGTGGATTCCCCAACCAAGGGTGACATGGGTTTCATTACCAAAAAAGAAGGTCATCAAGGGTGATGACAAAAGGCTAAGTAAATGCTGGAAACAAAGGCTTTTTACAATTACCAAATAAATAAATAATAATTTGGGATGAGTGTACAGATACAACAATGGGTTCCCGAGTGTAATATGGATTGGTCTGTGAGGGCACAAGTTGTGAAGAGAACTGGCGGAGGGTGGGGGCCCCATGGGTGGGTTTCTGTATGAGGTAAATGAATGGAGGAAAATATGTAGATGGGAAAACTGATGGTGGATGAAATGGAGGGTTAATGATACTACGGAGGTGGAGTCAAATAGAACCGAGATGAGATAGCTTGGGAGTCCATTGGGAAATCTAGCAATCTGATGAGAAGAAGTATGTGGATTATTCTTGGAAGTGGATAAGACTATCAGGACTCCCATCACTAGGGGGTGAAAGTAGCACGAGTGTCAAATTTCCAAGGGGAACTATGAATGGGACAACTCATGTGGGGGAGAGTGCTACCGGGTAACAGTACCCAAAATGAAACAGAAGTGACGGTACTGCAGAGCGAGATGTAGCAACCCTAAAGGTGAACATTGGAGGGTGTGACTGAGATATGCAATTGATATTCAGAGGGAATGATTACATGCCAGTGTTGAACATATACCTGAAGGGGATGAAATGTTTTTGATGACCGAGTACCTGCACATATAAAAAACTGAATACCTGATGTCAACAATATCTGATGATAAAGAACATATAACAACTATTTGATAATTTTGAACATGAACATGCATACCTAGACGTGACGTGAGAAAAATGCTCTCCCGGGGCCAAGTTAAAATGGTGACCCGGGGAATGTGACTGTGTAGATGGCGGGACCCTGATCTCGTGGCTGAAGATGGATCGGGAGATAAAGGCTCTAGGCTCCTATACCTGAGTGTGGAAGTTTGAAAAAAGGGATTATATATGGCTGGTGGCTCCACAATGCCACCTCATTCATACCCCTTGCTATAGTGATTTGATGATCGTATTTAGAGGAGATTTGGATATTACGATAGCTTGATTCGATCGATCCAAGAGTTGTGAGAGTCAGGTTAGTGGTCCCATCCTCCTGCATAGCATGATTTTCTTATTTTTGAGTTAGGGTCTGTATGGATGGTCGTACAAGGGTAGGTTTAGGGGTGGGCCCACTAATGCGCGGGAGAAGGAGGAATACCCATGCTTAGATGCACCGATATAATTCCATCTCTAGCACATAATGTATGGTTGTGATTGAAACAGTCATGCATAGGGGTGTGTGGGAAGGAAAAATAGCCATGCATTAGATGCATGTCTGTTAAGATGATAGTTACACAATATGCACAGTTGTTTCTCAGATAGTTGTGCATCAGTGCGCAATTATGTAGACGACAGGTGTGCATGTGTGCACACATGTCAGGGTGACAGTTGCACATTGATGTGTAGATGTTTCACAGACAATTGTGCATCAGTTTGTAGCTATGCAATGAACATATGTGCATATGTGTGCACCTGTGTGGGTGAAATCCGCGCACTGGAGGTGAAGCTAAGGGTTTTTGAAATTTTGATTTTTTTTATGTTTGTGATTTATGATGAGGGTTGACCAAGTGTTTTTTTGTTGATGTCGATGATCATCTTGTGATGGGATAGAACTATGCTAGTCCACTGGAGGGAGCAAGGCTGGGAGCACCTCTGAGAGGCAGTGAGAGAGTAGCCAAGAGTTTGGAGACACTTGGTAGCCTACGGGTTTCTCAATTTCTTCGAGTTCCCTTTGATACAGTCGCAGGAGTTCCTACTTCAGTATATGATATCCATGTGGAGAAATGATCTTCAATGCTTCATTGTTAGGGGGAAGAAACTGACACTCTCAATTGTGGAGGATGTATACTTTGTGACAGGTATCCCCTTCAAGGGGCCAACCCTGCCTGTTGACCCCCAGCTACCGGGGGATGTGATATTGGTGGACATGGCACAATGCTACTGTTTGGGACCAAACCTGATGTTGAGTTTCATTATCCATATCAAGGTGATGGATGATCTCTTGCCTCAGTGCATCGTTCCCATGGTAGTGAGGATATATGGATCCTTGGTGACTCAGCAAATCATGGGAGGTCAGCTGAGGATTATGGAGAGGGCCCTAAGTGGGGAATTCTTTGCATGGGGGCTGATGCTGCACTCCAGGATGATGGGGCAGATTCACCAGTGTTGGACTACCGAATCTGGTGATTTTGTGTTTGGGTTCATCCTGGTGGTCTGGTTTCTGGATAAGGTGTCCCTATTGCACCCGAGGATTTTGTTGGCGCCTTCAGAACCACGAGAGTTGTGATTGATGTGGTGGGTTCAAGTGTTGGTGCATAATCAGGGGGGAGAGAGTGGCCACTACTTCATGACCACTGTGGCACATGTGTGGCATCACATTCCATAGGTGATAATACGGTATCCATACGGTGGTATGGACTACCAGCGCAACCCGGACATGGTGTTGCCTTCTGGGGAGGACAGGGACCAAATAGGTATGTTCGTGTATTTATTTTTTGTGATTTTGATAGTGTAGAATATGATTATATATATGGATGTTGAATCTACCTTTAGTTTTTCTGTTTGTAGATGTGGGGCCCCGAGGTCGTGAGGCTGAGATGGTAGGGGAGTCGGTTCGTTAGAGGCCAGTTTGACCATCGTGAGTAGATCTGTGGGTAAGACAACGACACGGGAGAGATGATATTGGTACTAGACCATCACATGAGCCGAGGGCAGGCCAGAGGTGTTGATTCAATAGTGTTGGTTCTAGACCAGCGCATGAGCCTTGGGAAGAGGTCGGAGGGGGGATGGAGGACCTTCGTCATCGGTTCATGGAGGTCCTTCAGGGTGTGTCAGAGGGAATGTGGGCCCACATCCAGGATTAGAGGGTCTTGGAGCAATGTGTGGGTGTATCGACAGAGTGGTAGACCTTGAGCCACCAGGAAATTGTAGCGGGGGCAACAATGACTGGTCGACTGCCCCCTAGACCTGGAGGATCCCCAGTTGGTGGGGTGCCTCCAGCTAATAGAGGACCTATGGGGGGATGTCTCAGGGCACCATGAGTGTCACGTTTAGTATATGTATAGGCTTTCAATACCATTTTGTACAAGGTATTTGATACCTATTTTGTATAGGGTAGGGGGTACCCATTTTGTACCTATAGGGGTGAGGGGTCTCACTGACGTATGGGCGATGTATATTTTGTATTTTGTAAACATTTATGACACTTTGGAGAAGACATATATATATGGATACATATCATTGGCTCTTTGTTATGTATATATGTATGTTTTTTATGGTTTGATGATGTCTAATCTATATGATGTGACCAATGTATGATTCTTATGTATATGTGATGATGTGTTGATGTGATAAATGTGAATCTAACACTAGGTTAGCCATGGTATCTACTATTTGATCAAATTTTCATGTAATATGTGTAAATGTAATTGAATCAAAGTTTCGAGATAATAATATAACTTGCAGGTATTTGCGAAAGAGGCAAGAATCGTGGACATGATATACATTGTTGAGCTGCAGGATGACAAGTTGGGAATCTAATAGAATTCTAAGGTGATAAATGTGGTGGTGACTAGGGAGACCAATTATGGTGGCGTATTCTTATTGGTTGTTGTTGGATGATCCCAAACATAGGACGCTAGAGTGGAGCAGTTCATGTGAGGGATTATAGAGGGCCCAAGCGGCCAAAGCGAGATTCTATCTCCAATGTCTAGCACCATCAGCGTAACTGATGTGGTAGGCCGATGGAGGATGCATATACCAATAACATGGATGGGAGATAAGATATTAGGAGTGGAGGAGAAAAATAATACTAAAAACTCTACAAATGTGTACAAAAAATACTAAGGTAAAATGGCTATGCTCAGGCATAAAAATTCTTTAAGTACAACTCATTGATAGGTTCTTTGATATGATAGCCTTCTGGAGAGGTCAGGATGTTGTTACATGTCAAAATTGCTCAGCTGGATAAGTGTCGCATTGTCCCTCTCAATTGTCGTAAGTGTCGCATCTTCCCCACAACTTTGGCAAGTGTCGCAAGTTGGTCACTAGTGTCGCAAAGGATGTTCAGACATACTGTCATGATAATGACACTAAGGAGACACTTATAACATCTCACATGACTGATTTGAAGGAGGAGAACTGATCTACTGAAGTCAAACAACCTTTTTCCATCTAAAAGCACCCAAAAAACTGAGTTTTGGATAGGAACGCTCCCCCTTACACTGTCTCGGAGCGCCGGTGCTCCCCCTTACACTATCAGGGAGTGTTATAACGCTCCCTTGGCCCTTTTGAGGGAGCGCTATAGATTTTGAGAGCGTTGGCACCCCCTAAAGCCTACTAGGGAGTGCTACAACGCTCTGATGGCCCTTTTGAGGGAGCGCTACCTATTCTGGGCGGTTGTTAAGCTGTTGAGATGAATGGGGGAAGAATATTTTCATTCTTGGAAGGCAGTTGGATTTGAATCCCTAGTCCAACCATGATCCTAGGGAAGATCCTCAACTGAAGGAGTAAAATCCTCACCTTCCCCAAGGATATCTCAAGTGATTGTTGAGCCTCTCCAAGGTTATATAAACAAGCTTTCTAATGGTGAAAGGGGACTGCAAAATAGAGAATCATACCAAACTTATGATCTCATGAGTGGTATGGGACTGC
>ML781804.1:1643935-1678651 GCA_009831015.1 Picea engelmannii
CAAAAGTTGGATCCTCGAATGGTGATTTCCCCTCAATTTAAAGGGAAATCCCATCGATACAATCGTTACAAGGCAGATCTGGATCCTACACTAAATCGGATCTTCTTTCTAAATCAGCATAGGGTGTCCTATTCTTATGCAACTGAATGCTAATACAGGGGCTGGACGAAGCATTGCTGTTACGGCTGGTGTAACGGCTTCTCCACATAGCTGCTAATGTTGTTAGTATGCAATTCACGTCCTGTGTCGGCTTTGACTGCTGGCTGTCAGGACTCGTGTTTCAGCATCGTGGCGGCCTCCTCTGTGTCTCAGCATCTATTCTGAACTGAGTGATAGCTCCGTGTTTCAGCATCTGCATCTGAACCGTGTAGCTGCTTCGTGTTTCAGCATATGCATCCTCAGACTGTGTAGCAGCTCCGTGTTTCAGCATATGCGTCCTTGGACTGTGTAGCAGCTTTCGTGTTTCAGCATCAGCTCAACAGCAGCTTCGGGCAGTTCTGTGTTTCAGCATCGGTCTGAAATACTATTCTGCAAATATGGACACTTATGCACTTCTAATCAATGGTTAGGTTCAAAAGTAATGTAAAGTGTTATGCAAAACAAATTAAACATATAGTGATGAGAAAGGACGTTGTATACCTTGGAGTGATCAGATGAAGTGATAATATGAGTCTAAATACAGGTGATGAAGGGTATAATAATGGCAAAAAGTATGAGCAAAAAGGTACAATATGTGGTCCCAACACATGGGAATTACATCACATATAATTTCATCTCTATATCCTCCTATATTAAATTCAACCAAGCATTGTTTAGTAACCATTACCTGGTGTCCTTTCTACAACCATGAGACTTTGTATGGCTTCGGATGTGAAGTTGTCTCCAACTCCAATTCCTCCACCATCTCTCTGGATACTAGGTTGTCAGTGCTCCCACTATCAATTATCACCTTTCATACTATGTCTTTAGTCTTGCAAGATGTCCTGAAGAGACTATTCCTCTGCATTGGCCTTTCAACTTCTGCCTTTAGTTTTAAGAGAACCTTCCTCAACATTAGGGATCTCCCATCCTGTGCTCCTTCTGCTTAAACATCTCTTCTCTATTCTTCTAAAATTTGAGCTTCACCTCCTCCTTCTTTCTTTTTCTCGGGGCATTCCCAAGACATGTTCCATGTCTTTCCATAGGCACAACATCTTACTTCTCCTCCTCCTTTTCTTCGTCTTCCTCTAGAAGAACTGCTTCCACCACCTTGTATTCCTCAAGAAATTCCTCCTCTTTCTGAGTGATTATTTGGTTTCTCAGTCTCGTCATTAGACTTACGTGCCTTTTCATGGGTAACTCCCTTACTTTTGTTTGGGGCTGGGATTTTGCCTCTTCCTTGCTAGCTTTATTTTCTGGGCAACTTCTCCTCTGCTTTTAGTGCAAACTTATAAGCATCCTCCACTGTCTTTACCAACATCATGCTGAGCTCATCCTGGATTTCATATCTGAGCCCATTTATATATCTAGAAACTTTTTCTTCATCTCTCTCCCTTTGTCCAGTTGTAATGTTCAACCTATAGAAATCCTCAGTGTACTCCTTAACTTTCATCCCCTTCTGTCCCAGGTTCTACAACTTCCTCAATAGATTAATCCAATAATCATTGGGCATGAACTTAGCCTTCATCTTGGCTACCATTATGTCTCAATTATTTATCTTTTCCTTTCCTTTTCTTCTCCTTTCAACCTGCAGTTCATCCCACCACACTGTTGCATGTCCTATTAGCATGGTGATAGCATGTTTCACCTTTCTCTCTTCATCGACATATTCATACTCAAAATGTTTGTCCATGGATATTATCCAATACAACATCTCTTCAGCATCTAAATTGCCTTCATACATTGGGACCTCTATCTTCACTCTGCCTCCCAATCTAGAAACTACTCTCAGCAAGCGTTCTTCAACAACCTCCTCTCCTACAGCTTCTTCGGCTTCTACTTCTTCATTGTCTGCATTGTTGATGTCTCCAACATCATGTGCTCATGTCTGTGATGCCTCCATCACCTCTAATCTTTCATGAAGTTCTCGCAACTCCCTTTCTACACCTCAATTGGCTAAAAGTGGTTCCACTCATCTCCTTGGTGGCATTGTGTTGATAGTCTATCACACACAGAGTACAACTTCGAGTTATTCTATCTCCTCTCCTTTGCCTATTTTATGCAAGAAAAACTTCGACTCTGATACCAATTGATGCAGATCCCCCTTCTCTCCTAAGGGTTGCACGACCTCCCGGTCTAGGATTGATCAAGAAACTGAGTCTGATTGACTCTCCGGGTCTCTGCTAGACCCCAAACCAACTTACACTAGTCCTTTCTCCAAAGACGCAGGTCATATGAGACCCATGGGTTCTCTCTAAAGCATTTTTCAACTTCTACGCCAATTGGGTGCTAGCTCTTCTTTGACTATTCCCCTTCCTTCTTGTGACCATGGCTATGACCACTCGCCTAACTCAAATAGAGTTTCACGATTTTGTGTATCGGGTCTCCACATGTGAGTCACCTCGACTCTCCCAACCTATGAAATCCTGACATGAGCCTAGCGCATGGTAGCCCCTCTATTCTCCTTCACCGATGTGACCCTTCTCTATGATTGTGGGCCAATCTTCCGAGTGCATCGTGATTTTGAGTATTGAGAACATCCGATGTGATTAACCTCCCTTCTCCTGAGGTCCAAACTACTAATGCTTTAGATTTGATGGCCCATATCCTCCCTTGATCTGACGTCTCAGATCAAATTTCGCTCACTCCCGACTCCCGAAACATCGATATTTCGGAGCACCAAATCAATAGCTCATAATCCCCATGATCCAACGGTCCTAATTTCCTTTTCGCGTATCGATACTTCACGTTTCGTGAAGTTGGAGGACCACTCACCTCCCTTATCCCGATATCCAAACTCTCGATATCTCCCTGGGCAACCGATGGTCGAGATCTCTCCTCAATCTAACGACTCAGATCAAATCGTGAACTTTGATTTCGCAAGTTCCCAGAACTCTTACTTCCGATTTCCCAAGTTGTGAAATCCCCACAAGACCAGATCTATGGCTCAACTCCCTCCTCCAAATAGCGACTACGATCAAATCATGATTTCGCGATTCATGAGTTCTTATAACTCTTCCTTTGACTTATTTGAGTCACGAGTCAGTGAAAATTTGATCTCTCTCCACGTGTCCCCCTTGATGAATAGTTCTGATGATTTCGTAATTTCGTGACCCCGATCCTCCTGTGTACTTTCAACGCTTATCGTTAATGCACTTTAACATGATCGGGTGGCTACGATTCTCTTGCAGTCAGGCCGAATGGTTGATATATTTCCTCTCTTGTGCTTGCACCTTGTTGTTTGGCCATTGATCGAATGGTCCAAATATTTCCTTCTGAGCTTACACTCTCTTCAGAATTTGAAGATTTTCGAAAGATTCAAAGGCTTTGACCTTTATCCTTCCTGCGAGTCCATTTCTTGGATCTCGTCCACACTTATGAAAATCTTTATCCCTTATGAGCTCGGTCTCGTGGAGACTTTGATTTCCTGAGCACTCCTTGCATTTCAGGGATTTCGATAACTCAAATCTGAAGGATTTCTCAAAGAGAAATTCCTCTCGCCCTCTTGGCGTTCTCCTTTTCTAGTTCTTTGACTTCTTGCAAACTCCCTTCGACACTTAGTTGGATATTGGATCTGTGCACTCCTTGCACCAGATCTTTACACAACATTCGAATTCTTGCAGATGACTTTGCATGCCTTGCACTAGTTTCTTTGCACTCCTTGAAAAGGGAAAGTTTCATGCTATCTCTTCTAAGATTTGGAATTGAGATAGATCTTGTTAACGCACTCCTTGTGTTTTGTGTGCACACCTTGCACCACTCGGCAGAAGAGAAACAATTGAAACTTATCCTAACATTCACAGTTCCATCTATTCATAATGGAACTCATTCATTCATTCATGAAAGCACAACAACAGAGAATTGCAAAACAATGTCCACACCATGCATTGGGTCTATTTTCCTATGTTATATTCATAACTGAAAAATGGCTACAACTATCATCACAACAAAAATTGAAAACTCATAAATCTCTTACTAACTTTTATCTATCCTCATATGGGCATACATAACCTCTATTTATCTCAGAGGGCTCTTAGGGTTCCCCCCTGACTACTTGTCTACATCAAAACCTATCCTGATGGCTATCCTAGTGTAGTCACAGTCTAGAGAAGGAGTGAAAACTCCCACTTCGCTCGTGATCCTTTAGGCATGCCTCAAAATATTTTTTTGCAGCTGAGTTAAGGCGTGCTTCAAAATATCTATGATAACTTCCAGCGTTGAGATTTCGTACAAAATCCCAAACGTTTATAGGTCCTACTCCGTGTGCTTTCCAGTGATTCTCCTGCATCACGAATCCTAACTTTGAGGAGAGTTATGTGAAGATGTCATTCTCAAAGTGTTTACCATGATCGGATACTAATTGTAGTGGGACTCCAAAATGGGTAATGACGTGGTTGAAGAAAAAACAAGATGATGTGTCAGCAGTATTGTTGAAAGTAGACATGGCTTTAGCCCATTTGGTAAAGTAATAGACTACCACAACAATGTACTTGTGTCCATTACTGGATGGAGGACTGCAAGTCATAAAGTATATGCCCCATCTATAGAAGGGGTCGATGGTGATGACTGGATGTATAAGAGTGAGTGGAGCTCATTCTTTATTTGCATAGAGATGGAATTTGTCGCATCGCTTGAAAACATGGATGAATTCATGAAACAGTGTGGGCCAGAAGTATCCTTCTCAAATGATTTTTTGGAAAGTGGACATACCTGAGAGGTGGCCACTATAAGCACCAATATGGAAATCGTTCAAGACTCTGTCGGCTTCGTCGATTATCAAATATCGACAAAGGATGGTCTCAACCCCATGTCGGTACAAGACCTCCTTGATGAGGAGGTATCAAGGGGCATAGTGGAGAATGCACCAACGATCATCTTGAGATAGATGAGACCCAAAATTTTGTTTATGAAAGTAGATAAGAAGGTCTCCATACCAGGGGTCATCAGAGGGGATGAAGAAGAGCTGTTCATCAGGGAAATCCATATTGACAGGTGAAGTTTTAGCATCTGAGGGAAACTTCGTAATGAGTTCAGTGAGAATGAGTGATTTATCGCTTTGGGAGTTGATAAATATATGTTGTATTCCTGAAGGATGATGATCCATCAGGAAAATTTTCCATTAATATGATGTCGACTAAGAAAGTACTGCATGGGGTTATAATGTGCTATGACTTTGGTAGTGTGAAGCAGGATATAGTGACGTAGTTTCTGAATTGCGAGGACACCTGCGAGGGCTAGTTTCTCATCATGATTGTATTTCAGGGGTGGTCCTAAAATATTTTTTCTCATGTAGTAAATTACATTTTCCCTCCCATCATCCCCTAGTTGGGCGAGGACTCCTGCTACTAAGACGACTAAGGATGACAAGTAGAGGATGTAATCATGACCATAGTCTGGGGGAATATGATCAGGATTTATGTAGGAACACAATGAAATATAGAAATACACATAAACATAGAGATGCAGCGGAAATAAGACTTCATTTCATTAATAACAATTGACTGAAATATGCTTACAGACAGAATGGAAATAAACTATCTAGGGCGCTAGTAGCTTATCTATGAGAAGATATGTGGCCGCTACTCGCATCCGTGAGAAGATGATTACAATGAGGCTCTGAAGGCCCTTTTTACAATAAAAGGGAATGCCAAAAGTCCTAGACATCCAAAAACCTAACCCTGGGAGATGAAGCGCCAAAAGTCATGTGGGCCCCGTTTGGGTAAGTTGGTGCATCAACTTCCCGGGGTCGTAACTTTTGCATACGATCTCCATTTTATGCGTATGATAGCTCGTTGGAAATATCTATCTGAGGCCTACAATGCTCGAGACAAAGTAGCACCATTAGACACTATTTTTCGAGAGAAACATACCCAAAAAAACATCGTTTAGGGCCTCAAAATGGCCCCGGAAGTTCAGGACCCGAAAAAACTGCTAAAAATAGTAAACTATGCGAAAACTGAAAAACTGAAAGAAGCAATGGTGGGGGTCCAAGTGGAATAGATGGGTGGCCACCAATATCCACCTGGATCATTTCTCCCCCCTTAGGAAGCAATGGTCCCCATTGCGTTGAGTTCCTCCATAAGATGAGGAAACTTCTGCTGAACTTGGTCCCTGGTGAGCCATTTGCCTTGGTGAAGGAGTTGGCCTGCTTTGACAACTTGATATAGTGGTATCCTTTGTTTTCGAGTGTGATTGATCTGTGTATCCATGATCTGATCAGTTCTGTCTTGTTCCATTCAGTCTAGATTTAACTCTGTTGGTGTGAGTTGTTCTGCCATGTCAGATGTGTCTAGTAGAGGTGAAAAGTAGGGTCGGAGGCGATCCACATTGAACACTAGGTGCAGACCAAGGAATGGTGGAATGCTGAGCTCAAAGTAATTTTCTCCTATAGCCTTGGTGAGGGTGTACGACCCATATCAAAGCAGACGAAGCTTGCAGTGGGGTCCAGCGAGGCACTCCTTTTGAAAATGCAGCCACACTTTGTTGCCCACTTGGAAGTTGTGTGGAACCCGATGTTGATCATGTCGTTGCTTGTACTTAGCATTGGCTCTGTCCAAGATGTCATGAACCTGTTGGCGGATGTGTTGAATGTGCTCAATGACGTTTTTTTCCTTATCCTCCTCAGACTGGACATGAGCTGAATCTTCCTGAGTAGCCACAAATGGCATGGCTATGTCAATGGGACATAGTGGCTGGAATCCCAAGCCCACTTGAAAGGGGATGTGGCTAGTTGAGCTATGGAGAGCCCGGTTGTAGCTGTGTTGTACATAGGGGAGGCTCTCATCCCATGTGTGTGGATGCTTTGAATTGTACATGCGTAGAATGTGTACAATCATCCGGTTGACGACCTCTGCCTGGCCATCAGTTTGCGGATGGAAAGATGTGGACTTGGTGAGCTTGGTGTCCAACATCGACCAGAGGCTGGACCAAAATGTACTGAGGAACCTACTGTCCCGATCTGAGATGATAGACTATGGGATCCCAAAGTTTACCCACACTCGTTCAAAGAAGATTTTAGCAGTGGCTTCTGCTGTGATATTCTTCTTGCAGGCCATCATAATGGACATCTTCGAGAATCGGTCGATGACCACAAAAACACAGTCATTGCCGTGCTTAGTAGAAGGAAGGCCCGACATGTAATCCATAGAGATGGATTCCCAAGGTCGACTGGGGGTAGGAAGCGAAGTATAGAGGCCTTGCTTCTTGATGGTCGGTTTGGAAATGGCGCAAGCAGTCCAGGACTTGATGTACTTCCTAACATCTTTTCAAAGGTTCGCCCAATAGAAATACTTTTGCAGTACTGCCACGGTTTTCTCGACCCTGAAATGACCAGCGACTCGACTGTAGTGCGCCTCCCAAATCATCTTGGCATGCTCGCTTGAAGGAACACAAAGTTGTCCCAAGTGATAAAGCAAGGAATCCTGGAGGTGAAAATTGGGAACTTGCTTACCCTCCAAGAGTGTATTGTATGTGTGGCCGAATTCTGGATCACTTGCATAGAGAAGCGGCCAATCAGAAGTCTTGTGCCCACAAAAGTTGAGCACAGTGGTTAGCGCCACGATGGGTGGTCGACTGAGGCAGTCTGCAACATTATTGGTGCTACCTTTTTTGTACTTAATGTTCAAATGAAACTGTTGCAGGTATGTGGACCACTTCTGATGGCGATCGTTCTGCAACTTCCCTTGTGTCTGTATGAACTGCAGGGGTCAGTGGTCTGTGTGGATGACCGTTTCCTTTCCCAAAATGTAATGCTTCCATTGCGGACAAGCCTGCACAATGGAATACATTTCTTTGTCATAAGTGGGATACTTTCGGACTATGTCGGAAAGTGTCTCACTGTGATATGCCATTGGATGCCCATGTTGAGTAAGGACTGCCCCAATAGCATAGTCAGAGGCATCTGTCTTGATCTCCAATGGTTGTTGCAAGTCTGGTAATGTGAGCACTGGTGTAGAGCAGAGGCGATGTTTCAACTCCCCAAACGCCTTCTGTTGAGATTTAGACCAAAATAATTTTGCTTTAGCTCCTCCCTTGGTGACTTGACTCAAGGGACAAGTGATATGAGAGAATCCCAACACAAACCTGTGGTAGAAATTGGCAAGACCTAGAAAGTTGCGGAGCTTTGTTAGGGTGGATGGGGATGGCCAATCTCGAATGACTTGGATATTTGCTGGATCCACATGCACCCTCCACTCATCAATAATGTATCCCAGATACTGAACCTAGGTTATGCCAAAAGTGTATTTCTCCAAATTGGCACACAACTTCTGTTTCCGCAATGTTTGGAGGACCTGTCGGATATGGTGGAGGTGCTCTTCCCAAGTCTGGCTAAAGATCAGAATGTCATCCAAGTACACCACTACAAATGAGTTGGTGAATGGCCGCAGGATGTCATCCATAAGCCTCATGAAGGTTGCAGGGGAATTCGTCAACCCGAAAGGCATGACCAACCATTCGAAAAGGACCTCCTTGGATTTGAATGCAGTCTTCCACACATCAGAGGGTTCGATTGGTACCTGGTGATACCTAGACTTCAAGTCGATCTTGCTGAAATATTTTTCCCCCTTGAGTTGGTCCAGAAGGTCATCAATCCATGGGATCAGGTACCTATTCTGAACAGTGATCTTGTTCAGTTCCCGATAGTCAATGCAGATTCTCCAGGTCCCATCCTTCTTCTGCACCAATATGATTGGGCTCCCACAGGGAGATGAACTCGGTCGGATGTTACCTTTCTGCAATAGCTCTTGAATTTGCCTCTTGATTTCATCATTCTCCTGGACAGAGCACCGGTAGATGGTTCCATTGGGTAGCGGTGCACCTAGGGTCAGATCGATGGGGTGCTTGACCTGGCAGTGTAGAGGCACCCCTGCGGGGGAGGTGAAAATGTCCTCGTACTCCTCCACGACCTTATCCATATGTTTTTTTCGTGCAGTGGGGCCTTATCTGGAGGTCATGGCCACAATCTTCTGCTTTCCCTGAGGGCGGATCATCAGGAAAAAAAAATTCCTGGTTTTGGAAATGAGCTTACTGCATTGTTTTGTAGTAACCAAAGAGATGGTGGTAGGAGGTGCTATCTCCGGTATCCTGTACATATTATTTCCCAAAGTGATAATAACAACACGAGGCCTGGACTCATACACATCATTTCTCTTCCACAAGTATGGTTGGCCTAATAATACATCAGAAACATCAAGAGGAGCAATGTCACATAATACCTCATCTATGAAGGGCTTGATGTTGTAGGGAAGGCGACATTGTTGACTGACGCGGAGGTCTCATCCTTGGTGAAACCACCCGATGGTGTATGGTTGTGGGTGTGTTGTTGTCGGCAAGCCCAACCACTTCATGACCTCTACTGAGATGAGGTTCTTCTGGCTCCCGCTGTCGACAATGAACTGCAACGGGGAACCCTTTACCCACATCTTGGAATGGAAGAGACGCTCTTCCTCCTCTAGATCTTCTGGTTCCTCCTTTTGGATATTCATGGTGGCAATGATGGCATTGGGCTCCACATCGATAATCTAATTCCCCCTGTCATTCCCCTTATCAAGTTCTGATTCAGAGTCGGAGCATGCATCTGATTCAGAAGCCTTCAACTCAGCTACCAGTGACTGCTTGGCCCGACACTCACTTGTGTTTTGAGTGGAGCTCTTATGGAACTCACACCACTTCCCTGTGTCCTTTTTTGGCTTCGTGGTGTTTTTCTTTGATTGTGGCTTTGGCGGGTTTTCCTGGGCTTCCACACCTTGTCTTGGTCCTTTGTTTTTTGGTTTGGGAGTACCTTTCCCGTGCTTTTGATTTGCAGACCCAAAGTCTCGCTTCTTCTATTTGAACTTCTGCTCAATCTTGGTATCATATCGGTATGCCACACCAAGTGAGGAGATGTCGAGGAACTCCATTTCCTCCTGAATGTATCTGTGCAGACAACTGTGGTACTTTAACACCAAATGTTTCTCTAAATATTTGATACCCAACTTTGTGCATAGGGTATGAAACAGATTCGTCATCTCATGCACATCTTGGTCCCTTTGTTGTCGCAACGTAGTCCATTGTATGTATTTGTCCTCATAGCTCCCCATGGGATAATATTGTTCCTTGATGGCATCTCGGAAATAATTCCAAGTGGGTGTGACCGAGAACAAAGAGGGTTCTCCCTCACCCTCTTGCTCCGAGTAGGTTTCCCACCAGTCCTTGACATGGGGGGCGGCTTTGAGGAGTGTGAAAATAATCGTTTCTCGGTCGGAAAAGTCATGAACCGAGAAATATCCTTATAACAGATTCAACCATCTATCTACGGCATATGCATCTATTTGGCCATCAAATATGGGAATGTCAAAGTTTACTTGTACCTTAAAAGGAGTGGCACCTCCAGAGTGGCTTCTGGATGTCGATGCACCGCCAGTCAGAATTCGTTGAAGAATCTGGGCAAAGTTGTCCATCATCGCATTCCTTTGTTTCTCGAGGGCCTCCTCGAGCAACATTTTGATAGGATCTCCTACTCCCTTATCTTTCTTTTCTTCCCCAATGGGTGGTCGTTGGGGTTTGTGAGGTTGATCTTGCAAAGGTTCAACCAGATCGAGCCCCAACTCCTTATACCCCGATCTCGTTGGGGACATGCAAAGAAGGATCGAGAATGAGTAGACCACTCTGATACCACTGATCTGGATTTATGTAGGAACACTATGAAATACAAAAATACACATAAACACAGAGATGCAACGGAAATAAGACTTCATTTCATTAATAACAATTGACTGAAATATGCTTACAGACAGAATGGAAATAAATTAACTAGGGCGTTGGTAGCTTATCTCTGAGAAGAGATGTGGCCGCTACTCGCATCCTTAAGAAGATGATTACAATGAGGCTCTGAAGGCCCTTTTTACAATAAACGAGAATGCCAAAATTCCTAGACATCCAAAAACCTAACCCTGGGAGATGAAGCGCCAAAAGTCATGTGGGCCCCATTTGGGTAAGTTGGTGCATCAACTTCTCGGGGTCGTAACTTTTGCATACGATCTCCGTTTTAGGCGTATGATAGCTCGTTGGAAAGATCTATCCAAGGCCTAAAAATCTCAAGAAAAAATAACATCAATAGTAAGTATTTTGTGAGAGAAACATACCCAAAAAAACATCGTTTAGGGCCTCAAAATGGCCCAAGAAGTTCAGGACCCGAAAAAACTGCTAAAAATAGTAAACTGTGTGAAAACTGAAAAACTGAAAGAAGAAATGGTGGGGGTCCAAGTGGAATAGGTGGCTGTCCACCAATATCCACCTGGATTAGAATAATCAAAGGGGCATTGGATAGGGCCGTTTTTAAATCATCAAAAATAATTCGAGCATGTTCATCCCATCGAAATGGGATATCATGACATAGTAGGCGGAGGAAACCATGCGCGCGTGTAACACCCTATTTCCCCCAGTTTTTAAAAATAACTATACTGGCCAAGAACTATGACAAACTAAAAAATGTGAATGTGTGATGTAAATGGATCTTGTGAAAAAGGTCGATGAATGTGAATAATATTATGAATATATATTGCAGGACTATTGAGAGGGGATATGTTGAAAAAAAGAGACCATGATGGCTGAAGAAAGGTGGTGGAAGGCACCTGGAAAGGTGGTGTTAACTTCCACCAAAACCAATATCGTATTTGGAGTTTACTGGCCCGGAGAACCAAGAGCAACTCGTTGGCTCAAAATAAATTACTCGCAGGTTCGTAGGTATATGGCTCATCGGGAATTAATGAGGGATGGAGGAAGTGAACCGCCCATCCGTAGGAGCCTTGGACCTGACCACCACGAGGGAAATCACACCACACACAACCTCACAAGAGGAAAAATGTGTGAAGAAGAAGCATGGAGGGGGCAGATGTGAGGGAAGGAGGAAGAACTCTGGAGATATGTAGAGTGAGTGATAGCAGAGAAGGGGGAGAGTAACCCTCATTCTCGGTCACTGGAAAACTGAGACGCAGTCTCGCAACATCGTGGTCTCAACTCAGGGGTGGCTAGTGGTAAATCCGTTGGGAGTCATTGAGCCTACGGTTGGGTGGAAACGAGCACCCCTCTTAGTAGTTGCATCACCTCTGGTGTTATTTCTGATAAGTGTTATTTGAAGTTAATGCCATAATCGCATGTTCAGTTTTATGTGCTTGTAAATAGTTCTGAATAGAAGTGTTTACCTAACATTTGATTTGATAGAATGGATGCCTGTGTATGTTTACATGCCATAGTTGTTTTCTGCACAAATGATTAAGTCTGGGACATGAGTTCGCTCCACCGAGAATCATCTTATTTGCTTAGTTTCTCATAATATTCTGGGAAGGCCCCTTGAGAGTACTCTTTTCCGAGAATTACCCCATAAACCTTGTAACCGTATTGAACCTTACCAGAGACTCGATTAAGATCAGGGATAATTTCCCAAGAACCATCTGAGGGTTCATGCAATCTGGGTCTAGAACCCTTATGTGAGAAAGAGTAGCTTTCTAAGGTCTCGGGGTCATGGGAGCCTGAAGCTCCGAGAGTTTGAACTTCGTGATTCAAGCTCAGAGGGGATAGCGAGATTCAAATATAGAAAGAAAATACCCTATCGCTTGGTAAACGAATGGTCAGAATCCTTTCGAGAATACCCCAAGCCTATCAACACCGACAAATCTAGAGAAGGAGTGTAGGCATTAACACCTCGCCTTTTCAGCCTTCGCAAATAGCGATGGGATCTTGGACCATAGATCCCAAGGACCCATCGAAGCTCTATAAGTCGTCGATCTTAACCTTTACTTAGGTGGGAGAGTGAACTCGACTATGTACCGAAAGTCTTGAAGACATTGGGACCATCCATGTTGGAGGATAGCTGGCAGAGATCTGACTATTTCATGTATCAAGGATTCGTGAGTTTGGAGTTGGAAGACCAGGCTCTTGGAGTCACAAAGTCCCGAGTCGAGAGATCATGATGTGATCTGGGCCATTGATCAAAGAGGATAGGTGGCAGAGATATGACTATTTTGCATATCGGGGATTCGTGAGTTTGGAGGTGGAAGACCAGGCTCTTGGAGTCATGAAGTCCCGAGTCACGAGATCATGATGCAATCTGGATTGTTGATCAAAGAGGACAGGTGGCAGAGATCTGACTATTTCACGTATCGGGGATTCGTGAGTTTGGAGGTAGAAGACCAGGCTCTTGGAGTCATGAAGTCCTGAGTCATGAGATCACGATGCGATCTGGGCCATTGATCAAAGAGGAAGGACAGTCATGGGATCCGATGTCTCGATACATCACGTATCAGGGGTTCGTGAGTTTGGAGGTGGAATACCAAACCCTTGGAGTCGTGAAGTCCCGAATAGCGAGAAGTAGGAGAAACCATTGAGTCAGGACCTCCTCGCCATACCGCATATTGGGGTCTCGGAGGTGGAGGAGAATCAGTTTCGACTGTAGAAGTCACGAGCTTGCGAGTTGCGAGACCTTGTGCAAGACATGGCATGTCCGCTTGGTGGGACCTATTAGTATCCTATAATGATAGGAGACCTGATCGTCCAAATATGATTGGTGGGTGTCATAATGAAGTTCATGGCTCGCTAGTCTTTCTGTCTATTTGACATAAAATTTTCCAAGTTATGTTCAGTAGGGAACAACATGGATCACTAGACAAATGATTTTTTTGAGTTAGAGGTTTTTAAGAGGAGATTTAGACCTACCTTTTCCAAAGAAAGTGATGAGTCTGTATTTTTATTAGAAAAACTCTAAAATTTCACTTGCAGCAGCTAAGGGAATTTTTCCCAAAGTATTCCAAGCTACCGAAAGTTGTCTCTTTCGATAGCTAAAACGATATGTGTGAGGTGTTTTAAGTTGTCGAAAGCACAAAGGTGGTTAACGGTCAAACTATCCCATCGGATTCTCAAACCGTCATCGGTACACAACATCATCATCACAAATGCTGCCGAAATCAACTGAAATCAAATCATAATACAATATGGGCAAGTGATTGTTGTTTGTTATGATTATTTAATAACCCTAATCTAGTAGATCCGATCCCCATAAGCTCGCATCATTTGTATTTACTTGATCCATCACGTGGTTTTTTCATCTTGATTGAATGGCACAATCATCACTGTGATTGGATTTTCATTCTTTATCAAGGGTTTTTCATTCAAATCTTTTTTGTCCATATCACGCATTTTCCCTCACCCGAACTTCAATTCGTTCACTATCAGTGCCACTACATCTTCCCACATCCGATTTTGTTATAGTGCAGGTATTGACAACTGTTATTGCAAATGAAGAAGGGAGGAAATTTTCTCAGGAAGGAGCTCAGTGGCATAACTTATCTGGAATCTCACCTGAGATTTGCCAGATATTCAGAGATGTTGGTTGTTATAGGTTCTGTGAAAAACTCCAAGGATTTCATCAAGGCGTGGCTGAACCATTCGCATTGACCTTTGACGGAGCCAAAGCCAAAGTTGGAACAATTGAAGTGCAGGTTGATGAAGCAGTTGTTGTAGCAGTGACAGAGATGCCAAGGACTGGTGAAAGATGGTTCAATTCAACCACTATCAAAGATATTGAGTTCAGGTATTACCTCAAACCCAAACACAAATGTATCACTTTGAAAAAGGATATCCCTAGATCCTACTTGGAAGAGAAGTGGCAACGTTTGCTCAAAGCCATCCAGGTATACATAATGTGTGAAGGAAGATATAGTAGAGTAATGTTCTACCATTTCAAGCTTATGAATCATTTCACAAGTAGGTGTCCTCTAAATCTTCCCTTCTACCTTCACAAAAGTCTAACAAAGATGACACACCAGGTCCAGGCCATACCTAGCAAGGTGTAGAGTAGACCCTCCCATCACAGTCTTATCAAACTCATAGTGTTTCAAGAATTACAGAAGAGGGATAGGAGTTGGGAGTATCTTCTTTTTTGGGGTGAATTTGAACCAGAACCCCAGCCTAAGGACCAGAAGAATACTTCACTCATTAAGTTTTCAACACCATAGAGTAGTAAAATAAAAAGGAGAGCCATTTCCCCAGTAATTATAGAGGGCCCAACTTCTTCTTCAAAGTCCAAGAAAGCCAAGAAGATGCTCGTTTTTAGCCAAGATACAGAAGGGAAAACAAACGCCTCTGGTAAAAATGTTTTAAATATACCTTATACAGATTCAGAGGAGGATTTAGAGCCAGGGGAAAGGGAGGTTCCTGAACAGGATGCTTTCAGAGAAGCACCTTTTCCATCAGAGGTCCCAGACTTGGAGATTCCTGAAACATCAACCAGCAGGCACAACAAGGTCAGCAAACCATCAAAGATCAAACCATCAAAGATTGAAAAACTCCAAGAAGAAATATTAGAGATGAAGATGCTTGAGAGGGTCATCAAATCCAAAAACCAAACTATAAGAAACACCTCAGATGAGGTAAGGGATTGTTTTGAAAGATTAGCTAAAATGCATGTAAAGGAACAGAAGAGGAACAAGAAATTTCTCAAGGAAAATCATAAATTGCTTATAGTGATTAAAAGTTTGAGGATAAAACTGAGGCTAAAGAATCCTAAGCCAAGAGCACATTCTGATTTAAGAGCTCTAGATAAAGTTGTTGAGAACCTAAATGAACATCCTCAGGAGTAGGTAGGTCGAAGGAAGTCTCTTTTTGCAGTTTTGGACAGTGGTGGAAAACTCAGCATTTTCAACAGCATATTCGTTTTCCTCAAGGCGTCGTTAGCTGCCGAAAGATACGCTTCCGATGGCTAACCCTTTGCTATTTTACACCTATAAACTACCGAAAGCGTAAAGGATGACAGAATGTTCATGTTTTGCACAGATCAAAATGTTTGGTGTCGAGATTTTGTGAAAGGGGTGCCAAATGAAAGATAAAGATTAAAGGGATACAGATCATCACCCTTTTCAAGTTTTTGAGGCAGGTATTAAGGAAAATTGGTTAAGTGGCTCTTGAAATTCATGGTAAATATTTTCCATCTGTCACAACAGGATTTTAAGGTGCCTTGTCATCTTCTTGACATTTATTGAAGATATCGTGAAGACCAGTAAAGGGAATGTTATTTCTCCACCTGCCAATGTGTTGTCTTCCTTTTGAATGGAAAAGGACTCTACTGAAACAACACTCTGGAAATCAGGAGAAGTTTTGCATGTGTCATTTCTGTTATAATCAACCCTTATGTTTGGGAGACCATCTGTGACATGTGTCAATTATTGTAATTGTTTTCTATTTTTAGAAAGCATAGGTAGAGTTCAAATTTTTGAGGACTGATAGTATATTTACCTTTATATACACATGTGAAAGATGTAAGCAGGGTTCGACCTGTGTGAAGTTTTTCCCTTTTGGATGGACTGTGGGCCTTGCTATTCCAGGAGGTTTTTGTCTGTAATTTTTTGAATGACTAAACATTAATAGAGAAAATGATTTACAAGATTCTCGTGTAGCAGCGTTGGTGGTGTTTTCCTTGTCTGTTTTAGTTATCTTTCTGCTATCATTCAAGCAATTTCATTTCTTATTATTGAAAGAGAGTAATGGAGAAGAATTTATGCATGCATACTCTTTGTCCAATTTTTCGATAATCTATATGTTATTCTTCTGAATATTTACAAAGGAATTCTTAACTGCTCCTCTGTTTCGTGGACCTCTCCCTTTTCACCTTATTCATAGGCACTAAATCCAAGACGATCCAACAATTGTTACTATCTTGCCCTGTGGATACTTTTACCTCTAGATCTGATTTGATCATTATCTTATAAACAGACCCCATATCCCAATGGTGATATGAGAAACTCGTCAACCACATCCTTATCTAAATATTTCAAAAACCCAACCCCATACTTTCATAGCTAGCCTAACATCCATCCCATACAAACCAAGTTAAATCTAAAAGAGAGAGCCCTCTCTGAGTCTTGGAGGGCTACATCCAAGACTCCAAGTGGTTTGAGGTTGCCTCTGTGATTGCCTCCACAGCCTTGGGAAAATTACAGAGCGTTAACAGGACCTACGTGGTTGACAGGTGGTGTGATGATAAGATGCCCAGAGAGAGGGAGAAGTGGTGACAGGTGGTGGACACGTGTCATTTGAAACGGGAGTCAACATCCTGTTGACTTCTCGTACTTCAGGTTCTCATAAGAAAGGAGCACAATGGCCCAACAACTCAAGTCACAAAGTTGCAAGTTTTGAGAAGACCAGAAGGAGTCAAACCTTCTCTGACTTTCGTGTCTCGAGGTTTTGTAAAAGAAGGGCCCAGAGGTTCAACCTTTCAGCTCACGAACTTGCAAAGTTGTGAGCAAGGCTAGTAGTTAGCACTAGCCGATGGTCACGCATGGAGAGAGCTAATAAGGAGGGGCCATACCATATCGGAATCTTAGGTATCGGTGATTGGTGAAGAAAATTCGAGGGTCTTCGACTCACGACTCACGAGGTTGTGAGTTGTGAAAGGCGCTTGCATTTAGGCGCGTATGTGGTCCTATAGAGATAGGGACTAAAGAAAGGGAGCTAGTGCTTTGTCATTAAGCGGTGGGTAGATCTGGATGGCCAGAATCTACGTGCCTAGATCTATGGCCAAGGTTTCATTCTGGATCCCCCTCGCCATTCTACCTTTAAGATTGGACTCACTTGTATCGCTGAGTCACGAAACATGAAAATGCACCTGGTTTGTTTGGCTTGTGGTCCTAACCCACAATCACAGGGAAGTGAACAGGGAAGAACTAGCCCATGTTAGGCCCCCGTAGGACTTTGTGGATTCTATCCCTTGAGGAAAAGTGAAAATTTTACTATGTCGTAGTGGGTGTGTTACGAATTGGTATCAGAGCATGGTTACAACACTTGGCCTTCTTGGGCTCATGAACGAGTTGCGCAGAAGCTCCGTTCGGAACACTCTTAAAAGGAGTAACCCCCTGTCTTAACCTTCCTAATCAAAAGACGAAGTTAAGAATGAAAAATCCCTATTGTGTGTGTACATGTGAAAATATAAATTATGTATTGGTTGTAAATAAATATGACTAACAACCAGCATTTTTCCTTTTTCACACAAGCGGAAGATCAACTGGGGGAAAATATCAACGCATAGTATGGTGACTCACCATGAAGTGGGAGAAGGCTCCCACAATAGAGACGAAGAGTCTGATGAAAGGAGGGTAGCAGGGACCCCTCCAGATCTAGCTGAGACTATGAGGAGTCACATGGTTGAATTACAAAGTTGTAAGGCTGACATTGAAAGGATGATGAAAGAACAAGAAAAACAAACAGAAATTAACGCAGTTTTACTGCAGAGTTTATCCGATCTACAAAGACAAATGCAGCATGAACCTAAAACTCAGAAACATGGTCATAATAGTGGCCACACTGAGAGGAGCACCTCGAAAATGGTCCACCCCAGAGGTAAAGGACCAGTGTCGAGTGATTCCTCTGAGAAGGAAGATGGTGATTCAGAAGGCTCTTCTAGCAGCAGAACCAGTTCCTATTCTTGAAAGAAACAGAAGAAGAAAAAGCCTTCCAAATGTCAAAAATTTGAAGAATTCAGAAAGGCCAAACCACCCTCCTTCGATGGTGAAATAAAGAAGGGAGAGGAAGCAGAGGCCTGGTTACTTGGACTAAAGAAGTATTTCAGAGTCCATGACTTTTCAGAAAATATGAAGGCCCAAGTGGCCACCTTCAATTTGAATGGAAAGGCTTCCATTTAGTGGGAAGACCTTAAGAATGTGAAAGGGGTTCACGAAGAGGACCTATCTTGGGAACGGTTTGAGAAATACTTCCATAAGAAGTATCTGTCAGAAAAATATTTCAACGAAAAGACTAAAGAGTTTTATGAACTCAAACTGGGACAACTCACTATAGAAGAATATGTCAAAAAATTCCTCGATTTATTGAGGTATGTACCCTATATAAAATCAGAAAAGGCAAAGGTGCAACACTTCATCAGTGGACTACCTAAGGACTATTGGAACAAAATTGAATTTGATGAGCCAAAGACTCTAGAAGGCACTATTCTAAAGTCGACCTATTGTCATGAACAGTTTGGGCATCAAGGAGAACCTCGTGAAGGATGGAAACAAAAGAATAGTTCAAGATTTCAAAAAAGGGGAATTAAATCCCCAGGGTTTAAGAACTATAAGAAGAACCCAAGAATGAGCTTCCCATCCCGGAGTATACATCAGAAAAATTTTCCCTCCTTGAGAAGAAATAAAACTTCTGGACCCATATCAATGAAGACCGATAACCTGAAGAGAGAGCCTTTGAAATGTTGGGGTTGCGGGGAAGAACATCTATTGAGAGATTGTCCACACCGACAACAGAATAGTCAAAGAATTTATAACATATAGGAATCTACTACCATCAATGATGTGGCCAGGAGTGTGCCACAAATTTATGCAGCCTTGGATAATAACCAAGCCGACCACCAAGCTTCAGTAGTGGAAATAGAAGGTATGATTTCCAACCATCTAGTGTCTGTTTTGATTGACCCTGGTTCAAATTTGAGTTATATAGCCCCTAAAGTTGTTGATAAGTGTAAAATACAACCAAAAAAACATACCAAGCCATGGTTGGTACAGTTATCCACTAGCAACAAAAGGAGGATAGCAGAAGTCATAACAGCCTACCAATTAATGTTGGGTGAATTCCCCACCCAAGAAACCCTTAACATATTACCCCTGGGATCATATGATCTGTTGATTGGTATGGATTGGCTAGCTGCCCATAAATCCAGATTGGACTATTACCATAAGACCTTAGAATGTGTAAGTAAGGAAGGGAAGAGGATAACCCTTCAAGGGATCTGAAAACCTGTCTCGGTGAGACAAATGTCATCTCTACAAATGAGAAAGTATTTCCGAAAGGGATGTACCCTATATGCAATATAGGTGTTGAAAACAATCGAAGGTGACAAACCAAGACCTGGTGATCACCCTATCCTGAGAGAATATAGAGATGTGTTTCCGGAAGAGGTATCGGGTCTACCTCCAAGAAGGGACATAGAATTCTCGATAGAACTTGCACCAGGAGCGGTGTCAGTGTCTAGGACACCCTACCGGATGAGCACACCCGAGTTAGTTGAACTCAAGTTACAATTAAAAGAAATGATGGATAAGGGCTATATTCGGCCTAGTGTGTCTCCATGGGGAGCACCAGTCTTGTTCATGAAAAAGAAGGACAGTACCCTTAGACTATTTATAGATTATAGGAAACTCAATAAGGTAACCATAAATAACAAGTACCCCTTGCCCAGGATCGATGACCTTTTCGATCAATTGGGGGGTGCGTCTATTTTTTCAAAGATTGATTTGAGGTCAGGATACCATCAAGTCCGAATCAAGGGTGAAGACATCCATAAAACTACCTTCCAAACGAGGTATGGTCACTATGAGTTCTTGGTAGTGCCATTTAGGTTTACCAATGCTCTTGCCACTTTTATGTGCTTGATGAACAATGTACTCAGCAAGTTCCTAGACAAATTTATGCTTGTTTTTATTGACGATATATTAATTTACTCCAAGAATAGAAAAGAGCATGAAGAGAATCCTAGACTTGTGCTACAAGTGCTAAGAGAACATCAACTCTATGCCAAATTTAGAAAATGTGAATTCTTCCAGAAAAAAATACATTACCTAAGCCATGTTCTCTCCGAAGAAGGAGTAGCGATAGACCCTGACAAAATCATCTCTATCATGGAATGGCCTACCCCAAAGGATGTTTTAGACATCAGATCCTTTATGGGATTAGAAGGATACTATAGGATATTTATAAAAGGATTCTCCAAGAATGGTTGTCCAATCACTACACTCTAGAAGAAGGGGACAAAATTCCTATGGACACAGAAATGTGAAGAAAGATTTCAAACCCTGAAACATCTACTGACCCATGTGTCTGTGGTGAAGATCGTCGATCCAGAAGCTGACTTCCTCGTGTGCACATATGCTTGTAAAGAAGGGCTCGGAGGAGTCCTTATGCAGGAAGGAAGTGTGATATGCTATGAATCACAAAAATTGAATGAGCATGAATTCAACTATATGACCCATGATCTAGAACTAGCTGCCATAGTGCATGCCTTGAAAATGTGGAGGCATTACCTCCTGGGAAGAAAGTTTGTACTTATGACAGATCACTGCGGATTGTGATACCTGTTTGATCAACCAAAGCTCAATGCCAGGCAAGCTAGGTGGATGGCCCTCCTTAGCGAATTTGATTTTGAAATCAAACACATTAAAGTAAAAGAAAATAGGGTGGTCGATGCCCTTAGCAGAAGTATGAAAACAATTCACCTGGAAGTGATGAGCACCTACGAGACAGATGTCAAGGAAAGAATAAAAAATGCACAAGAAACAGATCCCTTCGTCCAGACCGTGACCATGTACCTACAACAAGAAACCGTTGGAGTAAAATATGAAGGCTACCAGATGACCGAAGGAGGTCTTCTCACTTATAGAAGTAGATTTTATATTCCAAACTGTGATTACTTGAAGAGGTTCATACTAGATGAACTACATAAAAGACCCTATTCTGGTCATCTAGGATACCAGAAGATGATCACGGCCACTAGGAGACAATTCTATTGGCCTGGAATGAAGAAAGACACAGCTGAGTACTTAGCCAAATGCATAGAGTGCCAACATGTTAAAGCAGAACACCGACACCCAGCAGGATTATTACAACCTCTACCAATCCCAGAATGGAAATGGGAAACCATCTCCATGGATTTCATCACTAGATTACCAACATCGACCAAACAAAACGATGTCATCATGGTAGTGGTGGATAAATTGAGAAATTCTACCCATTTTATCCCTGTCAAGTCCACTTGCAAAGCAATCGATATCACCCAAGTATTCATGAAGGAGATATTCAAACTATATGGTATGCCGAAGGAGATCGTGTCTGACAAAGACAGGAAATTTACTTCTAACTTTTGGAAATCACTGATGGTTGGCTTAGAAACCAAATTGTTGTTTAGCACCACCTATCACCCTCAAACAGACGGAAATACAGAAAGAGTGAACCAAATACTTGAATGCATGCTAAGAATGCATGTAATGCATCAACCCAAGAAGTGGGAAGACTACCTTCCATTGGTAGAATTCTCCTACAATAACGGCTACCAAGCATCCTTGAAGATGAGTCCCTTTGAAGTCCTCTATGGTAGACCGTGCAACACTCCTGTTAGTTTGAGTAATATCGTAAATAGGATTTCTTTTGGACCCAACATGTTGAAAGAAATGGAACAACAAGTGACTTAGATAAAACAAAACCTGAAGGTCACCCAGAACCGACAGAAAAGTTATGCCGACCAAAAGAGAACTCCAAGAGAGTTCAAAAGGAGAGACCATGTATATCTCAGAGTTAGACCCCAGAAGAGTTTTCTGAAAATGGGAGCTTGTGCCAAGTTGGCACCTCAGTATTGTGGACCCTTTGAGGTTCTAGATAGAGTGGGACCTGTAGCCTATAGGCTAGCACTTCCTCCCACAGTAAAATCACATAATGTTTTCCATGTTTCATTATTGAAGAAATATGTACATGATGCTAATCATATAATTGACTAGTATGTGATACAGGTGGAACCGGAGGGATAATTTCTACCAGAACCTCAGTGCATACTGGACAGAAAGGAAACCTTGCTCCGGAACCAAACCATTGCACAGGTCAAGGTGCAGTGGAGACATTTTGGCCCATATGAGGCTACATGGGAAATGGAGGATGCCATGAGACAGGCATATCTGATTTTGTTTACTTCTATACATGCATGTCACATTGATAGATAAGAACATCGAGGATGATGTTCCTTTAAGGGGGAGGGAATTGCAACACACTGTTTCCCCCAGTTTGTAAAAATAATTATACTAGACAAGAACTATGGCAAACTCAAAAATGTGAATGTGTGATGTAAATGGACCTTGTGAAAAAGGTCGATGAATGTGAATAATATTATGAATATATATTGGAGGATTGCTGAGAGGGGATATGCTGAAAAAAAGAGACCACGATGGCTGAAGAAAGGTGGTGGAAGGCACCTGGAAAGGTGGCATTAACTTCCACTGAAACCAATACCGTATTTGGACTTCACTGGCCCAAAGAACCAAGAGTGGTTCGCTGGCCCGAAATAAATTACTCGCAGGTTGGTAGGTAGATGGCTCCCCAGGAATTAATGAGGGATGGGGGAAGTGAACCGCCCATCCGTAGGAGCCTCAAACCTGACCACCGCGAGGGAAATCACGCCAGACACAACCTCGCAAGAGGAAAAATGCATGAGGAAGAAGTGCAGAGGGGGTAGATGCGAGGGAAGGAGGAAGAACTCTGGAGATATACAGAGTGAGTGATAGCAGAGAAGGGGGAGAGTAATCCTCGTTCTCTGTCACTGGAAAATCGAGATGCAGTCTCGTAGCATCGTGGTCTCAGCTCGGGGGTGGCTAGTGGTAAATCCATTGGGAGTCGCTAAGCCTATGGTTGGGTGGAAACGAGCACCCCTCTCAGCAGTTGCATCACCTCTGGTGTTATTTTTGATAATTGTTATTTGAAGTTAATTCCATAATCGCATGTTCAGTTTTATGTGCTTGTAAATAGTTCTGAATAGAAGTGTTTACCTAACATTTGATTTGATAGAATGGATGCCTGTGTATGCTTACTTGCCATAGTTGTTTTCTGCACAAATGATTAAGTCTGGGACATGAGTTTTCTCCACCAAGAATCGTCTTATTTGCTTAGTTTCTCGTAATATTCTGGGAAGGCCCCTTGAGAGTACTCTTTTCCGAGAATTACCCCATAAACCTTGTAACCGTACTGAACCTTACCAGAGACTTGATTAAGATCAGGGATATTTACCCAGAACCGTCTGAGGGTTCATGTTGGAGAATAGGTGGCAGAGATCTGACTATTTCTCATATCAGGGATTCGTGAGTTTGGAGTTGGAAGACCAAGCTCTTGGATTCATGAAGTCCCGAGTCGCGAGATCGCGATGTGATCTAGGCCGTTGATCAAAGAGGACAGGTGTCAAAGATATGACTATTTCGTGTATCGGGGATTCATGAGTTTGGAGGTGGAAGACTAGGCTCTTGGAGTCATGAAGTCCCGAGTCACGAGATCGTGATGCGATCTAGGCCATTGATCAAAGAGGACAGGTGGAAGAGATCTGACTATTTCGCGTATCGGGGATTCGTGAGTTTGGAGGTGGAAGAACAAGCTCTTGGATTCACAAAGTCCCAAGTCGCGAGATCGTGATGCGATCTAGGCCGTTGATCAAGGAGGAAGGATAGCCATGGGATCTAACATATCGATACATCGCGTATCGGGGGTTCATGATTTTGGAGGTGGAAGACCGAACCCTTGGAGTTGTGAAGTCCTGAATAGTGAGAAGTAGGAGCAACCATTGAGTCAAGACCTCCTCGCCATACCGCATATCAAGGTCTTGGAGGTTGAGGGGAATCATTTTCGACTGTAGAAGTCACGAACTTGTGAGTTACGAGAGCTTGTGCAACATGTGGCACGTCCGCTTGGTGGGACCCACGTGGTTGATAGGTGGTATGATGATAAGATTCCCAGAGAGAGGGAGAAGTGGTGATAGGTGGTGGACATGTGTCATTTGAAACGGGAGTCAACATCCTATTGACTTATCATACTTCAGGTTCTCGTAAGAAAGGAGCACAAAGGCCCAACAACTCAAGTCACAAAGTTGTGAGTTCCGAGAAGCCCGAAAGGAATCAAACCTTCTCTGACTTTCACGTCTCGGGGTTTTGTAAAAGAGGGGCCCAGAGGTTCAACCTTTCAACTTGCAAACTTGCAAAGTTGAAGCAAGGCTAGTAGTTATCCCTAGCCGGTGGTCACGTGTGGAGAGTGATAATAAGGAGGGGTCATACCATATCGGAATCTCGGGTATCGGTGATTGGTGAAGAAAATTCAAGGGTCTTCGAATCACGACTCACGAGGTCGTGAGTTGTGAAAGGCACTTGAATTTAGGTGCGTATGTGGTCCTATCGAGATAGGGACTAAAGAAAGGGAGCTAGTGCTTTGTTGTTAAGTGGCGGGTAGATCTGGATGGCCAGAATCTGTGTGCCTAGATCTACAACCAAGGTTTCATTCTGGAGCCCCCTCGCCATTCTACATTTAAGATTGGACTCACTTGTATCACTAAGTTGCAAAACATGAAAAGGCGCCTGGTTTGTTTGGCATGTGGTTGTAACCCACGATCATAGGGAGGTGAACAGGGAAGAACTAGCCTGTGCTAGGCCCCCATAGGACTTCGGGGATTCTGTCCCTTGAGGAAAAGAAAAAAATTTATTATGCCGTAGTGGGTGTGTTATAGCGTGGGTGGCGTAATCTGGGACAAAGCAAAGTAAAAAGTTATCTTTTCCTTGTAGGCTCTGCAATTGGCATAAATTCCTAGGTGTTGGAATTTTTGTGATAGCTTGGACCTTGAGAGGCTCCACCATAATGTCGTGTTGGGAGACAATCAACCCAAGAAGGCGTACGATGGTGACGCAAAATACACACTTGAGGGGGTTCAAGAGGATATTGTGTTGGAGACATCATTGAAATATGATGCGCAAGTCATCAAAATGTTTAGTTTGTTTTTTGGATGGAGCAGTGAGGTCATCCAAATAAGAGAGGATGATGCAAGCAAGATCATGGAAAACATAAGTCATGGCCCATTGAAACTTCGCACTCACATTTTTTATTCCAAAATGCATGAAACGATAAGAAAAATAACCCCATGGAGTAGTGAAAGAGGTTTTATACTGATCTTCTAGATGGATTTGGATTTGATTGTAGCCAGAGAACCCATCCATGAAGGAAAATGCCTCGTTGCTAGCATAGTCATCGATAATTTGGTTGATGAAAGGTGTTGGAAAGTTTTCTTTGGGACAAGCATGGTTGAGATCGTGAAATTCGGTGTATATGCGAATAGTGCCCTATTTTTTGTTAATGGGGATGTGGTTGGAAACCCATGAGTTATATGCAATGGGGTAAATGAACCCAACAATGCATAATTTGTTGATTTCAGCTTTGATCACAACAACTTTGGATGGGTGATGTGGGCATTGATTTTGACGGACTGGGGCAACATCTGGCCATGTGTCGATATGATGTTTGACAATAGAAGGATTGAGGTCAGGCATCTCTATATATGACCAGGAAAAAATGTCCAGGTATTCCTGAAAGAGAGCTTTGTAAATTGTGAGTTCCTCAGGGGAGCATGCATCGCCAATGGTGATTTCTTCTATGATTCTCGGTTTGATGGAAATGTCTATTTTGACAGTGGGGGAGATATTGGTCATGTTTCCTTCTTCAAAATCATATGGGGTAGGGATAGGGTTGTTGAACCAATATATATTCCTTGGAGGAATAAAATCCTTGGTTTCGATTGCACAAACGAACGCTTGGCTAGGAGGTTCAAAGGCTTCCTATGAGAGAAAAACAACTTGGTGATGGAGTGCATTCCATGAGAAATTGGGGGTAGTGAGTTCCTCTAGGATATCTTCATCGCAATGGAAAATGTGAGAATAAAGGGGATCTGGGGAGGTGACATAGGTGATTGTCAAAGTTTGATGGTCCTCAAGTGGTGAAGAGGTAGAGGGAGGTAGAGGGGATATCACAACCATGGTGCAATGAATTTCTTGACATAAACCAAATGTCCAGATACTGTGGGTGATAGAATGTGGTAGGGAGCAATATTTCCTATGGGAAATGAACCATAAAATTGGGAGGATTGTGGGGAATATCCTCAGATAGTCTATCTATGAACCATGGAGGGGTGGGAAGTGACTCAGGTTCAGGGGAGGTGATGTTGACAATATCTAGAGAGGGAAGAACCCATGGTGAGGTGGTCGGATGTGGTTGAATAGGGGTTGAATGACGACCTCATTATGCCGCAATTAAAGGACACTGGTATGTGAAGTGAGCAAGTGATTCACAGAGATCACAAGGGAATCTCATCCATTCAATAATTGAGGAAGAGACATAATGAATGTTAGTGATGTGAGTACTAGAAAGTGGTGGTGGAGAGGGATCTTGTTGAAAGGTTTGGCATACTGTTGTTAGCGTCTGGAAAAACTAAGGTAGAGTTGGGCAATGATAATTGTAGTGGCCATATTATGAATAGATGGCACAAGCAAATTTGGTGTGAAACCCTTTACTACCTATAGTGGAGGATGTTGTAGTAGTACTAAATTTGTTTGGTGAAGTGGAGAGTGATGTGGTTTCTCAAGGGAGTTGGATCAGATTGCATAACTAGGGAAGAGAAGGACATCTATTAGTGGGGTGTCCCTCTATTTCTAATAGTGCACAAGGACATTGAACTCGAGGAGGAAGTGGAGTTCTGGGATCTTTCTTCCTCTATATGCCCCCGACCGTGGTAGTGGTGTTGGGAATTGGGGGTGAGGGTGGTGCAGCCGGAGCCTATACTAGAATTTGCATTGGGATTCCCTCTGATTGAGGAGGGAGGGATGGTTGAGGAACCATTGCGCGTGGGTTTAGATACCATATAGGGATGGAAAGCACCATGTTGGGTAGGTTAAGTGTCATGACTACCTGAAATGTTTGAACTCCTAGTTGGGGGTAGAAGAAGGGAATTTGAGTAATGGCTTGAGGGATTGTCTCCCAAATTGGGATTTTCCCCTGGGGGATAGGGAAATCAGGGATAAGTGGTGCATTAGGGTTCTCAATGAATTCCCGAGGGAATATTTTCTAAACTGATGGAATGTCAAGGTTTGGAGAGGCTTCATTCAGAGGAATGGTGTCTCCATTGTCAGTTCCATTGGAAGATATGACACAGACTTATGTTGAAGGGTGTATGAGATGTGGTTCTCAATGGTATGCCCCCAACAAGGATGGGTCCTTGAAAATTCTGGGGCCCATGTCAATGAGTGAATAAGCATCTGAGCTAGTGTGGACAAGAGGCAATATGTTATCAATGTTTGTGGAATGGTTAGGTTCATAATGTGTGATTTGGTCGATGGTGATGATTTTCTCATTGTGGGGGAACATCATCATTCAAAACACAGAAGAGGCCACTACCTTCATAGTGCACATGTAGTTATGTACAAATAAGATAGTGTAATTGAGCATGGCGTTGATAACCTCAATGTCTATGAGGATAGTTTTTCCTTTGAGTTTGATGGGGATGTTTTGGAAGAGCCCTTTAGGGGAGGATGGTCGACCATCATAGGTTCTCAAGATGATTCTGGATGGTACTATCTCAGGGGAGCCAAGTTTCTTCCATACAGTTTTGTACATGATGCATATGGATTCACCTTCATTGATGATACACCGATGAACCATGATGTTCTGAATTTTGACTAGTATCTGGAAAGATACCATAGTAGGGAGGAGTGGTTCTCCACTATCTAGATCAAATGTGATGAGTCTAATATCAGTTGGGTCAATTTCCCCCAAAGAGGAAAGTAAGGATTTATATTGGGTTGGACAAGTTTGGAGGACCTACAATACGGACATGGGTGTAGGAGATTGTTCCAAGTCATCGACCAGACTGTAATTGTTTGTTTCCCTAGACTGAGGGTTATTGACATTCCATCATAATGGAATGTGAGGTATACGAATGGTAGGTTTAGTATTAGGGTGTGCTGTGAGTCAGAAATCCCCCTACGAACTAGCACTTACGGTTTTATCATGCATGCAGAAAAGACCTAAAGATTCCTACTTTTTACCATCATCCCAGACCTAATCCCCATTATTCTTAAGAAAATACACATTTAAGAAGATCAAGTGAACATACCTTATTTCCGGCATTTGATATCGATCCCTCTTCACGCTTGGTCACTCTTTGACTGAAAATCTCCTCCCAAGGTTGACCTGCATTCACAAAGACAAACAAAGAAATCCACATGCATTTAATCTACAGATTAATGGCTTAGAGATTTAATCAACATGTACACAATAAACAATGAACACCTCATATGGTGGGATGGAAAAAGTACTTCTTTATTATTAACTTCACTAAAGAAACTTACAATGATGAAGTCATCCACTGCTCCACGAATCTGGTCATGGGCTCCTCTTTTACTGTGCACCAACTGCTAACACACTTGCTTCTCTTCTTTGTTGAAATCAAAAAATGGTTGCAGAATATTGGGCAAAGGGGAATACGAATTCGAGTAGAGTTTCTTTAATTTTTTTTCCTCCTTTCAAATGGGACCCTTACCCCTTCTTTTATAGGCTATAAAGAGCTAGGTATTTGGTCGAATGACTGGCCATGCATGGCCGAAAGGTTTAGTTAACTTACCCAAAGTTGTATGTTCCGTCAACAACTTTCCTTTTTTCATGCTTCTGTAGGTCCATGCGGGCTGTAGTAGGTCAGCGAGCATGGACACTATAGATAAACACAGGTTGTAGTGGAGGAGGGTGCGTGGGCCTTTAAAAAAGGTATTTTTAAGAAGAGTTGTTCAGTAGTGTTTTGGCAAAGAAGGAATTTGAGATGAGATGATGCTAGGTAAGCATGTCTGGTAAAAATTAGGGTTATAACAGATTCCCCCTAATGTGTGAGGTTAGAAGAGAATTTGATGGCCAAAATACATTATCAATCTTCACCAATGTACCAAACAAGTGACCCCAGGAACTAGAAATCGAGAGGTGCCATCTACAAAATAATAATTGTCTCACTGAGGCAGGCATACCCATGCTCGAGATGAAATAAAATCATGGCTATCAATCAAATACACTGTAGATCCATGTCATATAACTATATAAATTGTATCCGTGAGAAATACATAGTAGAGCTACATCTCGAAATCAAAAATATATACATGTATAGTATCCATCTTCTAGAAGCTAACAAGGCTTGATGGTTGGAGATGAGGTCTTCATAGCTCGAGCAACAACTTCAAAATATTCAAAACTCAGGTAGGGGTGTAATATGAGTGTATGACTTCACTACCCAGAGGTCTTCGATGGCTCGTCAGGCATGGACTAAAGAATATTGATGATTAGACTGAAGGCTTCATTGATTTCGAACAAAGACTTGATTGGAATTTCAGGGTGGCCGGGCATGAGGGTAAGAGACAAACTACAGAGGGGGAAACTTAGGATTGGTAAAAACATCCCTTGGACAATAGCATGACAAAAGATGAGACTCAAGCAACATGGCATTGACATAAGTTCACGTTGCAGGAGGCAACACAAACTCTCCATATGTTTGGAAGAATAACCAAACGAAGGAGGACATAGCTCTATGTAGTGAGAACAACTTTCTAAGGTCATATTAAATCCCAGAGATTGAATGAAAAATGAAAGGATGTGCTTTGTCCAAGGGCGACTCATTGTGCTACCAAATAAAAAGAAAATACTTTTCCCTTCCTCTTTTTGGGGTATATTTGATTTCTTTTTCTTTTTCAATAATGTTGGAAAGCTTGAAAAAGAATAAAATAATGCTACGTTACAAAGGAGGATCGAGTGTCGCAAACATACTAGTTCCAAGTGCACGGAACACAGAGATTCTCAGGGAAAAGGGACATATGCAATAAAATGACACTCAGGAAAAATCCTCCAGGGGCCAAAGGTGTCAAGACACAAAGGCAAAGTGCTACAGGGCTTGCGTATAAGGCATGTTTTAGATGGTTCAGTTGAGAGAAACATGGAACCATCATTAGGCCAAAGACACAGGTATGAAAATGTGATTAACAAAACACACAATGGTAACATCCTTCAATGTAATTTTAACGAGCCCAGAGAAGGTAAGGTCAGTCATTTTTCATATATAGAGAGTCTGAAAAAACGTAAAAGGAGACTCCGATGGGGTACCTTTTTTGAAGGTAGTCTATTCGGTTTTAAAAAGGGGTAAACTATCACCAACAAGACGTCTATTAAAAACCATTTTAACGAGTGTGATAAAGACAAGATCACTCATCATTTTTTTCATTTTTAAGGAGTCCGAAAAAGAGCTTAATTATGGACTCCATCAGGAATGTTCTTATGGACCATTTTAACGAGTGTGAAAGAATAAGGTCACTCGACAATCTTTTCAATTTTAGGGAGTCTGAAAAGAGCTTAACTATGGACTCCATGGGGGTTCCTTTTTCGTAAATTTAGTCCCTCAAGCCTGAAAAAGGGTTAAAATTATACCTAAGAATACTCTTCTAGATAACCGAGGATTCTAGAGTATACCTTTGTTCGTACAATTGACCATCTGGATTGGAAAAGGGGTAAAATACTGCCAGACAGACGTGCCTTCAAATTTCATTTTAATGAGCGTGAAGGGCAACAAGATCGCTCGACAATATTTTCATTTTTAGAGGGTCTGAAAAGGGCATAAAAGAAGACCCCTGGGGGCTACGACTGATGTATGAAACTGTTTCAAGTAGAGGTCGTTGCTAGGCTTAGACCAAGAGTCTCTTTGATATTCAACTTGGCAAGTCTCCCAAAAGGGAAGAAAACAAAAACCACAGTGTAAGTCCTCCCTCGGTATAGAAACCGTAGTCATGGCTTCAAGGATAGCCTCATCTGAAGGCATTTCAAAATCCGAGAAATCACGCAAATGAGGGTCGACAGTCCCAAAGGGTGAATTAAACTGACCATACTCCATATGACTATGGAGGTTCTGGCCAGGACTGGCAGAGTCTATCAGCGAGGAATCAAAATCACGAGGGCTTGAGGATCTACAAACAACAAGATCAGACTCAGAAGGATACTCAAGCCTACTTGGACCAAGAGGGGGAAACAAGGGCTCCCATGCCCCCATTGGATAAACCAATGGATCAATTGTTGAGACTAAGTCTTGGGAAGGCCAACATGATTTCATAGGTTCCTGCTCAGAAGTAATTGAACATCGAGGATAAGATGCCACATAATTAACCTGTGGCGGGGTAGAGTCTACATGAACGCTAGGAACATATAAAGGGGTAGTCTGAAATAATGTCGAATTAGGTTGGTGATTATAAGATGCCAGTTGGTTGATAGTGACAATGATTCCATTGTGAGGGAAATGCATCACCTGGAAGAGCATACACACCATAGCATTCATAGAATATACATAATCATACCCAAGAAGCATATTGAAATCTAATGGGCCTTGCACCACTATAACATCAAAAAGGATAGTCTTCCCACCTAAAGATATAGGTAGCTGAGGAAGATTCCCCAAATAGTCACTAGGACATCTGTCAAAATCCAACAGCTCATGCGACGCAGACACAAGCTTGGGAGATCCAAAGACTTTCCAAACCGAGGAGGATAAAATACTTGCAGAGGCTCCCTCATCCACAATGGATCGATAAATGTTTGTTGAATTAACTTCGACCCTTATTTGAAAAGGTGAAGAGGAAGGAAGACAAGGCTCAACAAGATCATTTCAATCCTAGGAAACCAACCTACGACTTGGAGGGGGTGTGCTCGGAGTGAGCGAAATGCCCCCTTGTTCTAAAAATACTGAACCGAAAATGCTAAAAACATAGTCGGTAGACACGTCACTCCCCAAAAGAAGAGAGGGATCATCTGATGACTGCATCGACATGACTACTTTTGAAACCAATGGATGAATAGGTTGAAATACTACATGGTCTAAAGGCACCTCACCCCCCAAAATAGGAGTGGGATTAGCCAATGACTACATCGGCATGACCACTTTCGCAACCAATGGTTGAATAGGCTACGAGAATACATGCTCTAAAGGAACCTCACCCCCCAAAAGAGGAATGGGATCAGTCGATGACTGCATCGGCATGACCACTTTCTCAACCAATGGATGAATAGGCTAAGAGACTACAAGGTCTAGAGGCACCTCACCCCCCAAATGAGTGGGATCAGCCAATGACCGCATCAACATGACCACTTTCTCAACCAATGGTTGAATAAGCTGAGAGAATACAAGGTCTAAAGGCACCTCACCCCCCAAAAGAGGAGTGGGATCAACCGATGACTACATCAACCTGACCACTTTCTCAACCAAAGGTTGAATAGACAACGAGGAAACCTCAAAAGACTCAGAATTAGAAGATCTTGTAGACAGGGACCACAATCTTTATACCTCTGGAATGCCAGGGCAAAAATGAGTAAGGTGATCTCCCTTGCAAAGTTTACAAGGGAACTTAGGCTTACGTCTTATCTGTCTAGGTTTCACAACATAATTAATGCCCCCAGCATGACTAGCAATGGTTGGTTTCACATCTCCAACATGACTTGTAGAGGTTAGTGATAGGTCGATAACATGACTTTCATAGGCTACATACCTATTACCATTATGACTATTAGTGACTGGACTTTTTCCCCCAACATGACTTATAGAGGGTGGGTGTGTGCCACCAGCATAACTTGCAGAGGTTGGGTGCTGGTCTTCAATGTGACTTGTAGAGGTTGTCAACCTATCTCCAACATGACTCATAGAGGTTGGTGATCAACAGGGTGCTCATGACTTAAGGTGCTTAACTGAGAAGCGTCAAGAGCGTTCGGGACATTTGGAATGGTACCCAACCAAACCGATACTCCCACATTCAACCTTGGAATGTACAAAGAGGCCATCAAAGGAAAACCAACATTTTCGAAGAAGGGAAAAGCACAAGAATCCCCTTACGAAGGGGGTCCTTGGTTGGTATGGTCGGGAAAATTAGCCATGAATATCCTATGCACAGGTTCTCCCCTTTCGGGATCGTTCAAGTCTGTAAAAGTCTCATGCACTAACTCTAGAAAACCAGTGGTATCAAAACAATGCCTGTAAAGAGGCAGCTCCACGTTTCTAAGCGGAAGACCAAAAAGTCCTCATGACCGGCGGAGTGGGTGGTCTACCACCCTAGGTCAGAGACCCAAAACCATGACTGACTAACTCACTATGGAAAACTAGGGAGCATAGAGAACACACTAAAAGTTCCTAAAGGAAAATCAAGCAAACGACTAACTAGTTCGAAGAACAATTACACCAACCAACACTAGAGAAACTTACCGGTGCAAGTGCAACTCGAAAACAGAAGCACCCTCTAGGTATACTCTGAAAATCATGGCCCGATGTCTGTCCTAGGTACCATGGTATACCCCCATGGTCACCTTTGTAAGTCCCTAAAATAAAGGCAACTAGGTTGCTAGCTTGTGAACAATCACCAGGCGGGTACAGTCGACAGTCGGGTGGACTGCAATGAGTAGGGTATCAAGACCGAAACCTATCAAGGGTATTGAAAGAAAGTGTTCTAGAAGATGACTGAGGACCTCGAACGGATTTGAGACCCATGAAGTTCTGTGGCAAATGCGATCAACGAAATCCCAAGACAAGTCCTCTATATGCATTCCCCACTACGCTTCGTCTGGCTTTGGAGGGGTTATCTCTGCTACCTTTCCGTAGGCGACCTCATTGTTCGTGCTCTTTTCGTCAATGTGTGAGAAAAAAGTGAGCACTTACATGCCTAGTTGGGCTCTTCTAGTCATGACAGTTGTAATGCAAAAGGTTAGAAAGAAAACATAAAAGGTATTAACAAGAATTAAACAAGAACTAAATAACAACATGAGCATAAAAACAAAAACTAAAAACAAATGACAATGGAACAAGTTCACTAATAGATAGGCTGATCTGATTAGTGAAATCCAGAGGTACACAAAGGGGAAAGGGGACTTGGGTCCCTTCCTTCTCCAATGGAAGGCTCTTGAGGCCCTCAAATAGATGCTTTCCTTACAAAT
>ML781804.1:1678751-1692281 GCA_009831015.1 Picea engelmannii
TTTAATCTTTTTAGCCAACTTTGTATAGTTTTGGCCCTTTTGATGTGCTGTGGATTTAATCCTTGTGCCATGGATGATTGTTTTTCTGTGTTGATGATGTTGAGTTCTTGTCGCCCTGTGCGGACGAAATTTCAGTGATAACACTCATGTTTAGCCCCTATGTTAGAGGGGGGTCCTGGATAATTTCCACGTTACTGGACTTCTACACTCCTTAGCATAGACTTGTATGTTTGTTTTATAGCCTTGAATAGTTTCCTCTCCAACCTAAATCAAGGCTCTAGCCTAATCTAGTTGATGGACCCTACAAACATAAAGTCTAGTAAATTTTAATTAGTGCTCTTTTTACTATCTTGATTTAATCAAAAGGGTACGGTAGTGCAACTGATGTTGTTAAGACTCTTGCAGAAAAAAGAAATGATAAGAACACTAGCAAAGAAGGATCATATTTCTTATTTTTCTTTTGAAATGATTTTAAGATGAGAAGAAAACACAACACTATGCTAATTTCTTTTTCTTTTTCAAATAATAATGGAAAGCAAATGCCAAGAAAGAAAGAGACCTATAAAGATAAGTTTTTTTTTTTATTTTCTTCCAATCAAAGAAGAAATAACAAAATAATCTAAAAGAAACTGATGAATGCACGATTCACGCCCCCCCTGGCCATGAGGGGGAATTGTTTTTCAAAATGCAACTCATTTTTCTTAAAATTTCAAGCTAAAAATAAGTTAAAAAAGCTAGGAAACACAAGAGATCTTTCAATGAAAAAGCAAGCTATGCTGGAATCCAACCTAGGAAAAAACTTCTATGACAGAGACCAATATTAAATCAAGGAAATTCCTGAGAGGTATAACTCTTGATAAAGAAGAGGATGATTGCCTCTCCTTAAACAAAATTTTTCTCAACATGCACGTTGCTGACAATTCAACAACCAGCGTGTGCACGTGAGCTCTGTAAGCTCAGAGTGCATGTACATGCATGCAAGCCTTATACAAGCCGCGTGTAGCTCTACAATTCTTCAAAACAATAAAAAAAAACAAGCAATCAAACACTGGTAGAGACTACTGGTATTGAGAACCAAAGTCCCTTGAAGACTCAGAAACTTACTTTGATAGAAAAGAAAAAGAATTCAAGGAAAATTTCATAGAACAAAACCAATCTAAGGTGGTACCTAAGTTACAAACTCCAAAAACAGAGACCAGAATGATATCTAGAAAACCCCTAAGAAGGATCACTTCTAACAGGGGAGAGGATGATTGCTTCTCTAAAATATAAAATCTGAACTCAGACACGCGACTGACGCTTCATCAGCTAGCGTGTGCACACATGTTATGTGAAGGTAGGGCATGGATACACACATGCAGGCCTTATACAAGCCAGGTGTACCTCTGTGAATTCCGTAAAATAAAAAACAACCAATCAAAGAAAGCAGGGAATACTGGTATGGAAGACCAGAATCCCTACTAGCTCAGAATTTTGTAGAAACTCAAAAAAAAGGTAGTAAAACCAATTAAAAGTACCCAACAAGTATCCCTAGAAAACACGAGAGATCCCCAGTATGGTCGCCAATTCTGTTGTGAGTGAAAAATCCCCCTACGGACTAGCACTTAGGGTTTTATCATGCATGAAGAAAAGACCTAAAGATTCCTACTTTTTACCATCATCCCAGACCCAATCCCCGTTATTCTTAAGCAAATACACAGTTAAGAAGATCAAGTAAACATACCTTATTTATGGTATTTGATATCGATCCCTCTTCATGCTTGGTCTCTCTTTGACTACAACTCTCCTCCCAAGGCTGACCTTCATTCACAAAATACAAACAAATAACTCCACATGCATTTGATCTATAGATTAATGGGTTAGAGATTTAATCAACATGTACACAATAAACAATGAACACCTCATATGGTGGGACGGGAAAAGTACTTATTTATTATTAAATTCACTAAAGAAACTTACAATGATGAAACTGACCACTGCTCCATGAATCTAGTCCTGGGCTCCTCTTTTACTATGCACCAACTGCTAAGACACTTGCTTCTCTTCTTCGTTGAAATCACAAAATGGTTGCAGAATCTTGGGAAAAGGGGAATACGAATTCGGGTAGAGTTTCTTTACTTTGTTTTCCTCCTTTCAAATGGGACCCTTACCCATTATTTTATAGGCTAGAAGGAGCTAGGTACTTGGTCGAATGACTGGCCATGCATGGTTGAAAGGTTTAGTTAACTTACCCAAAGCTGTGTGTTTCGTCAGCAACTTTCCTTTTTTCATGCTTATGTAGGTCCACGCGGGATGTAGTGGGTCAGCTAGCATGGACACTATAGATACACGTGGGTTGTAGTGGAGAAGGGTGTGTGGGCCTTTAAAAAAGGTATTTTTAAGAAGAGTTTTTCAGTAGTGTTTTGGAAAAGAAGGAATCTGAGATGGCCTGATGCCAGGTAAGCATGTATGGTACAAATTAGGGTTATAACAGGGTGTAGAATCATCAAGGGTTGTCCAGCTATAGCTAGAGCCGCTTCTGATGTGGGTGGAGTAGATTCAGGGGGTATGATTTACTAATGCTCACGCATTTGTAAAATAATTTCTTCTTCACTGGTGAGGAGGATATTATGATCCGTTGGATTTCTAGGGTGTATGGGCCTTGGGTTTTGATACTGTCCCATTTGTGGTGGGGCAGGATGTACCTCATGTTGGGTATTCATCACACCTTGGTGTGGAATAGGGTTTTTCAACATGTTCAGGGTTGGTTGTTTCAAATACTATTGTGGGCCCTGCTGGGGGGCAGAAGGCACTAGAGGAAGAGGCACATTCATGGATTCTTTCATCCGTTTGAAGTCATAAATTTGGGGGCAGTGGTGAGTATAATTTCCATACTCACCATAAAGAGACCAAGGGAAGTTCATCCTAATATTGTTGTTGTTTTAATTCCCTTGGCATTTGTTTTCATTTTCCACTTGGGGATTCTGGTTACCCTGATTTAGGTTTCCCCCTACAGGTTGGTTTTGTTGGGGGTTATTTCCACCTAGTCTTGGGTTATTATTGTTTCATTTTTTTCCTTTTTTATTGGCATTATTCGACTGATGGGTCATATTTTCCATATTCAACTGCTCAAAAGTATGAATTTTTTGAATGGGAGAGGGTTGAACAAAGTTAACACCAGCTTGTGGTTGTCCATGTGGAGGAGAAACCGGTTGTGGAGGACCAGAAAATGGAAAGTAAAGATTGTTTTGTGGAAACGATCCATAGGGTGCATAGGAAGCTGAAGCACTTTCACTTGTTCCCAGGTTATATGTTGAAGTATAAGGGGAACCTAAACTTCGTTGAGAGATCAGGCGCATCATGGGTGTCAGCGAGGGTCCACTCATGAGTGGGGGGGGGGGNAAGGGGGTGGAGGGTAATATGATGGCCCTCCATATGGTTTTGGATATTGAGGTGCACCATACATAGGTGGTGGTTGGATGTAAGCAATGTGGTGTGTCGTGGTACCAATCAACCCATTCGTAGTGTGAGACATTCCATGTTTTTTGTGTCCAAATGGTACGGGTCTGGGTGCATCAGGTAATACTGTGTATAAGTTACCCGACTGAGCATAAATGAGGCCGAATTGTTGGTAATTGTTGATGGCTTCCTCTTCGGATTGGGCGAAGGTGGATGCTACATCTTTGGAAAGTATAAAGACGAGTGATTTTAGAAACCAATCAAGAAGTTGTTCTTTGGTGGTTTCTACTTTACATAAACTGCGTCATTGACGCCATTCATGGATGTGGTAGGAAATATGCATATAGAAGGTTTGTTTTCACTCGGAGACTAGTTATAAACCAATTTCATGACAAATTGGTAGTTGAAAAAGAGACAAAAAGGCTTTGGCCAAGGATTCAAAAGTCACATGGGATCCTGACTTTTCGTCCACATACCATTTAGCTGATGTACCAGTGAGTGTTCCTTGAAATAACCTTAAGCAGATGGATTCATACATGATTTTGTTTGAAGAGAACCATAAGTGGAAGCTCATAACATGGTTGGAGGGATAGTCCCTCAGTTTTCCTTCGAATTTTGGAATATCTGAAGGTAGCTTGGTAGGCATATTGGACCATGTGGGATCATGTAGAATGGGATCATTCATGAGTTTAGTTAAATCATGAATGTTGAGAGACGGTAAGTATGACATGGGGGGAGTTGGTGGAGGATTAGTTCCAGCCATGGTGTCAGCAAGTAGTGGACCTGACGCTTGAGAGGGATGTGGTGGGTTCGTACCTCTCCCTTGAGAAGAAGTTTTCCACCCACCTCCTTATGAAAGAGAGCTAGTGGATGGATGTCCTTGGGAATTGGACCCAAGAAAATTTGATCCCAAAATAGTGGCACTCACGGGGGTGTGACATGGTTGATTCGGTGAGTCGAAAATACTAGGGACTCCTCCAAGAATAGGAGGGATATTTTGCAAGTGTCTGGAACGACGGGGATTCTGTGGGTCCCCTATGATGTCTGACTAGCAAAGTGAATGTGTGAAAATGGTGATGAGAGAAATATATGAACAAGAGACTTGTATAATTTGGACCTTCACAAGATAATATAACTCATAATTTCATGTAATCAAATGAGCATCATACATAAATCAATTGTAAATAAGAATACATGTGGGTAGGTGGATTTTTTCCACCTGGGGGAAAAAATAAAACAAATACTTGTGTCCTAAAAGACGTATCGTCCTTCCTCTCAAATAGCATTGTACCTTCCAAGATAACTCAACAGTGGGGTCTGAAGCCATAGGAAGAGGAACTAGTGAAGGATGAAATAATCAGTTCTAATGAGGGGTAGAGGGTGCATATCCTAAAAGAGTTGGCGCTATTTCCCAATAGCCACACAAAATATGATCAAGGTACAATTACAGCCCACAATTTCCACCTAGGTAGATGTCCTAAATTTGGTCACTAGATACCTCGGTCAAAGTGTGGAATTTTGATTTTCAGCCTCATAAATGGGTCACGTGCTTGATCCCTTCCAAGAGTTGGGTGACTCAATGGGGGACTCATAGAACAACCAGATCTCAGCCATCAACCCTTCATGGGTATCTCCCTACCTTATGGTGTAGTCATACTTGACTTGGAAGAGTTTAATGTTCCCTATTTGTCAAATTCTAATGTTTAAAAATGTGATAACCAGATATCAGGGGGTTATTTGGATGCTTAACCCCGAGATCCTACCTAGACTAAATAATTTGTTTTGGCACCTCCTGTGGAGGAAAAATTAGTGAAGTTTTAGAGACTATTTAGATGTGGTGGGCTGAGAGATTGGGGGTGTGAACCAATCTCGTTTGAATTAAGTGGGTGTGGATAATTTCTTCAAGAAATAGTGGGACGTTTCAAAGTTCCTTTGAAGAAAACATACTTCAACCTCCACAATTCAAGATGGAAATTATGTGAGTGAGGAGTGACTTTGTGTGTGAGAAAGTGAAAAAATGTGCCAAATTTTAATAAGTTAGGTGTGAATTTGAAACATGTGGACTTCCTGTGGTTCTTACAAATCTTTGTTGCATGGCTTACTAAGTGTCATTGATACGACCTTTCAAAATTTTAAAATCCCTAAAGAGCTAGAATGTGGACATATGGGTCCTTACCAATCCTTTAAACTCCTTAATGTTGTTTATGCTAAGAAATCTTGAAAAACTATCCTATATTGCAATCATGTGGGCATGTATGGGCCCATTACTTTGATCTTTAAACTCCCCTAGTGATGTAAACTAAGAAATAAATTTCAAGAAACTATCCTAAGTTTGCAACATGTGGGCATGTATGGGCCCTTACAATTTTAAGATGATTTCAAAAAGAAACTAAGACAAGACCTAGGGGGAATTTTTCCTCTCCTAAAGATTTTTTGTTAAGGGAGATGAAATGTCTTCTTAACCACCTTTATGATTCTCAAGATCACTCTATGGTGTGAGAGAAGAGCATACTCAATGATCAAAGATAATTTTTGGTCCCAATGCAAGTGTTTTTATATGTGATAGCAATAATCTCAAGTTAAATTTTACAAACCAAACAAGCCATCCATGTGGAAACCAAAGAAAAAGAGGAGAATATTTGGTTCTTTTTACCCCCTAAGTGCCTATGTTTATCTAACCTTTCATATGGGAAAGGATTCTAATTAGAGTGCATGAGCATTACAAATTCCATGAAAGAAATAATTTGAAGGCTAGGGGCCTTCAAATCATCATAAAAAACCTTACAATTTTGAAAATATGGAAATGTGCATGGGTTACACTTCTGATAGAGGCACAGTGGACACACAGTGCGTATAATGTGTAGATAAAATAAACCTTTTGGGCGCAGAGTGAGCATATGTGGGATGAAATACCCATGCACTTTCTGATACGCATTGGGGGGAAACTTTTGAGTGAAATTCTCCTCCTCTAACTCAGAATTTGGCTTTTGACAGGTAAGGTTGGGTCGGTGTTGGTACCTACAAGACAAATGGATTAAAAATAAGTTCTCTCTAAGCCAAAATAGGGTGTAATTTCATATATTTCCCTAGTATGGTCGCCAATCTGTTGTGCTCATTTCATCACTTGGGTGAGAAAAACAATGGCACTTGCATTCCTAGTTGGGCCTACTTGACGAGACATAAGTTAGTGAGTGTGTTAAACAAGCCAAACACATGTAATAAACAAATAAACAAACTAAAACAACTAAGGAAATAAAAACTGGAATGCATAAGAAACTTAGAACCATAAACAATCAACCAATGATCAAGATTATGCCACCAATGGATAACTATATTAGTTGGCAAAACACCGTAGAGAAAAATGAGGACTTATGGGTCCCCTCTTCCTCCTTAGGAGGGATCTTGAGTTACCTAATGGAGATCTCTTCTTACAATGGAAGAAAAATGGAAAATGACATGAAGAAAATCAATGCTTATTCCCTCAAGAGGTGAGTGGAATGGCCTATTGCAATAGTGCTTGAATACTCCAAGGAGAAAAGAGGATTCTCAAGGGAGGACTGAGGTAGCATATCAATACTATGAATATTTTGGTTTCTTAGTGAACCCATGGACTCCATTTATAACATTTCTTCAAGGAAAAATTCAATTGGTTCTTAGTGTGAACAAGGGGCCCTTTAGGGAACCCTTTGGTCCTTGACTAGCACCCCATTTGAATTTTGCTAAGATTTGGAGGTCAAATCAAGTTGGGAGTTGGTCCATAAGTGATTGGGGGGGAGAAAAGTGTTGGATTACTGAGAGGCGGGGTGAATCAATAATAACGTAATTATAATCCTTTTTCTTCAAATGTTATATCAATGTAGAATTATTATCAAATAATGTGCAGTAATAAATAAACAATCACACACATACACAGTACACCAGTGTTTTATGTGGAAACCCAAATCGGGAGAAAACCACAGAATTCTTTTTCTTATATGTCTTGAAGAATTACATTCATTGGAAGCACCAACTTCCTTTGTTTTCCAGTTGCAACTGGAAGGAGGCTCCAACCCCCTTGTTTCTCAGGCTACAACCTGAGGGAAGCTCCAACTCCCCAAATCTCTAGCTACAACCAGAAGGAGGCTACAACCCCCAATGTTCTCCTGCTACAAACGGAAGGTGGCTACAACCACCTATCCTTGCCCCGTCCTGCCACCCTGAAGTAGAAGTAGAATGATGGAACCACTGTCACACTATCACTGTGAGATATATCGTTGTAAACCTATACCAATAAATCTGAACCATGCATCAACCTGTACCATAAACAAGTGAATCAACCATGCACCAACCTGTAATCAACCTATACTATAAACAAGTGCATCCAACCATGTTCCAAGTATGTACCAATCATGTGTCAACTAATCATCAACTATGACTCATCAATATGTACCAACATCATCAACTATACACCTCATGTATGTGTGCCAACTCATCAAATACTTGTCTCAATCATGTACTCAACACGTACCTCAACCAAACTCCCTCATCAATTTCATCATCCAAATCTGATTTGTATCTCTGTAATAGACCTAGTGTATATGATCACATTCCTTGCTGAATTATGGCTTATTCTAGAGAGCGACCTTGTAGAGTGTTCCCCGCACAAAATATTTGATGAAATGATCTAAAACTGTTACACAACATACTACGGACTATACCCTTAGAAAGCACCATCAAAAGAATTTATCCTTCCTTGAATTTTGGCCTTCTTTTCTTCACTTTCCTCGGAATTTCGGCTTAGATCTCATTTGTATACCTCAGACACCTATAGATATTCAATATGCTCAAGTGTGTTTCAAATGAGAGAGCCTTGCCTCTTATATATACTCTCCAAGTAGCTTCCTTAAAAAAATATTCTAGGTCACTTGGCCCCACTTTCCTTATTTTAGGGTTGGGCCATGTAATGATCCCAAGCCATTATGCAAGGATCATCATTGTTTTGGTGTCTTTTTAAAACTTTTTCTGAGTGAGGTATTTTGTCAAACACTTTGTTGATCTACCTTTTAGATGTGTTTATATGTGTGTATGAAGCAAATAAAAGAAAGAGATAACCATGGAACATACCTCAACCATATGCAATAAGATAGACAAGACAAAACATATCATTTTTTCTTTATTCATAAAATAGAGAAACCTGCTACAATGAAGATGCCGATTTGGAATGCTCAACAGATGGCCAAGAAGATAGAAAATAGATAAGAGCTGCTACAAAATGCTCCCGCTAATACAAAATATGCCTCCAATGGCTGAATAAGAAACGAAGATCAATACAAGCAGATCTGAATGCCAAACTCTCTAGCTGAAGAATGCCACGCTCCAATAGAAGGCTGAAACCCTCAATAACTTGGCCCTGCTGCCAAAAGTGTCCAATCACCCTAATAAATATTCCAACTCATATATCGGGTGATGGTAAGAAAAACCCAGGTGACCGAATCTCCAAGATCCCTCTCAATCTATGTAGATCTGAAATCCCCCACTGAATGGTGCACCCCACTAGATGACTAAAACCCTAGATAATTCGACCCTGCTGAAGGAGGCCTCAAAATGATCTGAAACTCTCCATAAATATAGATCGGGACACTACAAGTCACTAGGTAAAGTCTCAGGGTCAGATCTGAAGTGTAACCCCTCCAAACGGACTAGATAAGGATCTCAAAAACGCCCTCCTTCTCTTGAATTCGCCCCACTACTCAAGAAATAATCTGAGCCATAAAACCGTCTCAGAAGGCACTAGATCTTATTTCCAAGGCCCTGCAATGAAAACCCAAGTGATATAATCCTCAACGACCCTACCAATATCCTACAACGAATCTCTCTCCAAAGATGGGGCACCCCTCTTGTTGGAATCCCTCAACTGGTGTGCCCTCTCTCTATCTGTACATGAAACTGATGTAGAATCCTCCTGCAACTGAGTAGATCTGGAACTAGAATGGTATGGGAGAGTATTGCATCTCCGAGACCAAGCTTGGGACAAGATAGGTGGAATCTTTCACCACCGAATCGTCCTCTAGGGTTTGTTATGTCAAAACCCCCAATATTGGGCTCACTAGCTAGAAGCCAGAAATCAAAATAAGATCATACATGAATGAATGAGAAGAGGCCCTTGCCTTCCCTTTATACTTTTTTCTCTCCTTTTCCCTGCAAAGTGACTTTCATTTTATTAATATTTAATTAATTAATTAAATCACTTTAATTAATTAATTAACCTTTTTACCTCTTAAAAGCTCCTTATCTCTTCTTGTGGCTTGCCTAGCCACTAAAAGTCACTTCTAGCCATCCCATCCCGTAGTGTTTCTCCTCCTGATTCCAATGAGCTATTACACTGAGAGGTTCCTCCAAGTAATGTGGCCAAAATGACCTCTTCAGTGAATTTCATTGAGTTATAGTTCAAAATAGTCAAAATCATGGAAATTGTCGGAATGCAACGAAACCAAAGCCAACATGTGCAGAATGGCTCATAATGATGGGACATGATGATCAATCCAATATGGACTCCACAATGCCTCTCAAATACCTCTGAACTCGCTATAAAATCCATCTGGCTACTCCGGTCATCATAAATCTCTACACTATGATGATGTGCCAAAGTGGGGACATTACAGTCCTCCCTGCTAGAAAATTGCTTGTCCTCAAGCAATACCCAAATCCCTCCAAGTAAAATACCAGGATCCCATGTCCACCTATGGGATACATATTAGAATGCATCCAAAGACGAACAATAGTACACTCCACCCCCTGGATCTCATATCAAGAAGTGAACTGCAATACTTTGTGAAGCATAGTCCTGAAAGATATCAACCTTGTGAGCCTCTTGCCCCTGACACATGGCCTCATCTCAGAATGAGTCCATCCTCCAAATCTCTACCAAGATCCACATGGCCTCCATCAACTGCACATGATGATGCCTGACTGAGGTGATGCAAGACCTCCGTGAGACACCCTCAAGCACTGTGCTCCCCTCAATACTGAAGCTAAATGGAAAGTTAGAACAACTTTCCCCTGCAATGGTCCACTCGCCTCTATCAATTAGTGAAATGTCCATCCCTGCAATCCCTAGGTCCCATGCTAAACTCTATCGAAGATCCTCATGCTGACACTACACTACTCTGACCATGACTGTCTGCCCCCTGCATACATCCTGAACCCTCCTCTCCTGGGTCCTCCAGCTGAAATACCTGTGACCACCAGACCTGCTATCCATAAACTGTATCTGTAAAGGAATCTCTATAGAAGAAGTACCTATCCAAACATCTCCATGCCCTATCATGATGATCAAGTGGAAGGAAGGGTCTCACCCCATAGGACAAGTACCTGCAGACCCACTCCAAACCAAACCAAGGTGGAGTGTGTGGCTCTTTGGTGCAACCTAGTTCAACATGAGCATCATGCTAACAAAACAGACTCCTGGGTCCCATGGCATGCTTGGAAGTTTATCACTTCCAATCTCCTCTAACTACTCTTGTGTGAGGATAATCACTGTCAGAAGCCCTCTATGCTCATCTGTAGTCACCTGGTCTATGATGCTCACCATCACGCACCAAGTCTCAATTGTCTATCTAACACGGTCCACCTCTGACCTGCCGTATGCCATAAAAGTACTCATGTCATGTACTCTCAGCCTACTCACTCTCCATGCCCCTAGCCACGGCCTATCCCTCCTCATGCTATTGTCTATGATAAAAGTGTCAGGATAGGCTAACAAAAACATTTGCAACTGACTGTAGGACTGGAAGTTGTCACATGCATTGGTCAATCCCAAGGATTCGACCAGAAGCTTGTCCATCAATATCCATGATCGATGCTCTCCTGTGGTCATCACCGAATCCCAATCATCGAGTACAACCGAAAGTAACTCCTCTAAATGCTGGTCAACCGACCTCCATCTATCATCTCCCATGCAACTGTTGAAATGGTGAAAGTGATCTCTCATAACTAGGTGTTGTTGCAAAGGAGTGACATCTGCATGCTCCCCTAGGTGTGTCTTCTCCCTGCAAGGCACTATACCCCTCTAAATCCCACCATACATCTTGGCATGTCTCTGTGAGCTATCACTCATCACTGTATGCTCCGGCATACCCATGTCGTCTCCCGTAGACTCATGTTGTTGTTGAAATAATGTAACTGTGAAGAGCATTCTTATTATTTTGTTATTGGATTAAATCCCCATTGAGGATTAATCATGTCATTATTAATATTATTGTCATTAGATTAATCCCCATTGAGGATTAATAAAGTCGGTAATTGTATAAGGACCAAATCCCCTTTTGCAGATTAGTCATCGGACAATTACAAAGTGTAGAATAAGAAGTCGGCCCCAGCAGTTATAATGGAAGGGCCATAATTAATTAAAGGTGGATTTACCCACCCAGTGTGAGAGGTTGGCCCTGCCATATGGTGACTCTTCACACGTGCCGGATTGATATAAATAAGAGGCTAGCACCTCACTTCTTACACACACTTCACTTGCTCATGATCTTATGAGGCAAGCTGCAATTACAAGTTGGTGAAAGAAGAAGAAGGGTGGCGCATATCTTGAGGAGGACATTTTCTGTATTGGTTGAGTTATCTCTTGAACATTGTATAAGCTATTTATGATAAGGAATTTTTGCTGGGTTTTCTTCCCCTAGAGGGTTTCCCAGGATAAATGTTGTGTCTCTTGTGGATGTGTATTTCTCAGTGATCTTGTTCTTATTATGCTCTTATATTATGAAATGAAAAGAACTATAATAATGGCATAAACATTAACATGGTTTCAGAGCCAACCTAAAGAAAGCACAATTTGCAAGAAGAAAAACGTCACTGTTACCGGACCCCAAAATTAGGGTTTTGAAAAAGTGAGTGTTTTCAGCTATCTATCACCCTAGAAAGTTGCACCCTCCCCTAAGGATCAATTTGGCACCTAGAGCGCACCTTTTCAGTGGCTAGATACTCCGGAAAGTGAAACCCTAGTTTCACAAAGTACTAGAAAACCAGAGTACCAGAAGCACCAGTCCAGAAATCCGCAGAGAAGATTTGAAGGGGTAAAATTTGGATTTCCTCAAATATGAAGACACCAGGCTACTCACCTCAGCCAAGCGCACATCCTGGTAAGATCAAAATTTGATTTTGATCATTTTCAATTTTTGGTCATTTTTGTTACCAAAAGTACAAGATGTCTGCAAGCACAAAGCTTGCTGAGAAATTGGAAGGCATAAAAAACTTTCGTGCCTGGAAGTATAGGATCGGTATGATCCTTGTAGAGAATGGCCTATCAAGATTTATCAAAGAAGAAGTGAAGGAACTTGAAGATGCCATAGAGAAAGAGAAGCATCAGAAGGACTCAATCAGGGCTCAGAGAATCATTGCAGATTCAATCAAAGACCACCTGATCCCGTATGTATCATCAAAAGAAACCTCAAAGGAGATGTTTGATGCTCTAAGAAAGCTATATGAAGGAAAGAACATCAATCTAAAGATGAATCTCATAACTCAGTTGAAGAATACCAAGATCCAGAAAGGATAAATGATTCAAGAATATTTCTCCCGAATCTCGGAAATAAAAGAACAATTGAAAGCGATTGGAGACACCATCGACGAAGACGAATTTGTAATGACAACCCTAAATGGTATCACAAGACCTTGGGATGCCTTCATCCAATCAGTATGTGGCAGAAAGGAGAAAATACAATTTGAAAGCCTATGGGAAGAATGCATCCAAGAAGAAACAAGGGTAGCCAACCGTGAAGCGCTACTAGAAAGGGACGGCGATCAAGCCCTAGCTACTCATACAAAAGGAGGAAGGAAGAAACCCTATTTCAAAAGGGAATCTCATAGAGAACCACAACCATCAAACAAATTCAACAATCAAGAATCTCATTCAAGAAATTTTCAGAAGAAAGGACAATGCAAGGGACGAGATCTCTCATCTATGCAATGCTATCATTGTGATAAGATGGGACACAAGGTGAACAATTGTCCAGTCAGAAAAGAAGAGTACAAGAGGAAGCACAAAAGACAACATGCTCATATTTCCGAAGATGAAGAACCACCTATGAAGATGATTAAGGACCATGT
>ML781804.1:1708397-1739075 GCA_009831015.1 Picea engelmannii
TCCATTAAAATTATTATTGAAATAGTTTATTTTGTATTCACTTTGAATTATAATACACTCATCACTTCACTTTATTATTTACCTTTTAAAATCTCTTAAACCACTTTGATTACTTTGACCTTTTGGGGCTTCTAGATGACATAAGAGGATCCTACAACTTCGTAAGGCCATAACTCTCAAACCATGAGGAGTTATGCGACGTTCTACATACCACTAGAAATGGCATGACATGTACTATCCATATAGAATAGTATTATCTGAAAATATGTCATAACTCAAACTGTTACCCATCCAACAAACTTGGGTCCATTACCCAAACCTGGGGTCTCCAAATTCTCATGGCCATAACTCTCTAACCATGAGGAATTATGTGACGTTCCACATACCACCGGAAATGGCATGACAAGAACTATCCATATAGGATATTTTCCCTAAAAAATTCACTTTCCTTCATCTCATTATTCCACAATTAATCATGGGTTCTCTTACTCCACAAAGCATCTTCCCGTGAGGGCTTTCACCATAAGGGGACCACTTTGGAATTCATCCATATTTACTTCTTATCAACCATGACAAAAAAAATAATGAGTCATATTTACATCAAACACTATTGGGTCCATTACCCAAACCTTTGTGCTATGGGTCTTTCTTCAGGGGTTGATATCAATGACAACCAACCTTAATCAACAAAAAGAACCATAAATGCATTGTTCACATGAGTGCATGGATTTTCTTGTACATAGTCACGCATTTGACACATTGTGTGATCTACGGGCTTTGTTGGCCCTCGCACTGTGTGCACGCTTCCATTAGTGAGTTTGCGCATGTCAATTTTTTTCCCAATTGTATAGTTTTTTCCTTTTGAAATGCATTTTGGTGTTGTAGGTAAACTAATTGTTGTTGGCATTATTGTATTTATGTAACCATTTGTGTGCAATGTTGCAGATGTAATTTCGATGATAACACTCCTAAATAAAACTAGAATCCAAATGCATGCAAACAAGTGAGGATGGTTGAAAAGGGACCTCCTTAACTAAATAAGGTATGCCCAGGAGGGGATGAGACTCATGAAAAATAGAGTGGAGGTAACAAAATTAGTTATAAGGACCCTTGTGGGCTTCTCTACGAAATTGGTCAGATCCCTTTGAAGAGAAAATCCTCCATAAAGTCTATGTGTTGTCTAATCCCTATCTGACTCAGGGTACTTGTAGAATAACCCATGCAAGAAACATGTGTGGATACCTAGGTCAGAAAACTAAGGTAACCATGATATAATCAATGATCGGGAGAGAAATCATAGGTCAATTCCACCGTATGGGTAGGGTATCAAATCCTGAAGTCTTGAAGGCAACGCCTCTCACTGAGGTAAAGGTACTAGAGAAACCCCCATATACAAATAGAACCCAAGAAATATCTCTGATGCTAGGAATGTATTAGAGGGCTATCTCTGCAACCAACTTCATGTGAACTCATGTTTAACTCTAATGTGAGTGAAGCCTCCCGAGGACACCAATTATACAATGGGTTTCACCACTTCCTAGCCAGACACATATGTTGAGTTTGATAGCCTTGGAAAATTTTACTCATGAAATATTATTCCAAGGCCCTAGATCCTAAGCTTGTTTGTGTACTCTGAAAAACAAAATCGTTTCTAATCAATTTCGATTATTCAGGGTTAATTTTAGTGGTTTCTTCTTACTCAAGAGGTGAAATTTTGAAACTAATGATGTTATGACTTAGCATATAAAAAGAAACAAATGTAAAAACAAGGCTAATTACTACTCTTGTTTTTCAATAGAAATTGTATGCTTCTAAATTCCATGCATAAGAAGCAATGTCTTCAATTTTAATGGAAATGCAATCTTTCCTAAAATTCCAAGACTAATGAAATCTAGAGAAAAGTGAAAATGCTTCAAATGAAATCCAAATTTTTTGTATTTTCAATAAAGGAAAATGAAAATGAAAAAATCATTTTTTTTGTATTTTCAATATAAAGGAATGAAAATAAAAAATTGACTTAATAACCTCTTGGATGGACCCTACTTCAAGAACATGAAGACAATCCAAGAAGGATACCAATAAGTGACTACCCATACCAGAATGAAAGGAAAACAAATGAGAAAAATGACAATAAATAGGTTCACCCAAAGAATTCAACAATGACGCAACTTCCTACCACTCTATAGGCACTCAACAATTAGGACAGGGACCCAAGAAGTCTCATAAACCAACAAAAATCACCCAAAAAGCAATAAACCTATCCAAAAAGACTTAGAAAATAGTGTACGTGACTATTCAGGGAACAAAAGAATATGTACGCACCCTAAGAATATACAACACACATATGTACACAACTGTCAAGGGAAAAATATCGTATTCCAAAGAAGACATTGATTGGGAAAGGGTCAGGCCAATAAACTCAGATGTAAATCAAAATAGAGGCTATCAAGCAACAGGCGACACAAAAACTCAAGAAAACAGAGATCAATGAAGGAGAAAAATCACCAAATAACCCCAAAAGGGAGATATCCCCAGTGGAGTTTCCAATTCTATTACAAGGAAAATATCTCTATGGCTAGGGGTAAACCACAACATATAGAATGACACCTAGAAATTGACTCTAGTCTCAAGTATGCTAGATAAAATGAAATTCTAACAAAGGAAGTCTAGAATCCTACCTCATCTAGACATCTGAAGAAGGCCACGGTTGAGCTCATCATCCAACACTTTATACCTACAACTTGTCCTCAACATCCAAGATATACAAGCATATGAAAATTGTATGAAAAGTCAGCATATAAACTAGCATAATCCATTAACATGTATAACAAATATGCCCATGGAAAGTAATAAAAATATTTTCAACATATAATGGAACAAGAAAAGATAATTTCAATTAATGTAATTAACATAAGTACATAGGTGACAAACTTCTGTAATGGAATGTATTAGAGCCGAGAAACTAAGTCCCTCCACCTAGGCCTTCACCACTTCAATCCTCCTGTTAGCATTATGTAAATTTCTTGGTTGAAGAAGCAAATCACAAAGGTAACCACAAAACCACTTTAGAACTGAAACTAGCCTTTCAGTTCAGAGAGGGATATCTCTTGCCACTTGGTCTCTGAAAGATAGTTTTTCTTTTGAATCAGTGGATAGATCTTTGAAAGGGATTTTAAAATTGGTTGTAAAGAAGGGAAGGAATATGTTGGGAAATGGAGTCAACTCTGAAAGAAAATGAAATCAGTGGATGGTAGGTAGAACTCTCAAGGAAGGAAAGGCTAGGCAGGTGATAATCTTTTAGTTTTTCAATTTTTTGTTATAGGGTAGAAGAAGGATAAAAATACATAACAACATTCAGAGCACCATTAAAGATGAATTTCGATGAGTTAAGAATAAATGACAGTGTTCAAATTTATTGAATCTAAAGCATCATTTTCAAATGAACTTCAAACCATTTGATTTCCAATTTAAACATATAAAATAATGCATATGAAAGATAAATAAAATAAGAAGTACATACATGCAAGGGAACACTGACTTCAAGTCATCACCACTAGAATCTTTGGTATGAAAAGTCCTGGACTTTTGTACTAGTATTTCATGCAAATTCAGAAAATATGTACAATGTTCAAGACACAATCATGTCCTTTGTGCTTATGCCAACCCTTTGTACATTCAAAATGCTCAAATATAAAATCAAACTACCTCCCTAGGATAGAGAAGTCAAACTTCACTACTATCCTATGATTCTGGATCTGATTACATCAAAGAAAGAACAACTTCTAAACTACTTGCTAAAAATAGCAAATTATCCTTGACCATATTAATGCATAAAAATATTCTTTGAAAAAAGATATTATCCAATATATCTTTGACCTTGAAGATGATATGAGTGATCTGGGATAGTTGGAGGAAAATATTGAATTGATTTGAGTGCTGACTAGGCTTCCTATCACCTTTGCATCACGAGTTGTTATAATTCGTTGTGTAGCTGCAACCTACAACAGTTGTGTAGTGAGTTTACACAATGTGAAGGTTTTCTTCAATAAACTTAGTTTAGGAGGTGGTTGCAACGTTGTTGAAGGATGAAAATCACTGTTATATCTTCCAGAAATCATTTCCAAATGTCATTTAATCCTTTGTGTACTTACATCACTTGCGTAGCATGACATCGCTACGCAAGTTTTGTACAATGTTATTTTTCTAGTCAAAATCTCAAAACATATTATAGTGGTTCATCAAAAGGAAAAATTGTGAAAATATGAAACCTATATTTCAACAACCTCTACAAGTAGGTCCAACTTCCCCCTATATTCATCATCAACATTCATCCTTATATTTAGAGACCTATTTTCCTTTCTCAATGACAAATTGTGTCTCTTCAAGTTTCCCACTTGCCTGAAAAAATTTGCATTTCTTCTCAAATTTAGCTTGACATTTTTTAGGGATGCACAGGAATTTTTTATGACTGGTCCACACTCCTTAAATTTTCTCTCAAACTTTAGTTCTGATACTATTTTATCTTCCCTGAGCTGAATAATTAGGTCTTGAGCCTCCCTTAGTTGCTTATTTAGCCACTTGATAGTTTTCTCACCCTCTCTAGGTGAAGTGTCAATCTTTTCAACTCATACAGGTTGTCCCTATGCTTGTGTTTCCTTTGCAAATTTGCATTCTAAACTTATCCTTCTAGCTAAGGATCTTGTTAAAGGCATGGATGATTTTAGGGGCTAAATTTTTCTCATGGGCTATTTTTCCATGGTTTTTCCAAAAACGAGATTCACTATTTTAAAAATGATTCGCCCAAATTCTATAGGATAAAATTATTTTACCTTAAAAATTTCCAAAATTTTATAAAAACTATATAAAATCCTTAGAAATTTGAATATTTTTACAAAACTATCGCCAAGAATTTATAGTTGGAATATGAAGGATTAGTAAGATTCACCAAGTTTTCTACATTTTAAAATAAATTTCCATCCTTAAAATCATCTCTGGTTAAAGGGACTGTGGGTTTAGTCAAATTCATTGTTTTAGGAATTTTCCTACTTTCCTTCTCTTTAGAACCTTATGGAACCTTTGATATTGATTCCTTCTTTGAACCTATTGCATCTTGTGGAGTTTGAATATCATAAACCCTCTCAGCCAATTTCTTCTTCATCTCCCTATTATCATGAAAGGACTAAGATATGACATGTTGAGATTCCTTAAGATGATCTTGTATCTCTCTGATTACTTGATCTTTCTCTTCTGACTGCACATGATCTTCATCCATTTCTTGAGCTACGTGTTCAACGGACTATGTATGCAGGGAAGGTACAAGTAATATTTTGGTAGTTGACCTTGTGACGCAGGCGTGCCCACAAGGCACGTCCGTTCACAGGATCTTTCCTCCTTCCTCGGCCCGAAGAAATGAAAGGTTCTTCTATTTCCCTATCGAGAAATTTTCACCCACAGCGACTCTCTCATGGGGTCTCCCTTTCTTTCAAATCAACGTTGGCCTTTTACTCTGTTATAGGGGTTCCTCCTATCGGGATTCCGGCACTTGTAATGTCCAAACAACTTACTTCACTGATCCCCGATCACCAATATGCTCCTTTGTTGCCTTAGCCCTTTCTGGCTAAGCCTTTAGTCCATGTGACCACTTTCTATAAGAACACAGCCTTATATCCCTTCTGTCGGGGTTTTGGACTTCAAAATCCCGATGCGCTTCCAACTTCCGTTAGCCCTCCAGGATAGACTCTTGGTCCACATGACCTCTTCTATATGACCGCATTCATACCTCCCATCAGGGTTTCGGACTTTCCAATGTCAAAATGCAAACATCCTTAGGATTCACGATCCCTCGAATCCCGACGTGCTCTTTACGCATTATCCCTCCTGGCTAGAGTCCTTGCCCATATGACCACTATCTTTGTGACCGCAGTCTTATCCCTCGTCGGGGTTTTGGGGTTTCCAATGCCAAAATGCAATTGCTCACAGGATTTCCAATCCTCCAAATCCCGATAGGCTGACAGCTGTCCCCCACACAACGGAGCTTTCTACCTTCTCTAATCTGCTGACAGCTGGCCCATAATGACACCTACCTCCTTGTCAGGATTTCGAGTTTCGCGATTCCAAAATGTATAAACACCTTGTCACCAGGATCCCCGATATCCCGATGACCCAAACGCTGATCAACAACTTCCTGTCGGGACTTTCCCCGATGATGTTGATTCCTGCCACGCGTCCTCCTCTGATGGACGGTCTCGAATTCTCTGGGATTTCGAGACTTGTGATGTCCCAACTTTCTTGTCCTCAGGAACTCCGATTTCCCGATGCCGAATATCCCAACTCCCGACGCCTTCGATCTCCGCCACGTGTCCCAACTAACGGACGGTCCAGATCTTCCCGGGACTTCAGGGTTTCAAATGTCAAAAAACATTCGACCACAGGACTATCGATATTTCGAATCCCGATGGTAAACCTTGTGTAGCTGCTATCAGATCCGACGGCTGACGGGTAACTGATCAACGATCTGACGGCTGACGGGTAACTGATCAACGATCCAACGACTCATGAATCCTGGAGCTTGAACTCCAAACGCGGTCGTAACCTCCTTGCTTCTTTGGCAGATCCGATGGCTGACGAAATTTTACAGATCCCCTCCACAAGATCCTGACCGTCGATTCTTCCCTTTGGTGATTCTTTGAGAATGACCAAGTGTTCCTTTGCGGAACTTGTCTTCTTGCGGTGCAACTGTGCAACGCCTGGTTCATGCACTCCATGGCACAAACTTCCAGTGCTTCTCTTTGACAAGCTTAAAATCTTTATCCCTCCTGAGCTTCCACACAACTTCAACCTCAAAGAGGGTCCTTGCACGCACTCCTTGTGGCAATCTTCAGATATTTTCAAAGTATCTGAGAACTCCTCAACTCTGCACCCACCTGCAGCAGCAACCCTTGAGTTCTTCACTCAGATTCACAATTCTGAGTCTTCACTTGGCCTACGCACTCCTTGCACGACTCTTGTGCCCAACTGCACTTCTGGGTATTTAGAACAAAAGTTAATCTATCTAAACCCTTCGTCAACGCACTCCTTGCGGACGATTTCAACTGCACTCCTTGCAGGAACTCTGGCTCAAATAGAGAAACAATTGAAACTGATTCTCTCTACCCTTCAGACTTCAATCTCAACACATGAGATCATATACACAGCATATCAAAGCATATGTATAACAGGAAACAAACATTCATGAGCATAGCATTCAAACATACATACACAGAAAATAACACAAAACCATGAATCTGAATCAATTTCTTCTATTAATTCAAGATATGTACATGGGTGTTCTTCTACAGCTCTTTGCTTCTCTTCTATGCTCTTCTTGCTTCTAACTATTCCAAAATCATATTACAATGCACAATGAGGGTGTTTATATCTCGTTTCCCTCTTGCGCTCTCAAACAGTCTAATCTAGAATTAAAATTCCTATCTATCTGCATTAACTACTATAAATGTCTCCATCTACTTCAGATGAGAGCGGGGCGCTCAAGGTCTGATTACATTATACCAAGGCGCCTTCATTAAATGATCTCATTTATATTTGGTGCATCAACTTCAAGGGAAAATTCAAAAATTTGTGTTGGCGCTTGTCCAGTTGTCCATTGCATTCCGCGCTGGCTCGCTTGCTGTGAGAGATGCTCCTGCATCATACTCCCTCGCTTGAAAACCTTCATGGGCTCCTATCCATGAGCTCCTGCATGGTCTGTCCATGCTTCAGAATCTCTGGTTCAGTCTCCCAGCTGGCATATTCAACTGGATGGCCCTTCCACTTGACCAAATATTCAAAATATTCTTTTCTTCTGGTCTTCTTGCCCACTCGTCTATCCAGTATCTGCTCCATTTGTGGCTTCTCTACAACTGGCATCTGCTTCTGCCACTGAACCTATGACTATTCACCTTCTTCTCCTGCTTATCCATCTTTGTATGGGTACAAATCTGAGACATTGAATATCAGAGAAATTCCGATCCTATCGGGTAATTCAATCTCATAAGCATTCTCTCCAATTTTCTTCAAGACCTTGCATGGTCCAATTTTCTTCATCTTCAATTTATTGTATGTTCCTCTCGGGAACCTTTCTCTTCTCAAATGTGCCAGAACCAAGTCACCAACCTCAAACTGAAGTTGTCTTTTATGTTGATCTGCTCTCCGCTTATACTCCTAACTTGAATTCTGCAGTCGCTCCTTCACCCGGCTGTGAAGTTCTTTCATCGTCTCAGCGAATTCTTCTGCACTAGCGCTCCTAGTAGCAGTCTGTTCCGAATCTCTCAATTCAGAAACTCCTCTCGGCTGTGTGCCATTAACAATTTAAAATGGACTCTTTCCTGTACTCTTGTTCACTGATTCGTTATACGCGAACTCTGCCTGCGGAAATATATTGTCCCAACTTCTATGGTGCTCCGCCACCAGGCTCCTCAGCAAATCTCCTAGACTTCTGTTTACCACTTTCGTCTGTCCATCCATATGAGGATGATAAGATTAACTAAACAATAATTTAGTCCCCAGCTTCTTCCATAATGTCCTCCAAAAGTGCCCCATGAACTTTGTATCTCTGTCTGAAACAATACTCCTTGGTAAGCCGTGAAGTGGAACGACTTCTTTGAAAAACAGATTCGCGATGTGCGTCGCGTCACTGTTTTTCTGACATGGGATAAAATGTTCCATCTTGGAAAATCTATCCACTACCACAAAGATCGAATAAAATCCTCTTTGCATCTTTGGCAATCCCAATACGAAATCCATGCTAATTTCATCCCACGGCCTCTCAGGTATGGGAAATGGTTGATAAAAACCTGCATTCTTCTTCCTTCCCTTTGAATGCTAGAAAATTCTACATCTATCCACAAACCTCTTGACCTCAGCTTGCATTCCTGGCCAAAAGTATGACTCTCTCATCTTTGCGAATGTCTTATCATGACCGAAGTGTCTGGCCAATCCTCCACTATGTTTTTCCTTCAGCAGATTCTCCCTCATGGAACAATTTGGAATACACAGTTGATTGCCTTTAAATAGAAATCCTTCCTGGATCATGTACTCGACCCACTGGCTTCTATCTCTGAGAACTGGATTCTCAGTTGCTTCATACACTTCCTTGAATTCTGGATCATCTACATACATATCCCTGAGATCATCAAAACCTAACATCTTGACTTTGAACTCCTGCAACATCAAACACTTCCTGCTCAAAGCATCAACAACTTTGTTAGCAGTACCAGAAATATGTTTTATCACAAAAGTGAAATTTTGCATGTATTCAACCCATTTAACATGCCTCTGATTCAACTTTTCTTGTTGACTCACAAACTGTAATGCATGGTTATCACTATATAAAACAAATTCCTTCGGAATCAAATAGTGCCTGCATTTCTTCAATGCCTGGATGATGGCATAAAATTCCTTGTCATATGTGGAATACTTTACTTTCGCTTCATTCATCTTCTCGCTGAAATATCAAATCGACCTGTCATCCTGACTCAAGACCGCCCCGATTGCAAATCCACTTGCATCACATTTCACCTTAAATGTCTTTTGAAAATACGGCAACACCAGAATTGGTTGTTCCGTAATATTCTGTTTCAACAAATTGAAACTCTTCTCAGCCTCTTCAATCCAGTGAAAATATTTATGTCTTTTCTTCACTGTATCCATAATTGCTGCGCTAATTCCACTGAAATTCCTAATGAAGTTTCGGTAGAAACTAGCCAAACCATGAAAACTTCTCACCTCAAATATGTTCCTCGGTGATGGCCAATTCTTAATCACTTCCACCTTATCTGGATCCATCCTCAACTCATTTGCTGAAATAACAAATCCCAAATAAATGAGCTTTATCTTCATGAATGAGGACTTCTTTATGTTCATCAACAACTTCTCTTGTTGTAATCTCTTCATCACAATGGCCAAATGCTTTAGATGTTCTGTCTCCATTTTACTGAAAATCAGTATATCATCCAGATATACGATAACAAATTTTCCGATGAAATCCTTCAAGACTTCATTCATCAGCCTCATAAAGGTACTTGGTGCATTTGTTAATCCAAATGGCATAACAAGCCATTCATACAAACCTTCGTTTGTATTGAATGTTGTTTTCCATTCATCACCTTCTCTCATGTGAATCTAGTGATATCTGCTCTTCAAATCAATCTTTGAAAAGAATTTTGCTCCACTTAAGCAATCCATCAAATCATCCATTCTTGGTAATGGGAATCTATACCTGATAGTTATATTATTAATCGCCCTTGAATCAGTGCACATCCTCCAGCCTCCATCCTTCTTTGGACTGAGTACTCTTGGAACAACACACAGGCTCAATCTTTCTCTAACCAAACCTTTGTCCAACAAATCCTGGACTTTCCTTTTAACCTTTTCATTCTCGTGCGGCGTCAATCTGTACGCAACTTTGTTTGGCAAACTATCTCCTGGTATGAGATCAATATGATGACTCACACTTCTCATTGGTGGCAACAAATGAGGTAATTCGTCCACTACTATATCATCAAACTCTTCCAGCAGTTCCTGAACTTCTTCTGGCAAATCATCCACTCTTGTGCTAGTCAGAACAATCTTTGGTTTTCTGACCACAATGAACTGTGGATCCTCCTTCTTCTTAACCTCCATAAGAAGTTCTTTCCCACTCATGAGAAGTACTGTATTGCTTACTTCTGGCTTCACCTCCTTATCCTCAATTGGATGCAACATATGAGTTCTCCCATTCCTCTCCAGGGTGTATGTGTTCATCCTCCCATCATGAATCGTATTTCTATCATATTGCCATGGTCTACCTAGAAATAGATGACAAACATCCATAGGAATGACATCAAATAGAATCTTATCATTATATCCTCCTATTTTGAATTCAACTAAACACTGTTTGGTGACATTTACCTAATGTCCTTTTTGTAGCCACGAAACCTTATATGGACTTAGATGATTAGTCGTCTCCAGCTCCAGATTTTCTACCATCTCGGTTGAAACAATATTATCCGTGCTACCGCTGTCCACAATGACCTTGCATACTCTATCCTTGGTCTTGCAAGTTGTTCTGAAAAGTCTGGTCCTTTGGACTGAACTTTCCATTTCTTTCTCTGGTGTCAAAAGGACTTTTCGCATCACCAACGATCTTCCGCCTTCAGCGTATTCTTCCTCAACATCTCGCCTCTGTGCCTCGGCGATGTGAGTCTCTCCAACCTCTTTCTTTTTATCAGTACACTCATAAGACTTGTGCCCATTCTTTCCACATGTGAAGCATGTGATTACTCCACCTCTTCCTCTTCCTCTACCTCTGGTACGAGGAAACCTATTATTATCAGGAAACCTATTATTATCAGCATACTCCCCTCTCTACTCAGTATGTTTTTCTCTTTTCTCTACATATTCCCTTAGCTGCGAACTTCCACCCCTCTCTGTCCAAGTATGAGGTTTCTTCCAGTCATCCCTAGGCTTCTGGGTTCTTTCCTGGGCAACTGATTTTCCTCTGGGCCAACTTCTTCCTCTGCCCCTCTGACTCTGCTTTCGGCTCAGCTTCTCTTCCACTTTCAGAGCCATATGATAAGCATATTCTACCGTTTGGATGGTTTCCATACTCATTTCATCTTGAATCTCATATCTCAGGCCATTCATATACCTGGCCACTTTTTCATCATTGCTTTCGCGATGAATTACCCTGATATTCAACCTGTAAAATTCCTCAATATATTCCTTCACTGTCATCAGCTTCTGTCTCAGGTTCTGCATCCTCCTGAACAGAGAAATTTGATAGTCCCTGGGAATAAATTTTGCCTTCATCTTTGCAATCATCATGTCCCAGCTCTTAATTTTCTGTTTGCCTTGGCAACGCCTGTCATCTTGTAGTTCATCCCACCACAAGGATGCATGTCCTTTTAATCTTGTGATGACATGCCTGACCTTCTTGTCCTCTTCGATATCTTCATAGTAAAAATAAGTGTCTAGAGCTCTAATCCAGTCTAGAATCTCTTCTACATCCAGATTTCCCTCATAAACTGGAATGTCCATTTTTACCTTTGCACTCATTATTGCAACAGCTTTAAGAAAGCGTTCACTTGTTGCATCTTCTGCTAGGATTTATTCTTCTCCATGTCCAGCATCATCTTCATTTTCGGACTCACTGATATCTCCTACATCAATTGTGCACCTTTTTCCTATATCCAGGTCCACAACTCTAGCGCATAAGTTATGCAGATCTCTTTCTACTTCTGGATTCTGCATTTCTCTACCCCTTCCTCTGGGCGTTTCCCTTTCCTCCTCTGGATCAGGTGATTGTCTATCTCTTCTCCTCGGCGGCATGGTGAATTCTCCTTTTTCTCTGCTATAGAAAGAAAAGAAGCTTTTCTAAGCTCTGATACCACTTGACGCAGTCGCACCCACAAGGCACGTCTGCTCACAGGATCTTTCCTCCTTCCTCGGCCTGAAGAACTGAAAGGTTCTTCTATTTCCCTATAGGGAAATTTTCACCCACAACGACTCTCTCACGGGGTCTCCCTTTCTTCCAAATCAACACTGGCCTTTTACTTTGTTATCAGGGTTCCTTCTATTGGGATTTCGGCACTTGTAATGTCCAAACAACTTACTTCACCGATCCTCGATCCCCGATACACTCCTTTGTTTCCTTAGCCCTTCCTAGCTAATCCTTTAGTCCATGTGATCGCTTTCTATAACACCACAGCCTTATATCCCTTCCATCAAGGTTTTGGACTTCAAAATCCCGATGCGCTTCCAACTTCTGTTAGCCCTCCAAGCTAGACTCTTGGTCCACGTGACCTCTTCTATATGATCACAGTCATACCTCCCATCAGGGTTTTGGACTTTCCAATGTCGAAATGAAAACGTCCTTAGGATTCGTGATCCCTCGAATCCCGACGCGCTCTTTATGCGTTAGCCCTCATGGCTAGAGTCCTTTCCCATATGACCACTATCTCTGTGACCGCAGTCTTATCCCTCATCGGGGTTTCGGGGTTTCCAATGCCAAAATGAAATTTCTCACGGGATTTTTGATCCTCCAAATCCCAATAGGCAGACAATTGTCCCCCACACAACGAAGCTTTCTTCCTTCTCTAATCTGCTGACAGCTGGCCCACAATGACACCTGCCTCCTTGTCGGGATTTCAATTTTCACAATTCCAAAATGTATAAACACCTTGTCACCAGGATCCCCGATATCCCGATGACCCAAACATCGATCAACAACTTCCTTTCGGGACTTTCCTCTATGACGTCGATTCCTGCCATGTGTCCTCCTCTGATGGACAGTCTCGAATTCTTCAGGATTTTGAGACTTGTGATGTCCCAACTTTCTTGTCCTCAGGAACTTTGATTTCCCGATGTCGAATATCCCAACTCCCGATGCCTTCGATCTATGCCACATGTCCCAACTAACGGACGATCCAGATCTTCCCAGGACTTCGGGGTTTCAAATGTCGAAAAAAATTCGACCACAGGACTACCGATCTTTCGAATCGTGATGGTAAACCTCGTGCAGCTCCTATCAGATCCGACGACTGATGGGTAACTGATCAACGATCCAATGACTCACGACTTATGGAGCTTGAACTCCGAACGTAGTCATAACCTCCTTGCTTCTTTGGAAGATCCGATGGCTGACGGGATTTTACATATCCCCTCCACAAGATCCTGACCGTCGATTCTTCCCTTTGGCAATTCCTTGAGAATGACCAAGTGTTCCTCCGCAGAACTTGTCTTCCTGCGGTGCAACGGTGCAGCGCCTGTTTCACGCACTGCACGGCACAAACTTCCAGTGCTTCTCTTCGATGATCTTAAAAGCTTTATCCCTCCTGAGATTCCACACAACTTCAACCTCAAAGAGGGTCCTTGCACGCACTCCTTGCGGAAATATTCAAATATTTTCAAAGTATCTGAGAACTCCTCGACTCTACGCCCACCTGCAACAACAGCCCTTGAGTTATTCACTCAGATTCACAATTCTGAGTCTTCACTTGGCCTACACACTCCTTGCATGGCTCCTATGCCCAACTTCACTTTTGGGTATTTAGAACAAAAGTTAATCTATTTGAACCCTCCTCCGTCAACGCACTCCTTGCGGACTATTTCAACTGCACTCCTTGCAAGAACTCTAGCTCAAATAGAGAAACAATTGAAACTGATTCTCTCTACCCTTCAGACTTCAATCTCAACACATGAGATCATATACACATCATATCAAAGCATATGTATAATAGGAAACAAACATTCATGAGCATAGCATTCAAACATACATACACAGAGAATAACACAAAACCATGAATCTGAATCAATTTCTTCTATTAATTCAAGATCTGTACATGGGTGTTCTTCTACAACTCTTTTCTTCTCTTCTATGCTCTTCCTGCTTCTAACTATTCCTGAATCATATTACAATGCAAAATGAGGGTGTCTATATCCTGTTTCCCTCTTGCGCTCTCAAACAGTCTAATCTAGAATTAAAATTCCTATCTATCTGCATTAACTATTATAAATGCCTCCATCTACTTCAGATGAGAGCAGGGCGCTCAAGGCCTGATTACATTATACCAAGGCACCTTCATTAAATGATCTCATTTATATTTGGCACATCAACTTCAAGGGAAAAATCAAAAATTTGTGTTGGCGCTTGTCCAGCTGTCCATTGCATTCCACGCTAGCTCGCTTGCTGTGAGAGATGCTCCTGCATCACCTTGTGAGTGGGCTACTCAATTTTTGTGTGTCATCTACCTCATCAACAAAGTGTAGCTTTCGACCCTTCTTCTTAACCAGTTGTCTAGGTGAAGAATCATCAATTTCATTTCCTTTCCCCATGCCCTATTTAGCAGACCCTTTCTCTTTCCCACTTGAATCTCTATAAGCACTTTCTCAGCATATGAGGTGGTGTATCATTTGGGATCTAAAGGAATGTTTTATGAAGCTAAGAAGGAATCCCAATCTCTATTCAATTTCCTGAGTTCTTCCACCACTAACACATTTATGAGAGAGAAATGAAATAGAGTGGTCATAAGCAGATCATCCCTATCTTGTACTATGTCTTCCATTTTACCTAAGCTTCTGTATAGGTAAAAAGGTAAATTTAAAGGAGTCTTCCCTATGAAATGCATCAAAATCCTTATGTGATACTAGTATACTCTGTCAAATCTTCCCTCACAAGTGAAATATCCTTGAACCACTCTTAACAACTTTTCATAATGCTCTAGTATGCATTCTCTTGGAATATTGGCACCAAACTTCTTCTTTTTATACTTGGGTTTCAAGAAATGAGTGTAGAAAATTGGATCAAGAGGCATAACTTTAAACCACTTCTCCCCCTAGACTAGAATCTCAGTTGCAGGAGCCATTGTCTCGTTTGATACTTGGAAGGTGATATCAGCAATCCTTTTCTGGACACCATTCAAATTAAGGGCGAAGTCTTTCATTACCTCCGCATTATATCCTTGAATATTTTCACAAAACCTCATGCAACCAACTTGCTCAAATGAAACCCTAAATGCACAATCAGAATTCACCAACTTAAAGATCTATGGCTCACATATCAACACATTTCCTCCTTTCTTGTATTTCTTTTATCCTAACTTTCCATGCTAAGAGTGTAAGATAAAATTGAGACTGGTAAAGACAAGGAGGTTCAAAGGCTAAAACTCTGACAGGGTTCTTTACACAGTGGAAAACATGGTTAGGGTTTGTTGAATTGTGTCAATGGACTCATCAATATGATAAACAAGTTTTAGATTGCAGGTTTATAGGTGTGGGACACTTTCTAGACACAAAATAGAACCCTTTAGGTCTTTGTGCAGCAAAAAATAGAGGATGTGTAGCGTGCAGACAGGGGTTTGCATAGAAGGAAGACAGGGGTTTGCGTAGCAGGTGGAATATGTTGGATTTTCTTGAAGGAAAATGTTTGATCGATGGAAGAATATATTTTTCAAATAAAATGGGATGGGGAAAACATGCAAATGTTGAGAAAAAGACGATTTGAAAGTTGATTGAACCATTTAGGATGAAAAGACAATTTGAGTAGCGCCAAGGTGTTTGCGCAACTAGTTTGTGTAGCGTGTGTACTTTTTGTAGGTTAAGTACAAAAACCTCTTTGAAAGATCATAAATATGGCATTATGACCTTTGATGACCCTCTAACTTTCATAATATGTCATTATGCTCCATGACACCCCTAAAAACCACTCCACCTAGACTTATGACTTGACTCTTTTTGACATGCCACTTGGATTTTATTTGAACAATGACCCAAAGACCTTTGAAAACCTTCATGAGACAAAACTCTTTGAAAACATACACACTCAATGACTAAATTTGGAATGCATTGGTCTTCCCAAGACCAAAGCATGACTTTGTAAACTCTTGACAAACCTATTGTTAATGATTAATCCATTATTATAGTTCTTTTCATTTCAATAGATAACAACAACATAAGACAAGATCACTAAGAAATACACAATCACAAGAGACACATCATTTATCTTGGGAAACCCTCTAGGGGAAGAAAACCCAACAAAACTTTCTTATTATAGATAGCCAATACAATGCCAAGAGATAACTCAAACAAGTACAGAATTTCCTCTCCTAAAGATGCCCCCCCCCCTCTCTCTCTCTTCTCCAACTGTAGCTCTGAAACTTGTCTCTCAATGAACAAGTGAGTGTGTATCTAAGTGAGGTGTTATCCTCCTTATTTATACAAGACTGGCACATGTGGGAGTGTCCTTTCACTAGCAGGGCCGACTTCTTCTTCTGGGTGGTTATAACCACCTTTATTATATTCTGGGGCCTCTTTTATATATTCTGGGGCTGAATTCTCTTTCTTCCTATTACAATTATATTATGACCAATCCGCAAAAGGGGATTTGGTCCTTTTACAATAGCCAATGTGATCAATCCACAATGGGGATTGATCCAATGAATAATATATCAAATAATAATAAGAATACACTTTCCAGTTACATTATTTCAACACTCCCCCTTAACAAGAAGGGTATTATATAGCAGCATCAGATGAGAGAGAGGCCTTCATCGTCAACAACATCAGGAGGACAACATCATCAATATCATCTTGGAACACTGACTGGTATATCTATAAATCATTGGAAGTTTTCTTCATCGTCATCATCGTCATTCTCAAAGGAATGTAATCATCATCTGCATCAATATGCATTAGTATAAAACTAATACATCATCATCATCACAACACAAGGTTGGCTCATCATAATACATTACTAGCTTTATGTCACATATGTCAAGTTGGAAGCTCAATACTCGTCTTGCTTTATGTCACAACAATCAAACTAGAAGAAAGATACTAGACTAGCTTTACGTCATAGCTTCTCAAGCTGGAAGCATAGTACTAGTCTCATCTCAACGTCTTGCTTTACGTCACAGCACTCAAGATGGAAGCAAGATACTAGACTGGCTTTACATCATAGCTATCAAGCTAGAAGCACAGTACTAGTCTCATCTCAATGTCTTGCTTTATGTCATAGCACTCAAGATGGAAGCAAGATACTAGACTGGCTTTATGTCACAACTGTCAAGCCGGAAGCACAGTACTAGTCTCATCACATCGTCTTTCTTTACGTCACAACCATCAGGTTGGAAGCAAGATACTAGACTAGCTTTACGTCATAGTTGTCAAGCCGAAAGCACAGTACTAGTCTCATCACATCGTCTTGCTTTACATCACAGCACTGAAGCTGGAAGCAAGAGATGTCTCATCACAACAACTACTCCCCCTTTCGAGGAAGGTCATTTCGAACTATACCAAAATTATCTCAAAATTGCTCAAACTTTACACGAGATAGAGGCTTTGTCAACACATTAGCAACCTATTCATCCATGTTAACGTACTAAATCTTTAAGGCTCCTCTCTGCACCATGTCATGGATGTAATGATAACGAATCTCTATGTGCTTCGACTTGTCATGGAATACAGGGTTCTCTGTCATCTTTATGCATCTTTGGTTGTCACATAGGATCGTAGTTGCTTCAATCTCTAGGTCAAATGGGTCGGTCAGCAACTTTTGAAGCCATATAGCTTCACAGCTAGCAGAACATGCAACAATGTATTATGCTTCCACTATGCTGAGAGCAATGTTGGATTTCTTCCTACTCTGCCATGAGATCATGGTTGATCCCAAACTGAAACCACATCCTGAAGTGATTTTCCTGTCAGAAATACTTCCTGCCCAATCTGAATTAGTGTACCCACTCAATGTGAAATCATGATCTCCATCATAATTGAGACCACAATCTAATGTACCCTTAAGGTACCTCATCACATGTTTTGTATCCACAAGGTGAACATGTATGGGTTCTACCAGAAAATAACTCAAGGTGTTCACGGAAAAACAAATGTCTAGTTTGGTGTTCGTCAGGTACATCAACGATCCAATAATTTGTTTGTACAATGTGGCATCAATCAATTCTGATGAAGTATCAACCAGGAGCTTCAACTTCATTTCCATGGGTGTATTCATGGGCTTTCACTCTAACATGTTGAATCTCTTCAAGATTTTGACTGCATACTTCCTTTGGTTAAGGAAGATCCTCTATGGACTCTGCCATACCTCAAGACCTAAGAAATAGTGCATTAGGCCAAGGTCTTTCCTCTCAAATTCTGAAGCGAGTCTCTTCTTATATTCGATGATGAGATTTTCTTGTCCGGTTAAGAATAAGTCATCCACATATATAAATAGTATCACTGGCTCATCGTTCATAACCTTGAAGTAGAGGTTAGAATTTTCATTACTCTTGGTAAATTCCAAGATCGTCAGAAAGCTGTCTATTCGGCCATACCAAGCTCTAGGGGCTTGCTTCAATACATACAAGGCTTTCTTCAATTTGCAGACATGAGACTTCTTGTCTTCAACTTCAAATCCTTGAGGTTGCTCTATATACACTTCCTCTTCGATAACACCATTTAGGAAAGTTGTCTTTACGTCCATCTGGTGTAAATTCCACTTCATCTTAGTTGCAAGGGCTATGATGGTTCTGATCGAAGTGTATCTGGATACATGAGTGAATGTCTCTTCATAGTCAATGCCTTATTTTTGAGAAAAGCCACAAGCTACAAATCTTGCTTTATACTTCTCAATACTTCCATCAACAACATGTTTTATTTTTAAGAGCCATTTGGATGATACCACATCCTTGCTATTCGGTCTGGGAACTATTTCCCATACATCATTCTTTATTATGGATTGGTATTCTTATGTCATGGCATCTTCCCATTCTTTCTTCTGAATGGCTTCTTCAAAGAAGGTAGGCTCCTTTTCTAGGAGATCACACATCAAATCCATATAACTGGAGAATGGATTAGGTCTCTTCACATGTCTCATGGTTCCTTCGAGAACACCATACTTCTCTCCATATTGAATAAGCTCTCTATCCCAAGATGGATTTCTTTTATGGAGGATCATCATTTGCGGAGGTTCTTGAAACTCTGCTACGTCATGTTCTTCTAGAATTTCCTCATCAAGGGAATTTACGACTTCCCTCACTGGTTCAACAGCTCTGGAAACCTCCCCCACTGATTCTGCAACTCTTGGGATTATGAGTTCTTCTTCATATACCTCTTCAATATAGAATTTTCTCAATTTCTTTAGCATTGCATCTTCATCAAAGGTTACATCCCTATTGATCTCAATGTGGCAGTGACCTATGGCTTCTTTCTAGTGAAAATCTCTTCCAGGGTATTGAACCCAAGTGCACTATGGGACAATCAATTTTGCACATACACGATTGTCATTGTTGCTTCTACCCATAAGCACATAGGAAGATCTTGATCGTGGATCATGGTATTCACAACTTCCATTATTGTTCTGTTCTTTCTTTCAGCCACACCGTTTTGTTGAGGATTATAGGGAGTAGTGAGTTCCCTCTTGATCCCAACATCTTTGCAGAAGCTCACGAACTCTTTTGAGGTGTATTCTCCTCCATTATATGACCTAAGTATCTTGATATGTCTTTCAGAAATATTCTCTATCAAGGATTTGAATTCCTTGAACTTGCTGAACACTTCATCTTTAGATTTCAAAAAATACAACCAGGTCTTACAAGAATAATCATCAATGAATTATACATAGTATACATACCCACTCATGGAGGACAATGGCATTGGGCCACACACATCTGAATGGATGAGATCTAGGACTCCTTCTTCTTTGTTGTCTCTCTTTGGAAAAGGGTTCTTGATGTTCTTCCCTTTTGCACATCCATTTCATACGCCTTCATGATCAACCTTGAGTTCTGGTAAACCTATGATAGCTTTGCATATGTATGGTAGCACCTTGTAATTAATGTGAGCTAATATTCTATGCCAAAGTTCACATGGATTCTCAATGGCGTGGGTCATGGCAGCTTATGACTGACCCTTTAGCTTATGCAAGCCACCTTCTTCTTCTCCAATGAAGATTGCTTCATTTATGGTCTCTCCTTTGGCACGTTTCCTTATGCAACCTTTACTATAGATTCCTCAGGGTTATTACCTGTGACCTGGAGCAAGGTCAACAAAACAACAAGCAAGAATAATATCCTTTTGATAATATAAAGCAATAGCACAAACAATCATCACAATAGATCCTTTAGAGCTATCACTTGTAATTTGTCTAAAGCAAAGATTAAAGGTAAGGAATACAATACGAAAATGAGGTTAACACTCTCATAGTTTTGTGATCAAACATTCCTCCATGGAAACCTGGAACTAACACACAAGATTCTTCCTAGAGGAGGTGTTAGTTGTATCAGACAAATGATTATGTTAAGAATTTACCTCTATGTGCTCACATGCTATCAAGTATGATACTTTACAAATACTGTTATTTCAACTATAGTCATCAACTTGTCATGTGTACCTTTGAATCTTATTAACTTGATTAATCAAACCTGTAGCCTTGTCCTCGGGAATGAGTGCTTTCTTTTCTTCCGAGTCTCCTTCACTCAAGATGACGAGTGATTTATTCAACCTATATTCTGTACTAAGACAATACATTATCTTGACAGGAGGTTGGGTTAGAGGATAAGTTCTATGATCTCAAATTTTAATCCATCTAATACCTTGTCTCATAAAAGTTTAGAATGATGGTCATAGCTACAACATGCAACATTGATCAATATAACAAATGGATGCATATCAGAATAATCACACCTGGGTTGCATCATTCCTCTAAATGTGTTGGATCTTGAGATCCTTTTGGATCTATGGAAAGAGATCTCTTCTCCTGCAAATACTCTTTAAGGTTTAACCATTTAAACATATGTGAGTACATACCTCTAATAGTATTTGCAGGTAGTGGCACCATCTAGAAGCAGCGGTAATCATTACCAACTCTTAAAATATTCAAGGGTGATTGCAACTCATACTACGGCTGCAACTGCAACTGATACTGCAACTACAACTGGTTCTAAGACTACAACTACAGCTACAACTTAGGGTTTTATGAGGAAACCCTAATTTTTCAAACTTCAAATTTTGGAATTCTGATCCAGGGGATAGATGTGTTGGGATGAGGCGAGTAAGCTGGTGCAGTCAGATTTTTGAAAATCCAATTTTTACCCCCTCAAACTTGATATGCGGATTTCTGGACTGGTGCTTTTGTTTTTTTGGTACTTCTGGTACTCTGGTAGTTCTAGTACTTCTGGTACTTTGGTTTTCTGGTTTTCTGGTACTTTGTGAAACTAGGGTTTCACTTTCCAGAAGATCTAGCCACTGAAAAGGTGTGTTGAAGGTGCCAAAATGATCCTTGAGGGAGGGCACACTTTTCTAGATGGTTTTAGGGTTGAAATACCTTACCAACAAAAATCCCTAATTTGCATGTATGACAACAGTGACATTTTTCACTTTTCTCTTGTGAAAGATGCTCTCTTAAGCTTGGCTCTGATACCATGTTAATGTTTAAGCCATTATTATAGTTCTTTTCATTTCAATAGATAACAGCAACATAAGACAATATAACTGAGAAATACACAATCAAAGGAGACACATCATTTATTCTGGGAAACCCTCTAGGGGAAGAAAACCCAACAAAACTTCCTTATTATAGATAGCCAATACAATGCCAAGAGATAAATCAAACAAGTACAAAATGTCCTCTCCCAAATATGCGCCTCTCTTTCTCTCTCTCTTCTCCAACTGCAGCTCCGAAACTTGTCTCTCAATGAACAAGTGAGTGTGTGTCTAAGTGAGGCGCTAGCCTCCTTATTTATACAAGACTGGCACGTGTGGCAGTGTCATTTCACTGGCAGGGCCAACTTCTTCTTTTGGGTGGTTATAACCACCTTTATTATATTTTGGGGCCTCTTTAATATATTCTGGGGCTGACTTCTCTTTCTTCCTATTACAATTATATTATGACCAATCCGCAAAAGGGGATTTGGTCCTTTTACAATAGCCGACATGATCAATCCACAATGGGGATTGATCCAGTGAATAATATATCAAATAGTAATAAGAATACACTTTGCAGTTACATTATTTCAACACCTATAACCCTACCTTGAAAATAATGATACTAACACCTCCGCAAAGGTAAGAGCTTGGGGGATGAACAAAAGAAGTTTGGACTTTCAAGAAGAAAGGGATGCAGACTCAATATGAAGTGAAATTTCTCTAGAGTGTCTTTTCTCTCAATCTTGAATTAATTAAAGTCTTGTATATGGCTCAATTTATAGCCTCCAAATGGACTTGAAGGGTCGGTTTAGAGCGTTTCCAGTATGTGGAAGGTCAAGGATCATGGATCTCGTGACATGGCATGGAAACTCGACATATTTTTTAATTTTTTAGCACTAAACCCGATGTACATTGGTTGTAATGGAGTAACCTGCATATATGTGATTTTTTTAACTATGGCCCACATATATGTACAAAATTTTGAATCTTTTACTTTGGAATGAGCAAAATGGGGGATTTGATTCTATAGAGGGAAAGGAAAGACCATCAAAGAAATATGCATGGAGTGTGGCAAAAATTTCTATAACAATCTTCTGCTATGTATTGATCAAATCAAATATTATAATTATAAATACTGTTATCTAGAGATGTGTAGCATATTCTAGTGAACTCATTGTATCATAAATTTTATAATTTATGAGTATGTTGGTTCATGTTATCTGAGTATTCATTTGTGAGTTGTTTCAATAACCATGATTGGTGAAGGAAGGCCCCCCCTCGCTAATCAGGTGTTGCAATTCTATTTGTTCATTAGTAGATTATCATAGATTATTTCATAATTTCAATTGTTGTAGTTATTTTTTATTCATGTGACTTGTTACTTGTTCCTCATCTTTGTTAATTATGTGAGTTGTTACTTTTCATTAGTGTTAATTGTATGGGATGTTACTTGCATATTTTAATTGATTACTAGAAACAATTGAGGACTTGTGTCATTGTTGTTACTGTTGGTTGAAGTTTCATTTGAGGTTTGTGTATCATTAGATTTCTTCTTATAAATAGACTTTGTTTTTAATTATAGCAGGTGCATTCTCTTTAAAATCATCATGAATTTGTGAATTGATCAGAGGCGTTGTTGGGATTTTTACATTCGATTTATTTCCATCAGGAGTTGTGTGGATTTAGAGTGACTTCCTTTCAAATGCATGTTGTGTGAATTAATTTTGATATTCTTTTCAGTCAGAGTTGTTTGGGTAGAGTAAAACCTTCCTTTATTATGAATTTTTATAATATTTTAGATAAGAAAACTTGGAGGTGTTCCCTCTTCCATACTAATTAATTGATTGAGTTTCCCATTCATTTACTGCACAATCATTTAGAATCACTAGCATTATAGAGGAAATTGTAGCCTACATAGACTTTGCACATAGACTTTAAATAAAATATGACCCCCAGTTTGACAATTAATGTGAGTGTTATTTAATTGTCTTAAAAATACATTTAAAAACCCCAACATGCGGAATACACATAAAATTAAAAAACATTATGATAACATATCATGTATCTTACCAACTATAGGAAAACACAAAACTTTAACCATTCAATGATACCATGAACTAGATGCATCTACAACATTCTAAAATAAAAATAAATTCAGCTAATAAACTCAAATACAAGAATATATAATTTTTTATCAAACACAGAGTTAATGAACAATAATAAAACTCATCATATAACTCGGATTCATGGTAAAACACTTATCTTTGTAAATAGTTGTGCAACCATTTGCTTGGGACGGGTGTTCCACCCAACCATAGACTTGTTGTTTCAAATATTAACAACAAGTTACCCCCGAGATAGGGATATCAATCCAAAAAACAGGGTGTCTCTTGTTGTCCACTCATAGCTTAGATAATCCCATAACCCACTTGCATTCTCCTACATATATCATGATTTCCATCATCTCTCTTCCTCTTGACCTTCCCAACCCAAGGAATGTACCCCTTCATTACTCTTAGTCCATTTGGAATCCCATTCATTTATCAGGGTCTCTCTGCATGGGTAACTAGGAATCTCACTACTGGGAACTCAAGGGAACTCACTGCTAGGAAAACTACTATGAAAACAATAGAAATCACTTGTTTTTATAGTGAAACTCACACATGTGTTCACTCTTTAGGCCTGAATACCTGATTCTTATGCAATCTTGACAACTTGCTTCTTCGGTATTCAACAAATCCAAAGCTCATTTTTTTCCTTGTCCTCCCCCTGCTCATGCAAAAACATGAATGTCCAAAACTTCTTGTTCTTCCCATACACATTTCCTCTCTTTTATCCAAGCCATTTAACTCTGACTTCCCCCATTGTTGCTTGTACTCCATACCCATTCTCCCAATAACTATGGGATGTGACTTCTCACACCCACCATCTTACATGTATTCAATGATTTTATTTGGGAACACTCAACAACAAAATAGAAGTTTCACCCAAAACATTAAAATTAGGAAAAATGATTGGGAATTAAACTCATGAATTAAAAAATATATATATTCTAGACCGCTTCATTATTGTGGATTAATTATTCCCAAATCTATGTCCATGTCCCCCAGTAGCTGGCATCATAATTTATTTATTAAAATTTAGAAAATAATTTTTTCATATTACATTGCTTAGTTCTGGCCACATTTCATATCTACATTATGCATTAATTCAACTGGGAATTATAGTGGGGATGTTACATTTCCCCCTCCTCTACAATTTTTCACCATCCTTGGTGCACAACAACATACTGAAATACATATACAAAATCATATCACAATACTTAAAAAATAAAAAATAAAATAATATCTGCAATTTCACAACTCCAACAACAATTCCAATCATAATCTCATGTTCCTCTCAACCTATTGACCGGAGGAATGTTCCCCCTTCATTTGTATCAATACATTGGTTTGTACCATTATTTTATTAGGGCCCCTAGCGCATTGGCTAGGACTTTGAGATGTGGTTATGGAACTTTAGCTACACAAAAAATGAGTCTTTCATTTTTAGCTTCTGTTTTCTTCAAAATTGACAAAACATTGTGGGTATTCCTCCCACATAGTTTCTTCGGTCTCCCATGTTGCATATTCAAGACCGTAGAAGATCCATTGTACCTTTACCATGATCATAGATTTTTTCCTGAGCACTTTGACTTTTTGGTCCAGGATCCACACTGGTTCCACCTGAAAATATACTTCATGTTCCACCTCAATTACAGTCCAACCAGTTATGTGGTTAGGGTCAGGAACATATTTGTTTAATAAGAATAAATGAAATAAATTACGCACTCTCATGGATGCAGGAAATTCTAGCATGTATGCAACTACCCCTATCTTCTCTAACATTTCAAAAGGCCCACAATATCTTCCTACCAATTTTGGGTAGCAACCCAATCTTAGCAAAATTATCTTCGCTTTCCCTTTCAAAAATACATGTTCACCCAATTTTAAATCTTTGAAAGTTATGTTCTTGTTTGCATAACTTTTATTCTTTTTCTAAACAACCTTTAAATTCTACCTAATCTTTTTCATTTTCTCTTCCATTTCCTTCAACAATTTTGTCCCAGTGACAACTTTGTCTATTGGGTTATTCCAACTCATTGGTGTGTCACATTTCCTACCATACAAGGCTTCGAATGGGCTCATTTTTAATGAGTCTTGATACCCATTATTGTAAGTAAATTCAACTAAGTGGATATAATCCTACCAATTTGATGGTTGGTCCATCACACACATTATGAGCATCTCTTCAATTATTCTATTAGTCCTATATGTTTTCCCATTTGATTCTAGGTGATACGTTGTACTAAGATTTAAATTTGTCCCAAAGCCTTTAAACAAAACTTTCCAAAAATTGGATGTAAACTTAGGATACTTGTTTGATACTATTGCCTTAGGCACCCCATGTATCTTGACAACTTATTTCATGCATACTTCTACAATAATTTTTTCCTTATGTGTAGTCTTTATTGGAATAAAATGTCCATCCTTAGTCAACTTTTCCACCACCACCATGATGGAATCATGTTGCTTCACTGTTCTCGGTATCTTTGTAATAAAATCAAATGTAAATACCTCTCATTTCCATTATTAAATGGGAAATGGTTGTAACACCCCATCTAGGTTATTATTTCAGTTTTCACCTTCTAGCACTGTAGACATATGGCAATATAATTAGCCACTTCTTTCTTCTTTTTGGGCCAAAACTATTGGATCCTCACAGCTGCAATGGATTTTTGATATCTTGGGTATTCAACATATGGAACATTGTTCATTTCTCTCATCACTATATTTTTCATCTTACTGGAATTTGTAACATATAATTTGCCTATGTACATGAGGATTCCATACTTTTGCAGCGCATAATATTTAAATTTTTGTTGTAAATTCTCTTGTTTTAATGTTTCTTTTATTTTCAAATAGTGTTGATCTAATTTTGTTGCTTCAATGATTTAATCTTTCAGATTATTCTTGTACATGTTTATGGTTGTAATATGCATCTCATGCACTCTCCTGTTGAGGACATCAACCACTTGGTTCTCTTTGTCTGTGATGCTTTTAATTTTGAAGTCATATTCACTAACAAATTACAGCCATCTAGTTTGTCTGACATTTAAAGTTGGTTGGAAGAAAAAATGTTTTAGACCACAATAGTCTATACCTAGCTAAAATTTCCTCCCCCATGAGGTAATATCTCCACATTTTCAATGCATGAATAATGGTTGCTAATTATAGATCATGGGTAGCATAATTCCTCTCATGTTATTTTAATTTCCAGGATTCATAGCATACCACATGATCCTTTTGTGTAAGGAATCCATCAAGCCCTTCCTTGGATGCATTAGTGCACACAATAAAATCTTCATCTCAATCTGCAATCTTCAATATTGGTGCACTGATCAAAATTTCTTTCAGCTGCTAAAAGGTTTCTTCACCCTCGGAAGTCCATTCAAATTTCACTCCCTTCTTTTGAAAACAAGTGATTGGTCTTGCAATCTTTGAAAATCTTGTTATAAATATTTGGTAATACCCTGCAAGACCCATGAGTGATCTGACCTCTGCGACATTTCTTGGTGTTGGCTATCCTATAATGGTATCTATCTTCTCAAGATCAAATTATATCCCATCTGTTGAAATAACATGACCCAAGTACTTACTTAACTTGGCATACAATTTGTGCTCTCTTAAAAAATTTAGCACCATTCTTAAATGTTGATCATGTTCATCCTCTATATTTGAGTAGTTGAGTGTGCCATCCAAGAATACAATTACAAATTTTTCTAGGTATTCCTTGAACACTCTAGCCATCCAACACATGAAACCTGTTGGTGCATTTGATAGCCCAAATGGAACTACCATGAATTTATAATTACCATATTTTGTCCTAAATGTTGTCTTGTTGACATATTCTTCATTTATTCTCACTTGATGATAACTTGATCTCAAGTCAATCTTGGAAAATATTATTGCACCTTTCAGTTGATATAATAGACCATCAATATTTGGCAAAGGATATTTTTTTTTTATGTTAACCTTATTTAGATGTCTAAAACCAATGCACAACATTAAGGTTCCATCCTTATTCTTCAAAAAAATAACTAGGGCACCCTAAGGTGACACACTTGGGCATACATACCCCTTCTTTAATAGTTCTTCAAGCTACATCTAAAACTATTTAAATTCTAGTGTGTCCATTATATATGGTGTCTTAGACACTTGGGAATCTCCTCGCACCAAATCAATAGAGAAATCAATGTCTATCTTTGGTAGCAATCCTGGAATCTCCCCAAAAACATCTTCAAAATACTTCAAGATTGGATGGTCTCCAATGCTTGGCATTATATCTTTGGTTGCCTCTTCCATATGGGATGAAACAATTTGGAATCCCTTCATGAACCTCTTTTTCAATTGCATAGATGAAATTTCTCTAATAGTTGTGGCCCTTGGAATGCCTTGGACCTTTCCTTCTTGCCCTTCTTCATCAAGACAAGTGATTTTATTGTTGTAACAGTCTAGGATAGCATGGTTTTTTTCCAACCAATGCATGCCAATTAGACAATCATATAAACCCAATGGTATGATATTCACATCTATATTTGTGTTGAGTCCATTCATGTCTATTGGAAAATATTTACCCCACTCATTAATTTTCCTCTAAGCCCATGTGGCTAACTGAACTAACCAATATTTCTTATGCTTATTCCTTTGCAAGTGAAATCTTTCAACAATTTTAGGTTTTATGTAACTATGGATAGCTCCATAATCAATTAAAATTACTCTGGGTTGGTTATCAATCTTACCTTCCACTTCAAGCATGGGGGACTGATACTCTACTTGCTTGTTCTCCAAGGTGTTACAACAAATTTAGCCTCACCCCATGAAACTTTCCTGGATGGAAATTCTATTTCCTTATGTAGACTTGAAGTCCCCTTTTGTACCTTCCAGAGCCAAAAAGGAACATTTTTCCACATATACGTGGCATATCAGTTAGATAATAAGAGTATACACAAGTTTCTCCACTACAACCCATGTACACCGGGTTTGGTGCTCAAAATTAAAAATTATGTTGGGTTTCCATATCATGTCACAAGATCCATGATCCTTGACCTTCCATATACTAGAAACGCTATTAATCAACCCTTCAGTTCCATTTGAAGGTTATAAATTGAGCCATATCCAAGACTTGGAGGATAGAATTCAAATTTGAGAGAAAAGACACTCTGGAGAAATTTCACTTCATATTGAGTCTGCATCCCTTTATCCTTGAAAATCTAAACCCCTTATTCAACCCCCAAGCTCTTCCTTCTTTGTGATGTAGAATCTCATTGTCTCCTTTATATGAGATTTCTTTTGGTGGAGGATTGAAGTGGTGGAGGCCCAGCTGGAGGGACTTATTTTCTCGATTCTGATATGTGTCATTACATAAGTTTGTCACCTATATAGTTCTGATGATCATTTTAATAGAAATACTATTTTCTCATCCAATTGATATCTTGAAAATATTTGAATTATTACTCCATGGGCATATTTGACATGTAAATTAATGGATTATGATAATATATATGCTAACACTATATATTTTCACCATATGCTTGCGTATCTTGGTTGTTGAGGACAAGTTGTAGGTATACAACTTTGAGTTGCATGCTCAACGGTGGTGTTCATCAAACGTTCGGACGAGATAGGCTCTTGTCCTTTTCTTGTTACTATTTCATTTATATAGGATATTTGGGATTAGAGTTGATTTCTACGTGTCATTCTGTCTATTGTGGTTTACCCCATGCCATAAAGAGATTTTCCTCGTAACATAATTGGTGACCATACTAGGGATTGATCTTCTTTTGGGGGGTTTGGAGTGCTCTCCTTGTTTTTCTCTCTGTTAGTCTAAGTTTCCTTGTCTCCTGATTGCTTGACAACCTATTTTTACTTTGCACCTAAGTTTCTTGGCTTAACCCTTGACATGTCAGTGTTTTACTATATATAAGTGGTTTTTCCCTTGATAGACGTGTACATACACGATCTGTCCTTTTGTAGGGTGTGTATATACGTGACTTTTTCTCAAACATTCACGTACATCAGCTCTGTAGTCTTGTTGGCTGAGTTTGGTGTTTGTTGGGTGAGTTTGGTTGGTTTCTAAGTCTTCTTGGGTCTCTATCTCGACTGTTAAGTGATTATAGAGTGATAGGAAATCTTCTTATTGTTGAATTTTTGGGTGGTACTCTTTCTTATCATATTTTTCATTGGTTCTCCTTGAACATTTGTCTGAGTGTTTTCTTCTCGGTATCCTGCTTGGCTTGTCTCTTTTTTCTTGCAGTAGGGTCTAAATGTAAAGTTGTTATTCGGTCCTTGAATTTTCTTTTGTTTATATCGAAAATACAAAAACATTTGCTCATGTTGCATTATGGAATTTGAACTTTTGATTACTTCGCATTGATTTTGACACATATGTAGAGATTTCATTTCATTGAAATTGTAGAGATTGTGTTAAGCCCTAATATTGGCTCATTACCACTTAATTGGGGCATATTAGATTAGCAATGTTATTTTATTTATGTCGGATCTAGGCCATTAGTTGTGATTTAGATTAGTAATGTTATTTTATTTATGTCGTCTTTAGGCCATTAAAACCTCCTAGTCTCCTATATATACCAAGGAGACATTTTCATTTTGAATCATCTTGTACTTGAACATTTAAGTGGGGTAA
>ML781804.1:1759105-1782919 GCA_009831015.1 Picea engelmannii
TATTCCTTTATGTCATCGGCTTTCTTATCAAGTTTTCCCTTGGTTTATAGATGTCATTGAAGTCTTCATTTTACTTAGGATTTGTGAACGGTGCCATTCATCATACACAGAACATGGATTTCGTCGCTTGGGTCATGTACTCACCCAAGGGCCAACTAGTGTCTTTAGGTGGCATTCGTTGGAGCCATCAACGAATAATGTGGCCGAGTATAGCGTCATTATAGAACTATTACACAATTCCATTTCATATGGTGTTCAGTATTTAGAGGTTTTCCTAAAATCCCAGTTAGTTGTATGTCAGTTAAATGGTAGTTACCATGTGCAAGACCCTACTCTACTCTGACGATTCCTACGAGTACAAATTTTGGAACAATACTTTGATTTTCTTACTTATAATCACATACCTAGAAGTTCTAATCATGTATCTGATTCATATGTTAATTATATTTTAGATTGGAATTTGTCACATAACTAAGAAAATAAAACATATTCATGCATGTACACATTGTAACATATATGAGTCAATACAAACACCAAAATGTTTTATATTTCATCTTTTCAAAAAATATGGTGTTGTAGTACAAAATGGGGCCCACACCCTCAAAATACATATATGGCCAATATATATTATGACCACAAAATCTACACCTGTGGCACCGGATGCATATCATGATAGCACACTACGACGTTTGCAAGATGTCAGAAGAGTTTCACCCATGCATGGGGTACACCCACCACCTTATATTGCATAGCCTCTAGAATATCCTCCACTTGAACCATAGGAATCTTGTGCGTCAATCGAGACAGGTTCCCCTGCACATTCTACAACACTCTCTTTGCATCTCCTCCTGCATGCTCATCTCTCTATATCCTTCGTCGATGTCGTGGGAATCCCTCTGGACATCATGAACCTACATCTATGTGATAAAGCAATTGTTAATACTTGATAACATAAAAAAAAAAATTCTTTTCTTTTTGAAAAACACAAAAAAAATGAAATATATAAAAATAATTCTTACCAATTTCACCATAAGTGGAACCTTGTGGAAAAGGCATATCGGGATCCCCTATGTAGTCAATATTGACATAAGAGTATTTGTCAATGGCTATGACTTGTCGATGCCACCAGAAAAGAACTCATCATTGTAGGGGGTTGGCACCTTACCACCTCCTAGCCACCTTATCACATCGGTCCATCGTGACATGGTTGGATCGTGTGGTCCATGTGGAGTAATCTCTACTCTAGGGCTCAATCTTGGAACCCGCTCAAAGAAAAACCTACACAAAATGGATGCAAATCCAAAATTTCTCGTTTTCCCTTGTTTGAAATTCGTTAGTTGACTCTTCATGTAAGCCAACAGTGAGGTACACAAGTCATAAATAGTGATTTGTAAACACTCCACCACATAGAACATGAGTGGCCTTGATGCCTAATGCAATGAGCCGGACCCTAAAAGTCATGTAAGTACAAGTGCCACGATATTTAAGCTCAGGTTCTTGATTGCCCTGATTGGGTGTTGGCTCCCAACTTTATATGTTCCTGAAACAGAATGGGTGGTAATGTACTCCTCCATGGTCATACCACCCCCATCTCCTCGGGCCTTGATATTCACTACCTCACCTCGGTGAGGCAATCCTATGATAAAATATATGTCGTCCACTTCGATCCTCAATGGTTTCCCATCGATTTTGAATGTCTTTGTCTCTGGATACCAATAGTTTATGAGCATCTGGAGTAACCTCACTTGAGCCCTCATTCATTTGAGAACCCAAAATTTATAAATGCCACATATTTTTAAATCTTGTTGGGCCCCTACATCCCTTTCCACTGCTGCATATATATCTTCATGCTCCCTCTCCCTCCATTCAATCACCATCATGCAAAAGAAAAGTCATTTTCTGAGTTAAATCCTTTCAAAAAAGTGTTCACGGACTTGTACGCAGGCTAACATGGTAAAAATCATGTATAGGGTTGCATATAATTGGGAAGCCTTTGCTTTTCCTGCGTATATGGGGGCATATATGTGACCTAATGAACTATCACATGTGTATGCCCTAATTTACATATTGCACCCTCTAATACTCAAAAACTGAGGCCTAAAATTGAAATTCAAACCATTGAAATTGAAGTAGAGGGGATGGGCACTTACTTGGTCCAGATGGTTGTTGATTTCGTTGGTCATATCTTCCGCAATCGACACTTGAATATCGTGGGGAAAATGGCCTAAAATGCACCATGTGGATGAAAAAACTCAAATGGCATGGTAAAATGGTCTATTTTTACTATTAGTAGAAATTTTTTACTCACTTCATATAGTTTGTGCTAATTTTTTTTACCTTATAGACTAATAGTACAGTGGAAATAATTGGTTTTGGTGGTTTTTTCTAGGATTGTTTGCGGTTTCTAGAGTCATACTACCTGTTTTTTCCTTCGGCAGGTATTTTATTTCACCAACATATAAGATAGGTTGTCACTCCATTTTTCATTCTTGCATCGTCCTATGAATGTGATCCATATGCCTTAGGTACAAACCCATTTATTAGCGACACAGAACCTTCTTACTTCTACTAGAAGTGTCGTTATTAAGTGGTAGAGGCTTACCAAACATGAGTTCCCTAGTTAGAACCTTTGTGTTATTTGGTGCCCATGCAGAAGTTATTCCATAGGACCGGGAGTTTCGTATAGTTTCAATATGACTTTGCGTTCGAACCCCGTATTATTACTTACAAGCATTCTAACCTTTACCTATGGGACTCCCCCCAATCATTAGTTAATTTATTTTTTGACTCTCTAAAAAATGAAAATATTACCGAGTGAACTTGCCTCTTTCACACTCATTAAATGGTTTTGAAAGGAATTCTATTTGGTTTAATTTTAACCCTTTTTCAGACCAAGTAGACTACTTACGAAAAAGGAATACTCTAGTCAACATTGGCTAGAAGAGTTCTCCAGGGTATTATTTTATACTTTTTCGGGCCTAGGAGACTAAATCTACGAAAAATTACATTCTTTGGAGTTAAGTTGTAATCGCATTCCATCATCCTACTTTTAGTGTTGAGCCTATTGTCGGTTCTCTCTTTCTCATTATAAGCCTCTTACCTCAGCAATTTGCATCACTAGCCAAGCAGATCATTTTTATATCCTTTGCAGCTTGACATTCTGTACCCTAAGAGGAAACATCCCCTGAGTGTCCATGCCTCACATGCACTTCCTTGCATTCACCATAGGTATGTTCCATTGTTTGGAGCTAGTTGCTTACTCATGACACTCTTTTCCTCTCCTGTATCATAGTATTTATTTACCTATTCAAAAAAAAAAAGACGGGCGTGAAAAGAATAATATCTCATATCAGTAAAAATCGTGTCTCTTTTGAACAGAGAACAATTTTTTGAGTCCATTACCATACAAATTTTGTGTTTAGCGTGACTTTAGGAGGATGAGCTTGTTACTTAGATTTTACTCCTCCAAATGGTTATTTTTCTAGTCCCTATGGAGAGTTTGTTGATGCCTCCTGCATCACGAAGTTTTATCATCAAGTATATGCTACCAGAGTTATCCATATGTGTCATCCTCTTGTTCAAAGGAATTCTATAATCCTATGTCGACCATTTATCAGAACTCTTGACTTTGCATGTCATCCATACCCTTAGTGTATCTTAAATTCACATGAAGTTGTAGTCCTACCATGCACCCTAGTCATACTTTCATTATGGGTAGGTAACCATGAACCCAGTAGTTGACATCTCCTCATTGGTCCCTGACTAGAGGGTTTCCCTTGTGTTCGACAGAAATAAATCTATTCACACATTGGGATTTATGTAGTGTCTTGGATTCTATTAGTCTTATTGGTGGTTTCATTTCCTTTGTCGATAGTTTTTTCTTATTACTTGTTATTCAAAGGGTCTCTTTCCTACACTACTTGCATATGATGCATGCGAGAGACACACTGGGTCATTGGTTCATAAGCATCATATTTGTTGAAGATCCTAATAATTATCAAGTTATTGCTTTGTACCTCATTCTGACTGATGAGAGATTCGTTAATCCTCTCCTTTCAGCTGGTCTCTTTCCATCGAATTCATCTCATCTATTCTAGAAATGAGGCCTAGAGTCCTATGAGTACCTAGAGGCTTTCATTAATCGGTGGAATGTTCTCCCGCCATCGACAGTTAGGAATACATCAATGTCTCATGATCGATGGATCCTTCAAGTGTTCGACCTCAACACCCCTATTCACACTTGTAGAATGTACTCGGTGCCTTGATAGCTACTTTCATTATCAATAGGTTGTCTCGTGTTCATTAACGATATACCTTAATGATCGGTAATCAAACTAAGTCTCATTGTGTTCAACCTCAACTCCTTTATTCACATGATGTGGACTTGGACCTTCGACGGATAGTGTAGAAGAACTCCAGCTTACAGTAGCATCTTTCCTAATTTTTTGATATCTTTCATTGGAACAGTACATATATGACTTCAATGATCATGGGAGATCATATTGTACTTCATTGTATACAAATACATTCATATTGATTTTGAGACTAGATTCCACTATGCCTTTTTATTTACTATGATAGCCTATCGCATTTTGTATTTCCTATTCATGTCCATCAACAACTATTTGATATATTTCCACATGTATCTGCAGTGTATTTCAAATTGGAAACCATGTGTACAAATTCATTATGGATTTTAATATTCTCATGAGTAACTAGCACTTCCAGCTGAGTCTCCATTACTCCACTTCTAGGAATTATAATGTATTTCGGCCATCGCAAATACTCCTCTGACCTCACACATTAGGGGGCATATGTTACAATAAATTTTTCCTCACCCCATGCAACTTTCCTGAATATCCTTTCCATTTACCTATGTAGACTTGAAGTCCCCTTTTGTACCTCCCAGAGCCAAAAAAACACATTTTTCCACATATAAATTCCCTATCATTTAGAAAACAAGTGTATACATAGGTTGCTCCACTACAACCCACGTACAATGGGTTTGGTGCTCAAAATTAAAATTATGTCGAGTTTCCATGCCATGTCACGAGATCCATGATCCTTGACCTTCCATATAATAAAAACGCTCTGAATCAGCCTTTCAGTTCCATTTGAAGGCTATAAATTGAGCCATACCCAAGCCTTGGAGGAGAGAATTCAAGTTTGAGATAAAAGACACTCTAGAGAAATTTCACTTCATATTGAGTCTGCATCCCTTTATCCTTGAAAGTTTGAACCCCCTGTTCATGCCCAAAGCTCTTCCTTCTTTGTGGTGGAGAATATAATTGTCTCCTTTATATGAGCTTACCTTTGGTGGAGGATTGAAGTGGTGGAGGCTCAGCTAGAGGGACTTAGTTTCTCGGTTCTGATATGTGTCATTACAGAAGTTTGTCACCTATATACTTTTGTTGATCATTTTAATAGAAATACTTGTTTCGCGTCCAATTGATATCTTGCAAATATTTGAATTATTATTCCATGGGAATATTTTTCATGTATATTAATGGATTATGCTAATCTATATGCTAACACTATATATTTTCACCATATGCCTGTGTATCTTGGTTGTTGAGGACAAGTTGCAGGTATAAATCTTTGAGTTGCATGCTCAACGGTGGTCTTCGTCGAACATCTGGATGAGGTAGGATCTTGGCCTTGTCTTTTTAGCATTTAATTTATATAGAATATTTGGGATTAGAGCTGATTTATGTGTGTCATTATGTATGTTGTGGTTTACCCCATTTCATAGACAGATTTTCCTTGTAACACAAGGCTTCATAAATCCTTGGCATGTTTCCTCCCATGTGTTCCACTATTTTATCCTCCTAAATATTGTGGACATTCCTCATTCTTTCACCTTTGTTAGGGAAGTCCCTATACAAGTGATCTCTCTCAAATCCCAAACACTTCATAGGCTTATGTCTTGTCCTTTTCCCAAATAAATATGCCTTCCTGGGGCCTTCTCCTCTGCCTCCTAAGAAGAGACACACTTGAGCTACTCCATGGACTTGAACTTGCATATTCTCTCCTAGTCGATTTCTTTGTGGAATGATGATTCCTACTCATACTTTTTTATTATCTTTAATTCCCATGATCATCCCTTCTGCTATGGGATCTAGATGTTATCACTTATCTAGCACTAGAGGCTTGTTTTGTGCTAGAGTATTTATTGGCTTTCCTTTGTAGCATATTTGGGATATGTAGTATATCCTCTTGAGATTTCATGATTTTTTCATTATTGACCCTATATCCCTGCACCTCTCTTTGTAGGATTGTCACATTTGCAGGATTATTCTTGCCTCTTCTTCCATTAGACATTGTCTCAACATGTCCCATGCTAACATGTAGCCCTCTAATTTCCTCTTCATGGATGTAAGACCCTTATGCATCCTCTATTACTGTAGTTCTCATAAAGGAACCAAAATTCCCTCTTGTACCTCTAAATTATGCAAGAAAACGTGCATGCAATAAAATTTATGTTACACACACACACAGTTCTGGAAAAGAATGCATAATTTTTATGCTCTTTAATGCCACTAGTCATCTTAGTTTGAGTTGATTGTAACATCTACTTCTCAGATCAATTTTACAAGATGATAGATGGCTTCTCCTCCTTAAATATTCTCCTCCTTAAGACCTTTCCAAATACTATATGTTTTCCCAAATCTGATCTCTAACCTAAAAGTTATGGTCTATGGAAATTTTAAATTTTCACATTTTATCCCTTACTGCTACATGTGTCTTCTCTCTCATCCTCTATAGTTTCAAGTACCTGTATTCCAAATCTGGATCCATGGTCGTCTTCTATGGTCCATAATATTTCCATATACTGCTCCTATGTCCCAAACTCACTTCAAAGGAAGAATTTATTCTCTCTGGAAGTAAATTGGTACTAAAAATATATCTTGTACTTTTTCAGCTGTAACTTCTTCATACTAGCTTTGTTTTGTACTTAGAGTATCTCGTTGGAAATATATTTTTGGGATCTTTCTTTTTAAGAAATATATAGTTTGTGTACTAAAGGTACAAATAATTATCTCGATTTTGACTACCTAAAAATGTCATTTTAGGTCTCAAAATTCCCTTGTAAGTTGATGAACTTCAAAAATCTTAAAATTTCATAGAAAATTGATTGTTTTACTGTTATAACAATATTTTAATATGAATCATTGATCTCAAAATTGAGAGAAATCTCATCCTTCGAATTGCTAAACCTTTTTGAAGCCCGAGGATCAATATCCACCATTGATTTCCAACTCAAGAGAAATCTAGACCATTGATTTCTCCAACATCTGAAACTTTATTAGCGATCGATGATCAACGATTTCTCTTAGTAAACAAAACACTTTATTGATTTTTCTGACCTGGCCATCAACAATCAGTGATTTCCTTTGAAAATTGACTTGTCTGCAAAAAAAAATTAACCTTGATCATCGACGATTAACAATTTCCTTAGAAAACTAAACTTGTTCATGAATTTTGTCCAACCCTGATCATCATTGATCGGTCATTTCTTGGTTGACATGGCATGACATGTGGATGTTGATGTGGCATGACACATGGATGATGACATGGAAACCTAGTTGATGTGGCATGACACCTAGATGATGACATGGCATGACACATGGACAATGACATGGCATGATACCTCATCCTCCTCTTTCCCTTCATTGGCGATAGACAATTTCTTTTTGATAAACCAAACACTTCACCAATTTCTCTAACCCAACCATTCAAAATCAATGATTTCTCTTTTTTAAATGAAACACTTCATCGATTTCGTCAAATCGACCATCGGACATTGGCTATTTTTATTTGTCAAACTAAACACTTTTCCAATTTCGTTGACCTGATAATCGATGATCGGTGATTTCTCTTGGTTGAATGAAACACTTCACCAATTTCTCCAACCCAAGCATTGGTGATCGAAGATTTCTCTTGGTTGAATGAAACACTTTTCCAATTTCACCAACCTATCCATCAGTGATCAACGATTTCTCTTAGTGATTCGGAAGGATCTAAGGAATGCTCACAGAGGTCTAGGAGGATCTAGAATGCTCATAGAGATCCCAGGGGGTCTAGAAAAGCTCAAAATTTGACTATCTCAAATGATCGATAAAATAACATCATTGTGAAGAACTCGTTTTCATCTTTCTAATGACACAAATGATGCCTCAAACAAAGCTCATATGAAAAAGTTATAAGCATTCAAATTTCAAGTCAAACTTGGTCAAAAGTCAAAGTATGACATCAACATGGTACAGGATGACATCAGAAGGTGATGTGGCACATGAAAGTACAACCATACAAGTGACGTGGCATATTGGTTGGCAGTTGACTGGGAATATGGTATAGTCCAAGTGGGTGAGTCATTGGTTAACAAGTGGCATTGGATAGCCAATGAGAAGTTGCCACATGGAAACCCCTTGTGGATCTTGAGGGACTGGAGAGTTCCCAACACCAACATCTCGAATATTACTTGGCTAGGGTGAGATAGTTGGGATTATCACCAAGGTTTTATAGCCTTAGACAAAATTATCAATTGTTTCTCAAGTAATAAGTACAAGGAACCAATGTTGTCTTTTTTTATAATTAAACTGTGGAAAAGAAGAAAGTAAAAATATATATGTAATGTGTTTGGGAATTAATGAACAAATGAAATAAAAATATGAAAGTAATATCATAGAATACACATGTGAGACCAAAAGCAGCAAGGAAATTTTATTGATTTCATTCCAAGTTACAATCATAACCTTGTTTTCAAACCCCTGCAAGGGTAAGGACAGAGATCAAATTTAGAGGTCTTCGATGTGAACCATACAAAATGACTCTACAAACAAGAGAAAACTGAGACTAGAAATATTGATCAACTTAGCCACGAAAGTATCATTTACTAACTCTGTAAAATATTCTCTATTAGTAATGAAAACTAATCCATAAACAAATTAGAATACACAGATTGCCAAGATCAAATGATCAACCTTTCTAGAATAAGTTGTTTAACTATGTATCTCAATCTTTGAATCTTGCTATTGTTGTGCACTTTAATTGTCTAAATAAATAGATAATTAAGGTGTTCAATATGAATTGTCAAACCCAGGGAAGTTTTTTTATTGTAAGATAATTGTGCATAGCCTATGCTAGATTATGAAAGAAAACACTAATCAAATTGCAGTAAGGTAAATTAACACTAAAAGAAATAGAATTGAAAAGTTGAACACTAACACAAGTTGTTGACACAGCTGGAGTTCTAATTTATTTGTTGCAGAATTGAAGTCACACTTGCATAATTGAAATCACACTTTCATAATTGAAATCTAATTTCCAGGAGTAGAATTTGATGAGTGTATGATAATCCCGGATTATCTAATCTATTCTAATTTTCTATATTACTCTTGCAGAAGGAAGTTCTTTGCTAATTTTTGAAAGGAAGTCTACTTAATTGCAGAAAGAGAATTCACACTTCTATTTACTTTTGCTTGAAAACAAAGATTTAATATAATGCAGAAAAGCAATTAACTTTCAAAGAAATTCTCCAGCAGTATACAAAAATTGATTCTAACTCTCATGAGACACATTGATGTGCATTAACAGAAAGGGACTTAAATGTAATAGAAAATGTATTCTAGAAATGCATAAACAGATAAATCACACAACTGTAAATAATCAAAAAAGTTAATCTAAGACTCACAGCAGAGGGGAATCTCTGAGGAAGGTGGGACCTTTCCTTCTCACTGAATCCACTCGAAAAGAATATAGTAGGTTGGAGAAACTCAAATCACTTCTTATTAAATTGCCATAATGTTTAGATACAAAATGCTTCATTTCACTATCTCTTCCACAACTAATCTCCACCCCCATAAATGGTTACAAATCTATGTTATTTACGGATAGATAAATTTAGTTGAAACGGACTCAGAACATCCTTGAGAATCAGAGATTCTCAAGCAATTCATATGATAGAAAATATCTGTCATCATCACAAAATACGGAAATGATCTTGATCACCAGCTTGAGCCAAACGTGAGCCAAAACGTGGAATAGCCTTGAGGATCGGTCCTCAAGATACGGATTTAAATGATATACCAGCTTCCAAGATCAATGGGAATCTGTTGCAATAGGTGTAACAGCTTCCAAGAAAGGTGTGAAATTGTTGTAGTCATGTAACAACATGCAGAACTGGCGCACAATTGTAACAGCTAGTGTAACAACAACGATCTTTCTTCAAGACTTAGTTGTTTTTCTTTAATCTACACATTTTGATCATTAGTTTAACATTCATGGATAAAATATGAGAAACAGTACCAATCAAACATGTTAAGTAAATAAGAATACAAACGAAAGATCAATGATTCATACCTTGGGAAAAGGTCTTAGAAAACATTATATTAGGCATTTTAGCATAGAAATGATAAGGTTGAATGAGAAAAAGATATAGTGAAAAAGGGACATTTATGGGTCCTAACATCCCTCCCAACTGAAGACATTGCATGTCCTCATGCAATCTAGATTCAATCCTTACTCTAAATCTGAGTCAGGGAAGTGAATCCTCTAGTGCAAATTGATAAGATAATAATTGTCATGAGATTCTTCATCTACAAGTTTGAATCCATTGCACCTTACTATCTCCATCCAATATATAGCCTCGGCAGCTTTTGATACCTTTGACTCCTTTGTATACTCTGAATGAGGCATCCAAAAATTGGGAAAATGAAACCTGAGTCCCATCCACTGATGCCTACACATTCTCATACATGTAATATATATTATGTCTTGACTGAGAAATTAGTTGGTTCTTCAGCATGACCAATGACTGATACTTTCACTATTTTATACCCTTCCTAAAACTAAATATTACCACATTCATAGCACATGTTCTCTCTATTTTCATTCATAATAGTTGTTGCCTATGCTAATATATCCAAAGTTGACTCCTCTGAGTTTTTCAGACATGCAGCCTGCAATTCCTTCTTTAGGGAATCCAACTTTTCTTTGAGGCTGTCATTTTCCTTCATCGGTTCAATAATCCTGGAATTTTGTGTACCCTTTATCTTCTTCTCAATTTGAGCAAATAACTGAGCATGTGGCACATTGTCATTATACTCATTATTTTGTGTAACTGGTTCTTATGTGGAAAATACACTGATGATAGTTGGTTCTTGTGTAACAACTCATTCTGGCATGACTGGTTCTCGTGTAACAACTCATTCTGGCATGACTGGTTCTTGTGTAACAACTCATTCTGGCATGACTGGTTCTTGTGGGATAGTCTCTTCCTGGGCAGTTGGTTCTTGTGTAACAGCTAAGTTATGGGAAGAGGTTGGTTCTTGTGTCATGGTCATGTTGTTGGAAGGGACTAGTTCTTGTGTAACAGTCACTTCTTCAACAATGGAGGATAATGGACGAAGAAGGGGTATTGCCTATTCCATATTCTTCCATCCAACTACTACTCCAGTAGACTTCGCTGACCTAGTTTTCTTCCTAGCTAAGGTAGAGACAAAAGCAGGGGTTTTCCTTTTCTTTTCTTCAGGAGAAGGATGGCGTTCTTCAACAACCAGACAAGGAGGAAAATCTACAATGCTAAGGTTTTCTCCTATAAGATGTACTTCGTCACTCGACAAATTATGCACATAATCATCAAGCGGAGCCGATGATTCTGCTGCAATTCGTTTACATTATCCCTGAATTGACAAAATGGTTTTTTGAAATTCCTTGCCCAAGGTAAAATCTGGTATACCTATCCCCATAAAATCAATTTTCGTCTCACTCAGGTTTGTATCATTTATGTCAAAATCTGGCAGGGTCTGAGCATCAGCAAAATCATGACACTCTGTCTCAACAACAGGAGGGTTTTGAGTTGCTTCTAGTTCAATAAGAGATGAAGTCAACATACTGGAAGTTATAGTGGCGGCTTCAATTGTTGTTGCAGTCGAGGGATGAGGCTCATGACTTGGTCCAGGGATTGGGTTTTCAACTGCTGGCTCAATCACAACTGCAGGCATAGGGTTTAGTTGTTTTGGTTCATCCATAACAACAAGCACATGATTTGGTTGTTCTTCCTCTTCAGGTAATGGGTCATTAGGAATCCCCATTCCTCTACAAATCAACAACCCTATCAGTCTATGATTGGAAGTACATATCCTGGTATTCTTTGATTTCTTAACAAAATGAGCCATATTATGCAAGGAATGAAGAAGGTAATAAGGGATGTTTATTAGCTTCTAATGTCTTAAATGTGATAGTAGGATAAAATAAGAAAAATAAACTACTTGATATCTTCCCTCGCATGTAATGTGCCTTTTTACAAATTATGATACTTTCCCCCATGGTATTGGTAAGGAACTTACATCTACACCTCATCCCTTGGTCTGAAATTGTTCATCATCCACGAGAAAACCCTTATGTGCTTCAGGAAGATGTGCTTTTCTGTTAAACCACCTTTCTCCTGTGGTCGGCAACCCTGTCATAGCAGCCACAATTTCCTCAGTCACTAGAATCCTCACCCTGTGCACCATTGAATACCCTTCTATGAGATTCTGACTGAACTCCAACACCTATGATTCATTAAACTCCTAAAGCTTCCCAAAATAAGAAATCCATCCAGCTTGCAGAAATTTTTGGTAAACATCTGGGTGTAGCAGCAATGCATCCAAATTTTTCGGTTCATACCTCACAGTTGATCCTCCCATGATGAAATTTTAGAGTCTAAATAGTCACAAAGGAGGAGAAACCAGCACCTAAACCAAAGATACAACAAGTTCAAACGAGGATTGCATAAAAAACACAGTGTCTCAACGAAAAATAAGTGTGGTTGAAAGGTGGTGAAGGTGAATATAAAATGGGATTTTAATGTTATGACGGTGTAGATTTTATTTCCCCCCAACTAATCTGATTGGCTCATGGTTCAACGAATTTAGGACAATCAGAAGGTAATCATTAAAGCTTGCTTCCATATCTTAATCAATTTGACACGTAGGATTAGTAATGTTCCTCATAACTTACCACACGAACCAATCTGTTGAAATAAATGCACTATCCAACCACCATTTGATCCATGGGGAATAGCTGTAATGATGAGAGATGGCTCTGGAATATGAGAAATGATGATATGACAAGTGGATTGTAGGTGGAGTCCTTTATTTGGTTGACCATCTAGAAATCTATGGATGTGGAGTCAAGTAATGATGAAGCGACATTTTCTGACAGAGAGAGCATTAATTGGAAAAATAAAAAATAAAATCTTCCAATTTTGTCTCGGTGAATGAAGTAATTTGGAAAATGGCGTAAATCTTCACAAAAACAGTGGAAATGACAAAACAACAGTATTTTAGCATGGAAAGATAGCAGAGAGGGAGAGATTGATGGAGTATCAGCATGGAAAAATGGAAGAAATGTGAAAAATGGGTGAAGCGACATGTAAAATAGCGAAAAGGAATATTAGCGGTAGGTGTATCAACATGTATTTTGGCCAGAATGGTGGAATTAGGTGTAGAAGAATGTAAATCGGCCAAATTGTCAGAAAAATGGTGTAACAGCATGTGAAATGGAAAAATGGTCAGGAAATGGTGTAACAGCATGTAAAGTGACCATTTTGTCGGAAAGAGGTGTAACAACATGTAACCCGACCAAACATAGAATCCCTTAGTTTTTAGGAAGTTTTTCAAACTTCCAAAAACTAATCCTTCAGCTTCCTTCGCTATAATCTACCTTGTTGTTAATCAATCCATCTGCACACAAGTAACTGCCTTATACCCTTCTAGGATTAATTTATTAGAATAGCAAAGAAGCATAAAAATTTAAAAAGATGAAATACTTTAAGAAAAAACAGAAAAATTCAAATTCGCACAGTTTATTTATATACAAGTTTGTATTGAAAAGAAAAATGTTATAAGGTTTAGAAGGGGAAGGAGCAAGCTCCTTTCCCTTTAAAAATTGATAACATGTATTAGTTGTACATCTGGATTTAAATTCTTCCTTGGAAAGTGGACGCTGATACAGGCGCAAGTGATGACCATTTGCAAGTAACTGTGTATTGGATCCATCAATAGTGATCAACCTGACTGTCCCATTGGGAAAAACAGTGTCTACCTCATAAGGTCCCGACCATCTTGTACACATCTTACCCTTAAATTCTTTAAAGCATGAATCATACAATAGAGCCAAATCTCCCTTTTTGAATAACTTATTCTTAATGACTCGATCATGCCACTTGGTTCTTTATTGTTGAATCACTGTGGTTTGATGAATAGAATCCAAACGCTTCTCATCCATCTCATTTAGTTGTTGCAGTCTAGCCTTCTATTCCATAGTCAAGTCTAGATTGAATGTTGATGCAGTTCTTAGGGTTTTGATCTCGAAATCAATGGGAAAAACATGGCTCTTCCCATATACCAGTTCATAAGGATAAAAACTAGTTGTGTTCCTCCAAGTGGTTCGATAAGCCCATAGAGATTCATTCAATATATTAGACCAATCCCTACGATGTTCCCTCACTATTTTAGTAAGAATAGCTTCTATTACTTTGTTTTTACTTTCCACCTTCCCATTACCTTGGGGATGGTATGGAGAAACTATTCTATGCAAAACATGATATTTATTGAGTAGGGATTCAAACTTACGTGATGTGAAAGGTGGTCCCCCATCACTTACTAACTCTCTGGGAACTCCAAACATAAGAAATATATCTTCAAAAAAAAATGATAAGATAGCTTCTTCTGAGGCCCTGATGAGTGCTTTTGCCTCTACCCACTTGGTCATGTAATCTATGCAGACCAATATATAGACTTTCTGATTAGAAGGTGGGTTAATGGGCCCTACAAAATCTATGGCCCATCTCTCAAAAGGTTCTAACACCACTTGAGGCTAGAGAGGAATCTCATCCCTATGATTTGGCTAACCCATTCATTGGTAGCTGTCACAAGCTTGGACATACTTCTTTGCATCTTGAAATATTGTGGGCCAAAAATAGCCCATCCTCAAAATTTTATGCCCAGTCCTTTTATCAGCAAAATGACCCCCACAAGGGCCATCATGGAAAGCTTTAAGCAGATCATAAAATTCATTATCTCTCACACATCTCCTTATTTCTTGATCCAGGATTGTGTAGAAAAGATATCCCCCTATCCAACTATACTGAGCACTCTTTTGAATAATCTTCCTTCTTTCTCAGGGAGATAGATGTGGAGGTACCTTCCTTGCAACCAAATAATTAGCAATGTCTGCATACCAAGGTGAGTGAGAAGATACTGCAAAAAAATGTTCATCTGGAAAGGAATCATCTACAGGTGAACTATCATTATTTATGTTCAATCTTGAGAGAAAATCAACAACCACATTTTGTTCTCCTATTCTATCTAGTATAGTGATGTCAAATTTTTGTAGTAATAACAACCATCTTGTTACTCGGGCATTAGTAATAGTTTTATTCATCAAATATTTAATTGTTGAATGATCAATATGAATAAAAGTAGAATAACCAGTGATATGATGCCTAAATTTATTGATAGCATAAACTACTGCCAATAATTCTTTTTCTATAACTGCATAATTTAACTCAGCAGGAGCCATGTTCTTGCTGATATAGTAGATAACATATGTATCTTTATCCTCCTATTTCCCTAGCACTGTACCAAATGTAGTGTCTAAGGCATATGAATAAATGTGAAATGGCAGAGCCCAATTGGGCCCTCTCAAAATGGGAGTTGTGGACAATTTTTGTTTCAGATATGCAAAAGACAATTCGCAATTGTCAGTCCAACTAAAGTCAACATCTTTTGTTAATAGAAAAAATAAGGAAGAGGCAATATTGAATTTTTTTTTAATGAATCTCATGTAATATCCAGCATGCCCTAAAAATATTCTTACCTCTTTCTGAGTTGATGGAGTTGGAATGTCCAAAATTACCTCGATTTTGGTTGGGTCTACCTGAATTTATGCATAAGAAATGAAGTGTCCCAGCACCACACCTTCGCTTATCATCATATGACACTTTTTTGTACTTAGAGAAAGATGAGACTATATACATCTTTTGATTACTTTTTCCAGATTAGCTAAAGCTTCATCAAAATCAGTACCATAAGGTGTAAAGTCATCCATGAATATTTCCATACAGTGATTCACCATATCAAAGAAAATACCAATTAAAACTCTCTGGAAAGTGGTTGGTGCATTACACAAGGCAAATGGGAGAACATTGTAGGAAAATGTACCCCAAGGGCTAGTAAAGGTGGTCTTATCTTAGTCCTGTGGAGCAATTTTTCTCTGGTTATAGCCGCTAAATCCATCTAGGAAAGAGAAAAAAAAATTCCCAGATAGGTTGTATAGAACCTAATCAATAAATGGCAGAGGGAAATGATCCTTCTATGTGGCCTTATTCAGGGATCTATAGTCCACACACACTCTCCATTTACCATTATTTTTAGTCACAATAACCAAGGGTGAAACCCACTCGTTGTCTGATATAGGGTATATGAATCCTACATTAAGAAGTTTTTGAAGTTCTTCCTTAACAATCTCTTTAATATTAGGGTTCATCCTCCTTTGGGGTTGGAAAATGGGTCGGAATTCTTCATTAATGTATATATGGTGGGTGCATATTTCATAGGAAATTCCCTTCATATCCATGTAATCCCAAGAAAATGCCTCTTTATGTTCAATCAATAACTTCATCAAACGTCCAGTTTCAGCAAAAGATAAATCAGGATTGATGTTCAGGGTTTTTCCAGGTTTGATTTCTCCAGGGATTCTCTTAGAACTGACTTTAGTAAATAATTCATTTGTTTCAGTATCTTCTGTTACAACTAAATTAACTTGATTTACAAGAGTTTCAGAGAACATCTCTGGGATCACTCCTTCTTGGGCAGTAGGGTCAAAGATTCTACTCAATCGATGATACGTGTTTTGTGTAACAGCAGAGGGGTCATGGATAAAGCTATTGATTAGCTCATCCTCTGTCTCATCTTTGAAACTCAGGGATTTTCCTATGGTTAGCACATGTAGAGGGCTTTCATCCTCAAGGTCCATCCATAAAGAATTTTTAGGTTCCACACTAGGTGTAGCATGAGGATAAAGGGTACGTTTCTTGGTATCATAACCATCATAGATGGTCATTGAACCAGATCTACAACCAATGAAATCATCAACTGTAGTTAACCATGGTATTCCTAGAATTAGAGGATGACCCCCAGATGGGTTTTAGGTTGAAATACGACAAAATCAGTAGGATACTCCCATGAATCAACTGAAACAACTAGATCATCGATTACTCCTTCTGGTTTAATAGTAGAACGATCAACTAACTCTAAAACAGTAGGAGTAGGTTAGACTTTATTTATAAGTTGCAACAATTGTGTCGTCTCTATTGGAATAATATTAATTGTTACCCCTAAATCAACTAGCACATCGGGAATAAATGTATGCCCAATTTTGACAGTGACTGTAGGGTTTCCTGGGTCGCCATATTTAATAGGTGGGGTTTTTCCTAACATCAGTTCAGACAATTCTCCCACTACGTGTACTATGAGGGGGTCCCTAGGTTTCCTTCCAGGCTTTTTGATACAGAGGTATCCAACAGTCTTCGCATAAATAGGGACATCCCTAATCACTTGCAATAGTGTAATTTTAACATGCAGAGTTTGCAACTCTCCTAAGAGATTGAAGGATGGTAATTCCACAGTTTTGGTCATTTCCAATCTTTTAAGGAATGGGGGTTCTAATAATTATATGATAGGTTCATCAATCTCCTTTGTATCAGCAGATGGTTTTTCCCCCTATTCCTAGTCTGATTCTAAAGATGGATCATCTTCAATTATTGGCTCGACTATTCTCCCTGATCTTAATTTTATCTCATCACAAGGCATAGGGGTAGTAGACAGAGCTAGCACATTGTGTATATCAATATTATAAATGGTCTTATTATTTGGATTTGGGTTAGGTTACACAGGCATCTGAGGCCGTAAGGAATGATTGTTTTGTGGGGCATTGGGAGGTAACTGCAGCTATTGTTGTTGGTACTGGGGTTGGAACTATTGTTGATAGGGGTTCTATTGGTGAGGGTTTTGATAAGTAAGTTGTTGTTGAGGGCCTCTCCAATATGGGTTCCATTTCCCAGGATGACTCTGTTGTTGGGGCATAGGTACCCATGCATTGGGATCCTGATAGGGAGGTGGAATATGATTTGGAGGGGGGGCATTCATCTGGCCATATTGAAGTTGATTGTTCACATTATTCCAATAATTAAGTTCTGCAGGAAAGAATTGAGGGTTTGTACCTTGACCTCATGGATGCCATTGTCTTCTATGTGTTATTAGATTGATAGCCTCCACTTCCTCAATAGTTTCCTTCATTGATGCTTTTAAACCTAGTAGGGAGGGACATTGGTTAGTAGCATGATCTAATTCACAAATAAGACATACCTGGACACTTTTCAATGGGCACTCCCTTAGTGGATGTTTGTTTCTGCATTTCGAACAGAAAATGGACAATGCCAGATCTGATTCTGCTTGTTTCTGTTTGACCTGCAGAGTGTCAATTTGTGAAGCAAAAGAGTTAATCATTTCTGTTTTGAAATCTTCTAATAGATTACCTATTTCTGCTATTGTTTCCCCTCTATTGATTGATTTTTTTACCCTTGAAAAAATGGTATCCCTGGTAGTTGACTTATTCCTTGTAGATCCTCGAGAGAATCTCTTACAAATATTTACAATCTCTTCATAGGATTCCTTATATATATCTCCCTTGCCAAGCATATTCAACATATCTAAACAATCATCTGTAACTCCTTTTAGAAAAATAGTTTTCAAAATTTCCTTGCTCACATCCGGATGTCCAGACCTTTGTAGATTATACTGGAGTCGCTCCACAAAATATTCAAGGGTCTCGTCCTCCTTCTAAGACATATTGAACAGTTCCTCTCTTCGTTCCCTCATTTGGAAACAGTCTTGGTACTTGGTCAGGAAATGTTGCCTCATTTTCCCCCATGTTGAAATATTCTCTCCTCCAAGGATCATGAACCATCTTAATGCATTACCCTTCAATGTAGCTGGAAACAATTTAAGATTCTGCACAATGGTAGTGTAGTCATAGCTTCTACATAGAATATAAAATTCAAATAGAAACTCATATGGATCCTTAGTAGATAATCCATGGAAATTTGGCAGGATTGAGAGAGGTATGTTCTTCATAGGAGCTATCCCCCATGTGGTAATATTAGTAATAGGAAAGACCATGGTAGAGATAGTATTTTCATCATTTACCTGATATTCATTGTTCACTGGATCCTCATGGTAGAGCTCTTCTTCATTATCTCCTTGATTTTCCATACCTGCTCTTTCTCTTCTTAAACAATCAATACGGAAAGTGTCCCACTCCTCTTTAGTGACTATCTGTCCATTGATCTGAAAAATATCTTCAGTTTCTTTTGGCTTTTCCCTATTCCGAGCTACACTTGCTTGATCTTCAATATTCTCCAGTGTTGTGTGCTGACTTGTTGGTGACAAATCTTCAACTTCATCCCCTGATGAAAAAGATGTTTCAAAATGGGGTAGTTCTAATGACTGAGGAATATGTCTTTTTGGAGAATTTGAAGGACGAAAGATAGATCCCGAAGAAGAATCTGCTCTGGCTATAATCTCGTCAACAAAGGTTGGCCTTCCCAGTGCATGACTCCTTCTACCACGTCCTCTGGAACCTGTAGGTTTAGGAGTTTTGGGGATACGTCCTCTTATTCCTCCATTCATGCAGATTACAAATTCCTAAGAAAATAAAACTAATGTGCTTACAAGAATCTATAATTATCTTCCCTGACAACGATGCCAAAATGTTGTGCACTTTAATTGTCTAAATAAATAGATAATTAAGGTGTTCAATATGAATTTTCAATCCCATGGAAGATTTGTTATTGTAAGATAATTGTGCACATTCTATGCTATATTATGAAAACAAACACTAATCAAATTGCAGTAAGGTAAAGTAACACTAAAAGAAACAGAATTGAAAAGTTGAACACTAACACAATTTGTTGACACAACTGGAGTTCTAATCTATTGTTGCATAATTGAAGTCACGCTTGCATAATTGAAATCTAATTTCCAGGAGTAGAATTTGATGAGTGTATAAGAATCTCAGATTATCTAATCTATTCTAATTTTCTATATTACTCTTGCAGAAGGAAATTCTATGCTAATTGTTGAAAGGAAGTCTACTTAATTGAAGAAAGGGAATCCACACTTCTATTTACTTTTGCTTGAAAACAAAGATTTAATCTAATGCATAAAATGAATTAACTTTCAAAGGAATTATCCAACAATATACAACAATTGATTCTAACTCTCATGAGACACATTGATGTACATTAACAGAAAGGGATTGAACTGTAACAACAAATGTATTCTAGAAATGCATAAACAGATAAATCACACAACTGTAAATAATCAAAGCAATTAATATAAAACTCACAATAGAGGGGAGTCTGCGAGGAAGGTGGGCCCTTTCCTTCTCACTGAATCCACTCGAAAAGACTACAGTAGTTTGGATAAAATCAAATCACTTCTTATTAAATCACCAGAATGTTTAGATACAAAATGCTTCACTTCACTATCTCTTCCACAACTAATCTCTACCCCCCTAAATGGTTACATAGATCTTTTATTTAAGGATAGAGACATTTAGTTGAAACGGACTCAGAACAGCCTTGAGAATTGAAGATTCTCAAGTTGTTTGTATGATAGAAAAGATCTGTCATCATCACAAAATATAGAAATGATATTGATCACCAGCTCGAGCCAATCGTGAGCCAAAACGTGTAACAGCTTTGAGGATCGGTCTTCAGGATACGGATTTGAATGATATACCAGTTTCCAGGATCAGTGGTAATCTATTGCAGTGGGTGTAAAAGCTTCCAAGAAAGTTGTGCAATTGTTGTAGTCGTGTAACAACATGCAGAACTGACGCACAGTTGTAACAGCTGGTGTAACAGCAACGATCTTTCTTCAAGACTTGGTTGTTTTTCTTTAATGTACACATTTTGATCATTAGTTGAACATTCATGGATAAAATATGAAAAATGCTACCAATCAAACATGTTAAGTAAATAAGAATACAAAAGCAAGATCAATGATTCATACCTTGGGAAAAGGTCTTAGCAAACATTATATTAGGCATTTTAACATAGAAATGATAAGGTTGAATGAGCAAAAGATATAGTGAAAAAGGGACATTTCTGGGTCCTAACAGTTGCTATCATAAATAATACTCTACTATCAACAAAAGGGTCAAGACTCTATGATAACTCAGAATGAATGAAATTAATTTATCTCACAAGTTTAAGGGCAGACCTTTATCAGAAATTTCTTTCTTTGTTCTCTCTCCTTTTTCCCTTCTTCTGATCAACTTTTATCTTCCTCAAAACAAGTTGTGGTAGTTTCAAACTACCTTTAGTTAATTCATAAATGGATTAATATTAGTTAGAGACAAATATTAAATAATCATAATAATAGATAAAGAGTAAATAAATAATAACTAATAGGTGGCACTCCTAATTGCTTTAAATATTTTTTATGTTTGATTTCCTCCTTGTCACTCCATAATTTATTTAAATGATAAATCATGCCACCTCATAAATATACACATAAGAAATCACTTTGAATAGCCCCTTGTGTCTCCCAAAATTACCCACATATATATATCAAATAAATAAAATGTAATTGCCACTGCAAAAAGAAAATGTTAACTGGATATCAAAAAATGAAGACATAGTATCATGTTGTCCAAAAATAAAAATACAGTTCCATACTTCCTATAGGAGATCAAAATATAAATAAATTTTCCACCATATAAATTATTAAAAACCATATTTACTATGAGAAGCAGTCTTCTTATTCTCATTGTTTGCCGCCTTTTCTTCTCTGTTTGTTGAGTTGGCCTTCTCAGACTGTTGTTGATTGGATGCTTGAGGGTGAACTTCACTAAAGGCTCAGGAGTGTTTATCATCTTTGAGAGTATGGGAAGTGAATGAATGAGAGGAATCATCAAATGACTTAGAATGAGTGACCACTTTTTTTTCTTTGTTGGACTTAATCTCAAGGATGGCTATTTTTAGTCTCTTACTTGCATGTGAAGATTGGACAGGGAATGCAATGTGGGAAATCTGTTGGGCATGTTGGTTGAGTGGAGATGTAGGTGGAAATGGTAATGAAACTATGGGCCAGCCAATATGATGCACTATAGGAGGATGAACAATATCCTTCTATCCATCATTCATAGGAACCTCTGGCTGGAGGGGCACATGAGATGGAACATAAACATTAAAAAAACTTGGGTGAGGTTGGTAAGGAGGCCTTTCTGATCAAGGAAGTGGCTGGAACAGTCATTGGCCCACTAAGTTAAAGAAACTGGATTGAAATAGTTGATTCAACTCTTGAGGATCAACATCAAAATGTATGTAGAATATTGGTATCATGTTACCTCTCTGCCAAAAATTGTTTATTCCTTTACATCTACCCCTATCATGGCTTCCTCTTCTAAAGAAAATCATTATCTAAAAACAAACGTAGACCAATATATGAAACAATAAATACTAATCAACCATCAAATTACTTTTCCCAGATATAAATTTAAAACATTGGCTCTTATCATTCCACACACAATCGTGCATGCAATCAATCCATTACTTGGCATGTATCAATGATAATAATTTTTCTTACTTTAATCTACAATTCTCATAATTTAGAACATGGATATTTAATGATATATGTGATGTGATTAGTTTTGTAATGAATGAAAAGTGGAATTCATGAAAGGGAAACAATGGTTATTGTTCTAAACAAGATCAAATCTTAACCCAAGATAAAATTTTATAATCATATCATCATCTTTGCTTAACTATAGATTTCATCAATACTGCTCACTTTTCTTACTTAAAATTTCCTTTTATCAATATTTCCAAATTACAGAGATTCTATTCAATCACTTTTATTTAAGAACATAACATGGGAATAATAAAATGATTTTGGGAAAAATGAAGGGTTTTATGCTTTGTGTAAAGTGAAATCATGGATGAGACATGAAAATGACCAATGTTCTTTCTGCATACAATATTATCATCCTATCAATCATCAATCAATGAGAACAATTCCATGCCTTTAAAATAAAAACTCTGTAGTTATTTTCTTTTTGATTTCTTGGAGTTCAATAAATTAACAAATGTTCCAGAGAATTCCACCCTATAAATTCTTGTAAGAAAAACCATATATAAACTCTTTTAAGTATACCCATTCAAACTCTGCTTATTAAATATATTGTATCCATAGAATTCATCATAGAAACAGAGTGAATCCAATATTATATAAATCCAACATAGCACATGAATGGTTTGATCAAATTGTTTGACTAATTCTCATCTTTGTGTTGCCACATACACCATTCATACATATTGTCAATTAAACAACTATTGAAATCTGGGTGCCATTGAAGTAGGGTTTTCTTTTGAAAAATATTTGCAAATGTTCATATTTGTAATGAAAAATGCAATCCAATCAATACGATCCCAATAATACAATGTTGGACTACACATAGGCTTGCAGTATCATCTCTCAATTCTATACAACATTTTTTACTCTCTTATGTGCATAAACTTTATTTGTAGAACCAAATATCAATAAACATGTTGGACACACCTACCACACTTAGAGGGGGGGTGAATGAGTGTGGGGCTCTTTTTCCCAAAACTTCCCTCTTGCACAAAAACTCATCAATTAGCATTCAACATTTATGCATTACCCATTGTTGTCATTTATAACCAGTTAGATGTGAGCA
>ML781804.1:1827918-1838898 GCA_009831015.1 Picea engelmannii
GTTGACATCCTTGACTGCTCCATAACCGATTTCCATCAATGACAACCTTAACCATCTGCGTCAGTCTTCTGTTATAGCCATATCTCCAACAAAGAACGGGTGTCTTGGTAGGATTGATAGTATCATCTCCTAAAGGTTTTAAAAGCAAGCTAGTGCCTTCAAGTTGTTCTATGATATCAGAGAAATCTAAGGGTTGATTAAGTGGCCTACCAGGTTGTCTGATGCGGGCCAAGGCACTATGTGTCCTTATGAGTGACTTACGAACAATTTATTGCACGTCGGCCCCTTGAGGATTTGGTGTTACTAGCTCAACAGGAATCTGGAAATTTTTTCTTGAGGTAGTTGTTGTTTCAAAAGTAATGTTGTTGTCAAAGTGACTATGTGTTACTATAGGGGAGCGAGTGTGTGGGGGAGGAGTCTTACGACTTCCACATACCATCAATTGTATTCAGGCCCTCCGTCTAGCACCATTTGTTGACGGGCGAAATTGATTGTTCGTCAAACTGGAAGAACAAGTCTGGTCCGAGGTTGTCTAAATAACCCAAGCTATTTGGTGTAACTCGTTCTGACGGGTTTAATGGCTTCGTTAGCCAATCTAAAATCCTAAAAAGAAAACAAAAAGAAAGGAATAACTAAACTAATGCTAACAACTATATGTTATATAAGTACATATGCTCTAATATAACTATTGTAGGTGTATTTAAGAGAAAATATACAAATCTCACTTCTGTACATCATTTACAAATTGCAAGTTGTAATCGAAACTTACAAAATCGATGTGAAAAATAATTTCTTTTAACAAGCAGATAAAGAAAGCACATTTAAATCTTTTTTGTTTTCTTTTATAAATCTAACTATTCTTGAATTGAATAAACTATGAAACGCAAATGTGCAAGTAGTCAAGAGATGAACCAAACATTTTGGTTTCATTAATATGTAAATGACTGAATTTGAGAAACAAAAAGGAGCTAACATGTTGTTAGTTAGTGAGATGTATCCAAGCTTCTGTATGAGTGACGAATATCCAACTACCACGCCCAAGAGAAAAATCTGCAATAGACTTTATGATTGTTCTAAATAAATTTAAAACATGTATTGGTAGTTGAGATTTAATGACAGAGGACGAAACACAAATTGAACCCTGTGATCTTATAATTGCACATAATTACAACAAGATAAATCTAAGTGTAACTTATTGCATTTCATCATTCAACTAAAATTCAAAGATAAATCCTATCATTCGAAATGGAGATATGATCATAGTATTTATATCTGGAGCAGCAAATTATAGACAATATTTATAACATAAGTATCCCAAACATAATAGATCATTAATTCTAAATCTATTAGACCTATTAATATATCAAGATTGACAAAACATAAATGAAAACATCATTTACAAAAGGCTAAAGCCAAAATGCATATATGTTGTTTCATTAAGTCTTGGAATCACTAGTCCATCTTCTGCTCCTTGCCAAGATGATTTCCTTTACAAAATATAGAGTATTTAAAGATTTTATGAAATCTAAACTTCATATATTTTAAGATAGGATCAGATCTCAAAAGATCTAAACATTACAAATATAGAGGGCCTAGAGCCACTCATGATCAAACTATATCTTCAAAATTTATGAAAATTTTCTCCTATTTACAAAATAAACAAAAGGAGATAGGTAATCAACTAAGCTGAGCATGTTCCATCCCATAATATCAGCATCAGATACACCCTGTCCTGAAAAAATGAAATGGGAGCAAGTTAAATATTTTATTAACTAACAATTTCTAAATTTTATATGAAAAATGACTTGGCTATAGAATCTCTTGATTATGTAGCCAGTCTTATTATTGGTAACATAAATCCAAATTGATCCCATTTTATTAGAAAAACAACAAAGAAATCATGATTGTAACAAAAACCAATCTTACCATTTAACTAATAACAAAAAATGGATCACGATATCTCAAAGTTTATCACGGCCTTTACACTATCAACATTTTTTATAAGAATATTTCATGTCCTTTTATACGCTTTGCTTGTCTTTGTGCATTTTCCTTGAGTTCACGGTTTTCATTTTCCAACAATTCATTGTGAGTCGTGAGAGCTTTGATCCTTGCTTGGAGAATGGGGATATATGTATAGTACTTCCCTATCCAATGCAAGCATATTTTGCAATGCACAGTAGGGGCGATCTGTTGAGGAATCGTATAATTGGGTGCTAAAACATCAACGCTTCTCGTTGTTGGCCTTTGACCGAGCTTAATACCAGTAAACCCCTTGCTATCTTTTAGACACGGTGGGAGATTATTGACATAATTGAATGGTTGATTAGGATCTAGTTTGGGACAACTCAAATCTTCCTCTGCTAGAAACCTTTCAATCTCAGAGTCTGAATCCTCATGGATCTCGATCGAATCGATCGAGCTCACATGAGGCTTGGATCTATTAAGCAAACTCCTTGAAATGATTCGACCATCGGGCAATGCCCCTTCACAAGGGTTTTTATCCAAAAAATCTGGCTTGCCACTTGAGAAATCAAGAGGGTTTTCTATCATAGGCTTATCCATCATAGGGGTTTCTATAGGATTTACTGTAACAAAACCATTTCAAGCTAAGAACCCATTCCAATCATCGCCCAGGGTTTTCAAACAATGAACCAATAGTAACTTAATCAAACCATGGTGAAAGAGGCTAGAATCTAGGTTTTGCTTCTTGTATCTCTTCGACATCTTATACAGACTCCTTAGCAAATAAAACGGCACATTCAAACTGAATCCTATAAAATGCATGAGCAATCGCACATGGTAAAGGAAGACTAGGCCATAACGGCCTTCACAGGTAATAAATTGTTTATAAACTGCTAACAGACCATGCCATCTAACCTTGAGCAGGGAGACTGAAATACCTTTGTCACAACAGCTAATATTTCTGGAGGTGCCAAAAACACTCCAGGGTACTTCATCTAATTTTGAATTTTTGAGCCACTTTTGACCAATGAGAGGGAGCCCTGTTGCTTCACTGAAAAAATCTTCGGTGATCTCCAACTGCAAATCACCAACCTTTGCTCTGTATCCATCAATCGTTAGGGAGAATTCTTTGTCCACTTGCAAGTTATACCCCTAGAAATTCTTAATAAACATATCACAACCCTGGCTCTTCAGATCCTCACTCGCATCATCATAAAGAAACAATTTTTGAGATCCATTTGGCTCTATTCCGACGACAGGGGCCATTAAGAGTTCGAACAGATTGTAACAATAGTGACCCGAACTAACTGTGGGCTTAGGAGGTAGTAGTAAAAGAGGCAAGTCTGAGATAATACCATGGAAACAAAACTAGCAACACACCAGCGCGACCATAACATAAGCATAAGGGTTTCAGTCACGAAATTCGGGCATTTCTAGTAATGAGCGTTTTGAGTACAGAGCATAACACAAGACCTTAGCTCGTAATGAGATGCCTATCAATTCAACCTACCAGCTAAAACAAAGTACAGGATACGATCCTGGTGCGTTTAATTCCCACGACATGTAATGGGTATACTCGTTTTGCAAAGGTTAGGAATGGATATGTTTTTACAAACCAAATGCAAATCGATTTTTGGCATATTTACAAAGTATCCAAAAAGACTAGCTTACAGTCCAAGAGCAACTCAACATAAGTATTTCATCGATATATGATAAGATCAAAAAAAGAAAAATCATTAGAATGAGGTAGATGTAATCACATTGACCCTTTTAAAAACCAAGCCTTGGATATAATTAAAATGCGAAATCAATTTTTAATGCTTGATTCATGCTTACAGTCATGAATCAAGCATGAAAACACAAGATAAAAATAAAACAAGAATAATCAAACATATTTTTTATAACCCAATAATCACCCTCAAATAGTGATATTTATAGGATGAGGTGAAGGAAGGTACAAGAAGTGTCATTTGTCATTCAAATAGCAAACATATGTAGGGTTGCCAACAGTACTAAAGATAAAAGACTATTTTTCTTATCAAATGGAGATTTTCTCAATCTTATCACAACAATCTTTACACAACCAACAAATGAATGCAATCTAATGTAATGTAGGGGGCAATGTAATCTAGAATGGAAGTGCAAATCTAGGAGTCCTTTGATTTATACTAAAAACCTAAAGAGTTATTTTCTTTACCAAACAACTTTTCCTAAAGTAAAGCACTTAAAAAACAATAATTAAACAAGGGATCTAATATTGAAAATGCATAGAAAGATAACTAAAAAATTCTAATATTTACAAAGAAAACACTAACTCAAAATGCAAAAGTGTTATTCTTTAACCAATTGTTGTGTAATTTTAAGGAAATAAAAAAGGAAAAATAAGCCAACTACAAATTCTAGAATAAATGTTGAAACTAAAAAGAGGTCAATTCATGCGAATAGAAACCCTAAATGCAACAAATAATAAAGGTACCAAACCCCTTTCTCCACCTACAATATCAACATGAAAACAATCCCAAGGGGGATTGAGTTGATAAAGTGTAAAATTCCAAAATAGGAGCAGAAAAGTAAATTTTCAAAACTGAACCCTACCATAGAAATAGGTCCAAAGTACATGAGAGCATATAAAATATTGGGTTAACATGCATACATTTTTCTAAATAAAATCCATGCTATGCTAAGAAACTAACAATGTTGAAATGTCAATGGTAAGGTGAAAAATTAGGTTTTCCAACCTAAGCAAGAGACAAAAGAAAATAGAAGGACAATCAAACACACTAGTAAGCTTATTCCATAATTTACACTAAGCAATAAATAAGATATGAATAAAAGACATGTATGTAAGATCTAAATCATAAGACAAAGTTAAGAATGAACACTTACAAACAACACCTAAATAATGGATGTGGATGTTGTAGAAAAATGGTCTCCAAATCCACCTTGAGGAAGGGTCATTCTCCTCCTTTTGTGCTATAATTCCAAGCTTGGTGATAGAAGTGAAATCTCAACTGGGAAGAGAAAATATGGTTAGGGTGCAAACTCTCTTTGGTGGAATTATGACATCACAACCTTGCATTGGATTGTGGATAAAATAAGTGGTCTTAATGGCTTTATTTATAGGTAAAGTTGTGCACCTTCCTTTAGAGTAGCTTCAATGTGAACTATCACATTGCATTAATAAGGTAGTGAGATAAAAATAACTAATAATTAAACTAGATCAAAACCTATATTTAGTAACTATGACTCCATAAGATTCACACTTCCATTGCCATTTTTTTTGAGGTATATAAGCATTAATAAGTCAAAAAAATATTGATTTTTTACCTTAAGTCCATAATTTTTTAAAATTTAATACTAGTGAAAAATAATTAATTACTAAAATATAATTTTTTAGACATAAAGTTTAACTAAACTCATTATAACGAAAATGAAATTAAATAATAATAATAAAAATAAAAATAAAACTGTAAAAAAAAATGATGTTTTAAGTTAAAAATATTTATGAAAAAATACATCAACAAAATTAAATTAATAACAAATATTAACTCAAATAAAATATAAGGAAATAGAAAAATGCATCTCAATCAAAGAATAACCAAAATAAGATAAAATCAAAAATAAAAACGTGGAAAACCATCTCTAAAGGATGACACACCACATAACCAAAATAAAATATAAGGAAATAGAAAAGATGCATCTAATCAAAGAATAACCAAAATAAGATAAAATAAAAAATAAAAACCAGGAAAACTATCACCAAAGGAGGACACACCACATAACCAAAATAAGATAAAATAAAAAATAAAAACGTGGAAAACTAAAGATGACACACCACATAAGGAAATATTAAAATCAAAATAGCATAAGGAAAAAAAGTAGAAATTGGCATGGACATCAATATGACATTTTTTTTATAAAAATTAAGTTTTATATTAATAAAAGTATAAACTGTTCAAATATTAAAGATGACACACCACATAAAAGGAAATATTAAAATCAAAATAGCATAAGAAAAAAAAAGTAGAAATGGGCATGGACATCAATATGACATTTTTTTTTTATAAAAATTAAGTTTTATATTAATAAAAGTATAAACTGTTCAAATATTCAAATACAAAGATATTATGTGATGATATCAGCTTAAAAAAAATCCAAAATAACCATGCAGTTGCATCTCGACCAAAATAACACTTTCAATATATGATCAAATCCAGAGATGACATTGCTAACTTCATAAACTGACAGTGTATACATAAATTCCCTTTCCAAAAAGGAGCCCTGTGATCTCAGCCACGCCACTTTTTAAAGTGACATAAATCAACGAGCGGTAATAAAAAAATATCAAAGTTAGTCCAATGAAGCCATTTAGACCAACCAAAAAAAAATAGGAAAGGCCAGGCAAAAGTAGAAAGAAAATGGCATTTTTTAATTGTTTTACAAAATGTTTTTTTTAATTTTGAATTCGACTATATAAATTTACATTAAATTATTATTTTTTGTTATTTAAAATCCATTTCTGAATGTAGAAATGGATTCAGCATGCTGAAAAATCTCCAAAACACTTGAATTATATAGAAATAATCACTCAAATCTATCAATCTAATTATTTCTGACAAAATTTCAAACAAAAATCCTCAAAACTACCTTAATATACAAGAGCCATAACTCTTTTATAAAATAGATTTAATATGAAAATGGTAACACTGAAAAATTAAAGAAAAAACAATTGAAAGCGAAAAAAAGCCCGACGCACTTGAATGAAACCAAATGTTCAGAGAAGAGTCTAAAAGCAATGGCAGCACGGCTCTTGATAGCAATTTTCTAGGACAAAATCTTGAATAGCAATTTTAGGGGACAACGACTTGCTACAACTTCTTAACTTTAATAACTTTATGGCTACTAGATGGTGGATCTCAACGAACTATCAGGGAATTGACTCCAAATTTTGTTGGACCTTTTTCAATATCTTGGTATACTCGTTCTCTTGGATAAGAGAAATGTCCTTTCTGGTCTCAACCTCTGCTCATCATCAACCTCTCTATATTATAGGGAGTAACTTCTATATGATCGAAAACCTTTGTTAAGAGAAGGTGGCATCCAGAGATTAGATGGCACTTGTGTTTGGAATTGTAATTGTAATAATAATAAATGAGTTCATGTAATGGTTGACGATAAGTTTTCCTTGTAGCAAGTTTTTTAAGCTCTTTATGGGGGAGATTGTGATTTTCACCTTTCAGTGATAAGAATGTTGATTCAGCGATAAGAATGTTGATACCTTGTCTCATAAATATTTCTTTAACACATTGTTAAGGTTTTACCACATAAATCCTTGTCTTATTCAATGTGTTTTTGTTATCTTGCTTTTCCTTATTTCTTCGCAACTAATTTTATGTTGTAATTTATATTCTCTCTCATCTCAAGTTTCTAACAACTTACTCATGTTTTAAAGAAAACACTGTAGATGCCTCCCCAATGATGGATTGCACACATGGAACAATGAATAACTTACGCATGTTTTAAAGAAAACACTGTAGATGCCTCCCCAAGGATGGATTGCACACATGGAACAATGAAAGAGCGGTCAGCACCATGCCCTCTAAAGAATGTCGGGAGTTGATAGAGTGGAAATCTTTGGTACTTATTCAATTATCATTGGCGTTTTTTAAATGTTCTAAGTTTTGATATTTTTGGCCGGAATTCTACCATATAAATCTAGGTAAAAACATAAAAAAAAATTTAAATTGCATTTTTAACGCATAAATGGATTCAAGGTGCTCTAAAACTCTGGGACACTCTCAATTAAATTAATAATCTCCTAGAAAAAATTCTAAAACTCTGGGACACTCTCAATTAAATTAATAATCTCCTAGAAAAAATCCAAAACTTAGAACATTTAGACTACCAATTATCAAGACAACAACACCCTCATGAAAGCTATAACCATGGAGGAAGTGGGACCAGATGGTTTCCCTTCCCCTAGAACATATTTTTTTTTTTAAATTGTATTTCTAACGCATAAATGGATTCAAGGTGCTCTAAAACTCTGGAACATTCTCAATTAAACTAATAATCTCCTAGAAAAAAGACAAAACTTAGAACATTTAGACTACGACTAATTATCAAGACAACAACACCCTCATGAAAACTATAACCATGGAGGAAGTGGGACCGGATGGTTTCCTTTCCCCTGGAACTTCAGTGGCCAATATCCATTCTGCTACTCAGCATTGAATATAGGTGGATTATAGGCGACGTGACCTGAATTACTATGTTAATGCAAGTGAATTAAAGGTTGAGATCTGTTAATCAGATCCAACGATCTATAATCCAGATCCAACGATCTATAATCCATCTGCTTCAACATTCAATAATGTGTAACAAGGTGAATATTGCTCGCAATTCAGATCGGACGGCTTATAACCCACCTTTCACAGCATTCTAAATATTGCTCACCATGTAACTTCTATAGGGGATTCTGGGGATGTTGGCCTTAATTTTTAAAAACATATGTGAATCCTCTCATATCATTCAGATTTTTGCGGTCGTGAATGCATGGATGAAGTCGTAGAAGTGTTGGACAGCGGGCCCATGGTCTCCATCATTGCTGCTTTTTCAATTTATGTGATTTGATAGAACACCCTCCTTGTCACTGTCTCCTTCCATTTGCACGCCAGTTGGTTTTCACCAGTTGTTTGAAATGGTGGTCTTTGTCGGCGATTCATGTCTTATGAACTTCCATCCTCCAAAGTTCAAATGGCGGTGTGGTAGTTGGTCGTTTGTCATTTCTGTGTATTGCCCTTTTCAAGTGTGGTGTGAATGCAACTAACCTTAATCAACCGACTCTGCCTGCCGTAAAGTTGATGAAAGGTGTCAATACAATTTGACTTAAACATCAAAAATACTTATCATAAATTCAAGTGTTGTCGTAATAAAGTATATATTTGAAATTTTAAAAATATTCAAGTCCGTGGAATTTTATTGTAATAAAATTTTTATTTAAAATTTTAAAAATATTGGGATTTCAATTATATTTATAAATAATTTTGTTTAATATATTTTTCAAGGATCTTGAATCTATCAAATAAATCACCACTCAACTAAGTTATGGCAGATATTCTATGAGAGAAATGATAAAAGTTTGAAATTTTATTATAGTTTTTTTATGAGCAAATTTTTTATTATGAATTAAGTTTAGTTTATGGTAAAATATTTATTAGTTTTAAATAATATAATCAAAGTGATTGGAACTTTGATTTTTTTAAATTATAATAATTAAAAAAACTGTTATATAATTATACAGTTCTTTAAAATAATAGATAATGTTTTTTCTTTTTATAATTTTTAAAATCAAGATTAATAACTACAATTTATTTTTATTTTATAAAATTATAATAATATATATAATTAAAAAATATTTATTTTTATTTAATAAAATTACAATAAATTATATAATTAAAAAATATTAGACTTTTTCCAAAATGTTAAAGCCAATACAATGAAAATATATAATTTTAATCAATTGATAACAGATTTTAGCAAATATTAAATAATCAATTTAGAAAACGCAAATATTTTTACGAATTACGAATTGTAAAAAGCATTTAAATGTATACTAAATTAGTAAATTGTTACCTTATACGATAGATTTAACAGTTTCCATGTGCCAAATATGTCTCAATTATATAAAATATGATGAAAATATATTAAAATAAATAAATAATATTAATATAATTTTTTTAATTTTGAATTTATTATATATATAACTAAAGTTTTAAGGTAAACAATTTTTTATAATTTAATTTAATTATTATTAATATTATAAATATATTTGTTTTAAATATAAATACACTTTATTGTTTTTATGTGAAAAATTAGTATAATAAATGTGAAATAACTATTTAAAAATAAGATTATCTTCCATTGGATTGATTTATTAGACCTTAAGAGAATAAGGGATTACTTGCAATTCTAAAAGCTTTCCAAGATAACTATAGTTTTGTTGAGTTAAAAGGTTAGGAAGGTTGGTAGTGTGACAAATATTTTGAAAGTTAGTATCTTAGCAATGCTTATTTTTTCTTTACACTTGTCAAAACATAGAGATATTTTTTATCTTCTAGATTAGGGTTGATTACATCCTTATAATACCTTAACTTTCTTTTTTCTTCTAACTATTTATCACACCACATTTTCTCTTTAAATTTTGATTTGATGATATTTTTAATAGTACTATTATTCTGCAAAATGGTGTTTTTCATGATTCTCCAATAGCTTAGCATAGGCATCTTTATGCATCCAAGCTTGAGTAGAGTAGATGGTGGTTACGACTGAATTTTGAAGAAATTTTAGGAAGTCTCTTTTGTTCCATGTTGTTTAACTTGTTCTTATACATTAGGTATCTAGTCATAGCCTTGCTCACAATAGTCTTTAAAAAGAGGATAAGATAGGATGTATTTCCTTTAATTTTAAGATTATAAGTTATAATTTATAATCTAAAATTTACCATCCATAAAACATAAAAACTATTAAAAAAAAAATCTTAAATAATAATTAAAAAAATTATATCATATTTTCAAATTAATTTATTATTATTTTAAAATTTAACTATTTTATATTGTATTATTTAAATAAATAAATAAATATCTTAATTGTATAAAAAATATAATATGTTAATTTAAAACAAGATCAACGATTTTCAAGATTTTTAATGATTTAGATCTCTACAAAATTGGTACACTTCATAGTTGCTTGGATTATTGAATTCTATTTTCTCATTGGGGGCTCAATCATAAAGACTTTGATTTGAAACACCTTTTTGACAAAGACCTATCCCCGTACTTCTTTGAGTGTCAATACAATTTACTTCAAACACAAATAATACTTGTCCTAAATTCAAGTCCGTTGAATTTTGTTGTAATAAAGTTTTTATTTGAAATTTCAAAAATATTTGGGAATTCAATTATATTTATAAATAAATTTGTTTGATATCTAAAATTTGCCATCAAAGTAAAATGT
>ML781804.1:1844488-1870308 GCA_009831015.1 Picea engelmannii
GTTTATCTACTCCTAGAATAATGGTAGATGGATTTGAGATATCTCCAGGTATATTTTTTAATATTTTAGTTCAACCCTAAGGCTAAAAGTTATATGTGATAAATTTGTGACCCCATTGAAGTGAGATGGAAATTTCAGATTACGCAGATTTCCAAAATTCCTAGATGGTATTATAATGGATTTTTTTTAAGTTTTCCATTCATTTACATGAAGAACTAGCTACATGTGAGATAGATCTAATATTGGAATATTTATGTGGGTGTGATGCCCAAGAAATCTTCAATGGTTGGAGTTGATCCATACCTAAGATAAGCACTGAAACTCGTGAGAAGTTGGTGGGTGTTATGCCCATGATACTCTAGTGATTGGAGTGATTTATACCTAAAAATTTTCTTTCAATACATGGAGAGTTCAACTATCCATGAGATGGAGCTAAGACCAAAGAATTACAGTGGGTGTGAGACCTAGGATGTTTTAGTGATTGGGGTGTGTTGTTATGCTCGAGAAGGGCAATTTGGATTGTGAGTGTGATGCCCTAGATGCTCTAGTGGTTAGAGTGGGTGATATTCCCAAGATGGGTAAGGAGGAAGAGTCATTATTCTTAGCATGGTAACAAGGATTCTAGTCATGTGATTTGTTTTAGGGGTCAACAAAAAATGCAATATGCCAACCAATGTCCAAAGAAGAAGAAAGGGAAGACCAAGTAGTAACGTAAATAGATTGCAGGGAGCACAAGTATTGTAGTTAGATTGGACGAGTTAGAGTCCATGCTTGAGGCTACCTTTGACATGGTCTCTTGTCTTTCAACCATTAGTGTATCCAGTGTTGAATGGTATGTAGACAATGGTGCTTCGAGACCTATGACTTATGAAAATAAGATCTTTAGTGGATTTCAAGAGCAAGAGGGAGGAATGTTAGTAGAGTTGGGTGATTATGCCACTTATCCTGTGAAGGGATTGGTCTCCATCTCTTTCTAGATTCTTTTAGGGGTGGTGTTCTTGAGTTGAATGATGTTTTGTTTGTTCCTTTTTTCAATTGGAACTATAGTGTTGAGAAAAGGATAAATGGAGGGTGGAAATATTATTACGGGCTCAAAAACAATTATAAATTAGCAGACCTTTGGATTTGGGATAAAAAAGAAAAAAATCATTTTTTAGACTCTTGCCAGTCCAATTATTTTGTATGGATGTGAAGTTTGGGGATGTAGTATATCTATAGAATCCTAGAGAAAGATAGAACAAATCCAAGAGAAATTTATAACTTATACTCTCAAAATTAGAGGCAATACACCCTATCCTATCCGCCTCATAGAAGCAAGCATTTTTCCCATTGAGATCACATCTATGCTTAGGTACCTAATGTATAAGAACAATATAAACAACATGGATGACAAGAGGATTAAATGGGGATGGCATAAAGATGTCAAATCTTAGCTAAATGGTTGGGGAATACAAGAAGAAGTAATCATGTAGAATCAATAATATTAAAAATATTATTACATCTAAATTTAAGGAGAATATGTGGTGTGTTACGAGGAAAATATCTCTATGGCTAGGGGTAAACCACAACAGACGGAAATGACTGCATAAATCAACTCTACTCTCAAGTATGCTATATAAACAAATATGCTAGAAAGATAAGATAAAAGTCCTACCTCGTCCAGATGTTCGATGAAGTCCACCGTTGAGCACTTGACCCAAAGCAATATACCTGCAACTAGTCCTCAACAACCAAGAAACACAAGCATATGGTGATAATATATGATGTTATCACATTCAATAGCATAATCCATCAACATTCATAACAAATACACCCATGGAATAATAATTCAAATATTTGAAAAATGGTAATTGGACGAGAAAAGAGTATTTCTATTAAGATATAATCAGCAGAAGTGAATAAGTTACAGACTTCCATGTTGGCATGGTTTGGAACTGAGAAACTAAGTTCCTTCCAGCTGGGCCTCCACCAAAGGCAAGCTCATGTAAGAGAGATAATGAATTTCTCGATCGGTAAGGGAAGAGCTTGGGGGCTGAACAATGTGTTCAGACTTAAAGGATAAAGGGATCCAGACTCAATGTGAAGTGAATAATTCCTCCAAAGTAACTTTGATCTCAAAGTTGAATTCTTTATCCCCTTTTCCATAGCTCGTATTTGGCCCATTTATAGCCTTCAAGTGGAACTGAAGGGCCGAGTCAGAACGTTTCCAGTATATGGAAGGCCAAGGATCATTGATCTTGTGATGTGGCATGGAAACTCAAAACTATTTTTTAATTTTGGGCACATTTCCTGATGTACACGGGCTGTAGTGGTGCAACCTGCATATATGCATGTTGTATAGTAGGCAAGGTGTGTATATGTGCAAAAATTATATTTTTAGCTCTGGGATTTGTAAAAAGGGACTTCAAGTCTGCATAGGGAAATGGAAAAAGGACTTATGTGCAAAATTGCATGGAGTGAGGCAAATCTTTCTATAAAAGGTGCTCCCTAATGTGTGAAGTCAGAGGAGTATCTGCAATGGCCGAAATACATTATAAAAAACCTAAAAGTGGAGTAATGGGGACCCAACTGGAAGAACTAGTTTCTCATTATAATCTGTACTAAATTTGCATACACGACTGCCAATTTGAATTACACTGCAGATCCATGTGAAAATATACCAAAAAATTGTCCATGGCCATGAATAAGAAAACAAAAATGCGGTTACATGCCAAAGGTTGTCATAGTCACAAACAAGGACCAATAAAACAAGTCGTCAATCTGAAGACATATGTATACAATGGAGTACAATTTGATCTCTCATGATCACTGAAGTCACATAGGTACTGGTCCAATGAAAAGGTAACAACAACTCAGGAAAGATGTGGCTACAAACTGATGTCTTCAAGTCTTCTACACAATCCACCAAAGGTGCAAGTCTACATCGTGTGAATAAAGGAGTTGAGGTCGAACACAATGAGACTTTGTTTGATTACCGATCATTGAGCTATACTGTTAAAAAATGCGAGACAACCTACCGATGATGAAAGTAGGTATCAAGGCATCAAGTATATTATTACAAGTGTGAATAAACGAGTCGGGGTTGAACACTTGAAGAATCCATCGATCATGAGACATTTATGTATTCACAACTATCGATGGCGAGAGAACCTACCACTAATGACTGCAAGCCTCTAGGTACTCATAGGACTCAAGGTTTATGTTGGTGTCAGAAGTCACTCCTGGATTGTAGCAGGAGTGAGCCTGATGCCCATCAGTTTAAATGTCACAATTTTTCGATAAAGGGTGATGAATGGAAGTAAACTCAGAAAAATATAGTTCTAACTCGGAAAACTGGGTTGGAACAACAAAGACAGGTGAGGTCTTGATCTAGTTTAAGCCAGTAATTTTGCATAGTACTGAGTGAGTGTAGGGAAAAACAAAGGAAATAAAGTCTTCTCTAGACATCCGGTCTTCCAGCAGCCTTTAAAAAGGGGGGGAAAGTCACAAATATGAGACCCTCTCAGATCTGAGAAACTTCAAGAGAAATTGAGATGCTACAAAACTAATATAATCAAACATACATTATATAGTCATTAAAACACCTGACTGGATCATCCATGCCCGGGCTCTTAATATTCAGAGGAAAAAAGGAGAAGAAGATGCTAGCTTCCATTAAACAAGAAGTCTCAAATATCAATCTATAACCAGGGAACTAGAGGCCTCGTTAAAGCTTTACAGTCGGGAGCTCTACTCTACCATTCATGCTTACAAAATATCAAAACCGAGTCTATATCCTCAGAGAAATTCACCTCCTTGGCCCCAAGAGGGTAGCTGAGCTACCTCATTTAAGGCTTTACGTGTGCATGATCTTCCTTCAAACTGTACATGCAGCTTCTTGTCTGACACTGCTTCAGACGAAATGGCTTCTGCAGGGAAACTATCCATCGGAGTACCATGAGTTGACTGCTTCTAACCCTTCCCACGCCTTCCATTTATGGGTTGAGCTGAGGTCTCAACCACCTGCTCAATATTCATTAACTGCTTCTTCCATGGAGGGTGGACAAGACTGAATACGTAGAGAGTGACCACGTGTCAGCTTTCCAAAGCTTGGAGGCCAACCTTCATTTCTTCAGGTTTCATTCTCAACGTAACCATAGGGCCATGCAACTATCTTCAAGGACACTTCGACATTTTCCTTTTTGGGATTTCCTCATGCGGTGTCCAAGATCCCTGATACCCTATGTTGCAAAATTTCCCTATCCAAACCAATGACTTGATCCTCCCTTAACATCGACAGCCAGGATTTCTTCCTTATCTTGCTCTTAGTTGTCTGTGGTCTAAATAGGCACCTATCTTTTCCCTTTGGCCCTACTTTCTATATGATAGTGGGTTGTGACCTTGCGCTAGAAACAAAGGTACTCCATGGATTTCAGGTATCGACGATGGGAGGGAGCGAACTCCTCACCCTTGATAATCCTGATTGTCGAAATTGCGAAGGGGGCTACATCGTGTTGGTGCCTTCCTTACCCCTCACTCATATAATCATCGGCTAGGATCGTGGGCAGCTCCTGGGGGATTTTACATTTCACGTTTTGGGGTTTCGAAATGCAATGGAGAAGCGACCCCTCGTCTTTCAAAGTCCCAGTAGATGGAATGCCGAAACAACTCTTGGGGGATTTTATATTTCGTGTTTCAGGGTTTCAAAATGCAGTGGAGAAGTGTCCCCTTGTTTTTCAAAGTCTCAGTAGCCGGAATGTCGAAACGGCTCCTAGGAGATTTTACATTTCGTGTTTCAGGGTTTCTAAATGAAGTGGAGAAGCAACCCCTTGTCTTTCAAAGTCCCGGTAGCCGAAATTTCGAAACGGCTAATCATTTTGTGACTTTGGCCATAAGAGATGAGCCCATGCGCTAAACCTCGTGAAACTCCGCGACTCAAGCTTACCCGATGACCGTCGATCTACTCCATCTATGGATCCTCGCCGTTGTAAACAAAATGCCCGCTCGCTTGATTTTAAGCCCAAAATGGAGTTCTTCTATGTGTTGCGCTTGGCACTCATGACTACGTCCTTTGAATAAAACACATTTGATGGGTTTTTAAACCCCATTTCTATGCATTTACACCAAGGGCCTGAAATCGGAGAGAAACACCCCCTTGCAAGAATTGGCGCTAACATTAGGCTCCATGGGGGATAGAGTCATCCCTGATATGCTCTAAGAACTCCTTATGTAGTTCTAGTTGCCTTCTGTTGGTCTATGGAGTCATTTATTAAGCCAAAAATAAACAAAAAAACAATATTTACAAAAACCAAGGAGTTGTCTAAGGCTCAAACAAAACATTTCTTCAGGAAATGCCCATTTACTGGGCCGTTAAAAACTTCTTCACCCTCCAAATCCTGCAATCTGTACATGTTATTTAAGAATACTTCAAATATCTTGAAGGGCTCGATCCAGAGGGCATCAAACTTGTTGTGTTTTCCCCTATCCTGCCTGGGTGCATCCCACTTAAGCACCAAATCTCCCAGCTCGAATTCCTCCTTCCTGACCTTCTTGTCAAAGTCCTGCTTGATCTTCTGCTAATGACTATGAGCTATGTCCATTACCTGCTCCCTGACCTATTGGACTTCCACCACTTGATGAACTCTTATGACCATATGGTCTGGCTCTCCTTCATGATCTTGAAAGAATTTCGCTACAGGTAAAGCGAGCTGAGTGGGAAACAAAACCTCCATCCCATAAACAAGTTGAAAAGGTGAGGTGCCCAGGGACTTCTTTGTTTTCACTCGATTATCCCATAGAGAGAATTTGAGCTTTGAATCCTAGGCCCTCTTATTGTCTTCCAATAATCTTTTAATGAGTTTGATTAGAATTTTATTGGAAGATTCTACCAGTCCATTTCCTTGAGGATAATAGGGAGTGGAGTGAATTAGTGAAATCTTGAACTGCTTACAGAACTTAACCAGAGGCTCATACTTGAAAGAATCAGCATTATCAGTGACAATCCTACTGGGACAACCAAATTTGGCTATGATATCCTCCAGGAAGTTGATAATTACTTTGTGTGATGCACTCTTGGTGGGGGCAGCTTCTATCCACTTGGTGAAATAGTCTGTTGTAGTCAGGATCCATCTATGTTGGCCACTTGAAGGAGGATGAATTTCTCCAATGAATTCCAACCCCCACTGTTGAAAGGGTGCTAAAGCTACTACATGCTTTAGTGGCAGAGATTTGAGTTGTTGCTTTCCTGAGAACCTTTGGCATTTGATGCAAGCTCTGACTTCTCTGCAGACATCAGTGAATAAGGTGGGCCAGTAGTACCCAGCCCTAAGAATTTTGTGAGTTATGATCTTCCAGAAATGATTCCCTCCACAAAGGCTGCTATGGAAATCAAACATAACTTTTTGGGCTTCCTGTGGGTTCAGACACCTTAGAAACACCCCTAGAGGGTCTCTCCAGTACAAGACTTGGTCAATAAGGAAATATCTGACCGCCTTGAGCTTTAAATCTCTTACCTTGATTTTTCCCATTCCATCAGGAGGCTTCAACTCTTGCAGAAAGTACAAAATGTCTCTGTACCAGGTGCATTCTACTAGTGATAAGCCACCTTGAGAGATTTTGTTGGACGAATCAGCTTGCTGATTTCCTGAGCAAGCATTGATGAAGCTAACCCCTAAGGCCTTGCAATTAGATTCGTCCAGTAGCTTGGCTAAACCCTACCCTTTAACTAACTTGGTGGGCTTTATCTCCAGGTCAAACTCAAGGATCTTAGAAATCTATTTACCTCTTCTCCCATCTATGTCAGGTTGTATAAGGATGTCTTTCACAGAGGCTGAAGGAACGTACGCAGTCACTCTTGAGTGCAAGACATAGACTCTGAAAGCTTTGAGAGATTTCACCAAGGCATAGGCCTTCTTCTCCATGATCTCATACCTGATTTCTTCATCTCTTAATGCGTTACTGAAGAAGGAAATGGGTTGCTCTCGCCCTTCCTCATTTTTCTGCAATAAGACCGCTACTACTGTATCAAAAGAAGGAAAAGAAAAAATTAGGAAATCCTTGGAATAATCAAGACTGATTAGCACAAGTGCCTCAGTCAATGCCCTTTTTATTTGGATGAAAGATTCCCTAGGTTCAACAATCCATTTTACTTCATTTCCCTTTCTAAGCATGGCTATGATGTGTTTCACCAACTCAACAAAATTTGAGACGAACCTCCTCAGAAAGATAATCTTCCCTAAAAAAACCTGAACTTCCTTTCTAGACCTGGGAAGTGATAGGGTCTGAATTGCCTCTACCCTGCTGGGATCAATTCTCACTCCCTCTGCTGATACTATATGGCCGAACAACTTCCCCTCCTTCATAGCAAACAAAGATTTCTTGGGATTTAAGGAAAGGCCAAACCTCCAACATTTCAAGAAAACTTTCCTCAAGTGACAGCAATGCTCTATATTAGACTTGGAGAAGATTGTGATGTCATCCAGATAGATCACCACAAACTGATATTTCTCCCCGATGAAGGCTATTTCCATGGCTCGCTGAAATGTTGCTCCTGCATTCATTAATCCAAAAGGCATTCTGGCATACATGAATGTGTCCCAAGGAGTGGTGAAGGTTGTTTTTTCTCTGTCCTTAGGCATGACTGATATCTGATTATAGCCAGAAAAACCATCAATCATGGATATCCTAGATGCACCAGTTACCCTCTGCAATATGTGTTCTATGTGGGCAAAGGGACAGTTGTCTTTCTTTGAGCTCCTGTTCAGGTTCCTGAAATCAACACAGATCCTAATTTCTCCACTTTTCTTCCTCGCTGGGACCAAATTGGCTACCCACTCATAATATCTCAAGGGGACAATGATTTGGGCATCTAACAACTTCTTCATTTCTCTCTCCATGACAGGAAACAACATGGGATTTATCTGTCTTAACTTCTGCCTAAATGGCTTAGCCTCTTCCTTCAGTGGGATCTTGTGTTCAATGAAAGATATGTCATATGTCTTGAGGTATTCATAGGTCCATGAAAACACATCAGAAAATTCCCTTAATAACTCGGTATATTCGGCCTTCTTCTCTTGGGTCAAACTGCTTGACAACTTGACAAAATTAGGCTCCTCCTGTGTGCCAATGTTGCACTCCGTTGTATCAACATCTCCATTTGAAAACCTACCCTTTACTGACACATCATTTACATCGAACAGTCTTTCTAAAGGGACTAGTCCCTTCGAAATGTGATTGCTAGGCAAATGAATAATATGGTGATTAACAATTTTATTTAAAAATATCTCAGGGTGAGGGTGACTTTTGAGATCAGGATCCTGATCCATGTGCAATTCAAAAAATTCATCGACAAACTGAAGAAATTTTTTGATTTCAAGATCGTCTTCGAATACCTTCCAATGCTTGATATTGTCCGAGATAGATGGCCTATATCTTATCTCAACATCATATTTGATCTTAGGTAGAAGACGGATCCTGAACAGACTAGCTGAGACAACTAAGGAATTGGCCAAAGTATTTTCCTCTCTTGGAATAAAAGAAATGTTGAAAGCTGAGAAGAAATTATCAATCAGGTCCCACACCTCATTTCTGTAACCCCTGAGTTGAGGATGCTTAGCCCGATAAGCATTTCTGACTTGCTGGATTATCAACTCAGCATCTCCAAACACTACCACCTCCTCAATTCCCATTTCTTTTGTAGCCCTTAAACCCAAATCAAGAGCTTCATATTCTGCCACATTATTGGTAGCTTGAAATTCTAGCTTGTATGGCAGGGATATGGTTTCCTAACAAGGCAACACAAAAACCACTCCAGGGCCAGCGCCTTCGCTAGAAGAAGCTCCGTCGAAGAACATCTTCCAAACAGAGGGGGTTCGATTAGGTATCTCATGATTAAATATGGGTTGCTTTCTGATTTGAAAAGGGGCTTCAGGAGTATCAGTGAGCTGCAATAAACTAGACCCCAAATCAGTGTCAAGTGCAAAGATAAGATGATTGGTGGGGTCTGCTTCATCACTAATAATGTAGGCTAGCTGAGCTTCTCTGTAAAACCTCCTGTGTTCCCCTCCAAAGACTGGAATGGTGGCATATGTGAGATCCATCTATAATGTTCCTCCAAGTTTTTAAATCCAAGATCTTGACAACAACATGCCGAACTTGGGGGGAACGTCAGCTACCACAATGTCCATGACCACACTCTTCATCGACTGCTGAAATAAAGAGACCACTAGGTCTTTGATGACTCCAAGGCATTGCACCCTCCTTGAATCAAAAGAGTACAAATTGTGATAAGCCTTTGTCACTTCCAATCCCAATTCTTCCATGACTATTTTGGGCATAAGGTTGTGCGAAGCTCCTGAATCCATGAGACAATTATGCAACACCTTATCATGTATGTTCAGGGATGTGTAAAATGGAGGGGATGAATCATCTCTGTCTTCTACCATGGGACCTAGGACAAATGCTATCTTTTCATCTTGAATATTTACTGAGTCTGTGGAAGGATGGGGGGACTCGGATTGTAGCAGTTTGGAGAGGGACCTTTTGAAATCTTCATTTTTAACTAGTTCTGAGAAGGGTATGGGAATTATAATCTTTTAAATTTTGTGATCAAAACTAAAGGAGGAAAGAGGCTTAGGAGCTTCCCTTACCTCAGAGACGAGCTCTTTGGATGTTGGTGAAGTATTCTGAAGTTTTATTTTCTTTAGTAGTGATTGTTGCAGGTTTAGCAGGCCTTTCTGCTATGAGGGGCTAATCATGGCTATCAATATTCCCTTATTTCTTCTTTGACCTAAGATGGTATTTGTTAGGAGTGTTGTTGTCCTTTTCCCCTTTACTCCACTCATTGATTTGAATGTTCATAAAGGATCCTTCATATGCAGATTGAGTCAAATGGGGAAAAGGGGAAGTGTCTTCAATAGAGTGAATTGCAGGGTCGAGCTCATCTATCTCCTCTCCTTCCTCATGAGCAACTAGGTTATTTTGGAGAGGGGTTTGAATACTCTGATCATCTTTGTCTTTTCTCCTTTGTTCCCTTGGCAAATTTTGTGGCACATTGTTGCTAGGCCTCTTGAAGCCTCTGTTATCAGTATTTTGGGGATTTTTGTACATGGGCTTCCCTTCTAACTCCCACCTTTCCATTCTAGCCAAAAGAGATTTTATCACTTTAGTTACCTTGTCCTTCTGAAGGGGAAGGGGAGAGGAATTGTATGGGGAGGCTTCAGGTCTTTTCCCAGATATGTCTCTATCAACCTTATTCCTAAGTCAATCAACAACCAATATGTTAGATTCTACTTCCACAACTGCATCCTGCATGTGAGCCAGAGTAGTTGCTCTCCTTTCCCTCAACAGGAGGTAGAAATCAGGATCAAAAGCGTTAGCATAAGTGATTTTAGCAGAAGCTTCTAAGGGCTTTATCTCAGAGGGGATCTTATTGTACATTTTATTGAATCTCTTGGAGAAGTCAGAGACAGACTCTCGTTCCTTTCTCTTAAAACACCCAAACTCTGTCATGTAATACATGAAGTCTTTTTTGTCTCCCCATTGTCTCAAAAATACATTATCCAAAGCCTCAATCCCATCGATAGATCCAGGAGGCAGGGCCATAAACCACTTTCTAGCCTCGCCTGCAAGGCTATGGATGAAAATCCTCATCCATACGTCTGCGTGCATGATAACATGATCATCTATAAAACTGTAAAAGGCTTCAAGGTGTTCTTATATAGCTAGGTCCCCTTCGCCTGTAAACTTGGGCAGCTTCTTAAGGTATCCATTTGCTGGAAGGGCATTGAGAGGCTAGGGTAACAAAAGGGGAACACACCTAGCAGCTATTATAGCCTCCATTCTAGTCATGGGGGGATTTGCTCCTGCCATAGGAATATTAGGTGGAGGAGAACTTGGAGGAGAAGAATCTCGAACAGGGGATATTGGAAATGAGCTTCCAGGTGGAAGGGGGAACAATGGGGGATTCAGAGAGAAGGCTAAGGGGCTTGAGCTAGTAGATGCTTCTCTCTGTGCAGTAGCAGCAATAGTAATAGTAGGAGGGGTGGTAAAGCTAGTGGTGGGGAAATATTCTGTGGTCTTGGGTCTACGCCAAGGTACAGCTGAAGGGGAGAGGGGAGTGACAAGGATTTCTCCCTCCAATCCCAGACCAGGAGGGGAAAACTCAGCAGGAACACTTCCAAAATTCAGGAAATGGGAAACTTCAGAAAAAGGTCTGCTAGGAAGCTGAGAAGAAGAAAATGGAGTTTCTACAGAAGGAGATGGAAAATTACCTGGTTCAGTAGTGGAATTTTCTCCTTGAGAGGCCTTTCCTTTTTTGATAATCACCTCTGGATTAGCTTCAGGTGTAGCTAGAGGCATCTATGGATGGGACTGTGTGTGTCTACCTCTAGAACCACAACTAAAAGAGAAGGTTTTCTACAGTGGATTCGTCACAATGGAGTCACCAGGTGCATAGTAGCAATCTCGTAGGGATCTGATGCTTGATGCACCTTTAGAATCAGAGGCTCGATGTCATTCGATCCCAGGGAAAAATTTCAACTTCATCCTTGGCAATGACGCCAGAAATGTTGGCATCAAAAGTCACTCCTGGATTGCAGCAGAAGTGAGCCTGATGCCCATCAAATCAAATGTCACAATTTGTCGATAAAGGGTGATGAATGGAAGCAAACTCAGAACAATATAGTTCTAACTCAGAAAACTGGGTTGGAACAACAAAGACAGGTGAGGTCTTGATCTAATTTAAGCCAGTAATTTTGCATAGTAGTGAGTGAGTGTAGGGAAAAACAAAGGAAATAAAGTCTGCTCTGGACATCCGGTCTTCTAGCAGCCTTTAAAAAGGGGGGAAAAGTCACAAATATGAGACCCTCTCAGATTTGAGAAACTTCAAGAAAAATTAAGATGTTACAAAACTAATATAATCAAACATACATTTCATAGTCATTACAACACTCGACTGGATCATCCATGCCTGGACTCTTAATATTTAGAGGAAAAAAGGAGAAGAAGATGTTGGCTTATATTAAACAAGAAGTCTCAAATATCAATCTATAACTAGGGAACCGGAGGCCTCGTTAAAGATTTACAGTCGAGAGCTCTACTCTACCATTCATGCTTACAAAATATCAAAACTGAGTCTATATACTCAGAGAAATTCACCTCCTTGGCCCAAGGAGGGTAGCTGAGCTACATCATTTAAGGCTTCACGTGCGCATGATCTTCCTTCAGACTGTACATGCAACTTCTTATCTGACACTGCTTCAGACGACATGGCTTTTACAGGGAAACTATCCATCGGAATACCATGAGCTAATTGCTTCTGGCCCTTCCCACGCCTTCCATTTATGGGTTGAGATGAGGTCTCAACCACCTGCTCAATATTCATTCACTGCTTCTTCCATGGAGGGTGGCTGAGAATGAATACATAGAGAGTGACCACGTGTCGGCTTTCCAAAGCTTGGAGGCCAGCCTTCATTTCTTCAGTTTTCATTCTCAACGTAACCACAGGGCCATGAAACTGTCTTCAAGGATGCTTCGACATTTTCCTTTCGGGGATTTCCTCATGCTATGTCCAGGATACCCGATACCCCGTGTTGTGAAATTTCCCTATCCAAACCAATGACTTGATCCTCCCTTAACATCGATGGCCATGATTTCTTCCTTATCTGTCTCTTAGCCGTCTGTGGTCTGAATAGGCTCCTATCTTTTCCCTTTGGCCCTACTTTCTATATGATAGTGGGCTGTGACCTTGCACTGGAACCAAAGGTACTCCATGGATTTCGGGTATCGGGGATGGGAGGGAATAAACTCCTCACCCTTGATAATCCTAATTTGCGAAATCGCGAAGGGGGCTACATCATGCTGGTGCCTTCCTTACCCCTCACTCATATAATCACCGGCTATGATCGTAGGTGGCTCTTGGGGGATTTTACATTTTGCATGTTGGGGTTTCGAAAGGTAGTGGAGAAGCGACCCCTCATCTTTCAAAGTCCCAGTATCTAGAATGTCGAAATGGATCCTGGGGGATTTTACATTTCTCATTTTGGGGTTTCAAAATGCAGTGGAGAAGCGACCCCTTGTCTTTCAAAGTCCCGGTAGCCAGAATGTCGAAACGACTCCTGGGGGATTTTACATTTCGTGTTTCAAGGTTTCGAAATGCAGTGGAGAAGTGACCCCTTGTCTTTCAAATTCCCGGTAGTCGGAATGCTGAAATGGATAATCATTTCATGACTTTGGCCATAAGAGATGAGCCCATGCGCTAAACCTCATGCAACTCTACGACTCAATCTTACCTGATGACCGTTGATTTTCTCCATCTATGGATCCTCTCCATTGAAAACAAAATGCTTGCTCGCTTGATTTTAAGCCCAAAATGGACTTCTTCTGTGTGTTGCACTTGGTGCTCATGACTTTGGCCTTTGAATAAAACACATTTGATGGGTTTTTAAATGCCATTTCTACGCATTTACACCAAGGGCCTGAAATCGGAGAGAAACAACCCCTTCCAAGAATTGGTGCTAACAATTTCATTTCCAGAATAGATGAGCTAAAGTTGATGGAAGGAGACCCGTTGAAAAGAGAGAATTAAGGCATCTCTCATCATTCAGCACGAGGTACAAAGTAGGAGCTTGATGATTTGGAACGACATCGGACGAAGAACATTTTCACGAACCAACGACCTTATGTGTCTTTCGCATGTGCCAAGTGCAAGCGGTACACGAAAAAAACCCTCTAAATAACAACCAATGAGGAAACCTATTGAAAAAGGTCAGGAAACCACCAATAAGGCTAATGGAATCCAACACATTGCACAAATCCCAATGTGTGAATAGATGTATTTTCATTGAACATAAGGGAAACCACCCAGTCAATGACCAATGATGAAATGTCGACTGTTGGGTTTAGGGTTACCTACCAATGAGGAAAGTAGGACCAGGGTGCGTAATAGGACTACAACTTCATGTGATTCTGAGACAAACTGAGGGTATGGTCGACATGCAAAGTCAATATTTCTAAGGAATGGATGACACAGGTTGATAGACATCCTTTGAATAAGAGCATGAGACATATGGAAGACTCTGGTAGCATAGACTCAATGATGAAACCATGAGATGCTGAAGGCATCAATCAAACTCTCCATAGGGACTAGAAGAGTAACCAGTCGGGGGAGTAAACTCTATGTAACGAGCTCAACTTCCTAAGGCCATGCTAAACCCAAAATTATGATGACAAGTGGACTCAACAACTTTGTGCTATGTTCAAAGGAGACACAACTACTCCCAATATAAGATAATACTCCCTTACCGCCCGTCTTTTTTTGTTTTTTCATAGTCAAATGAATGTTATGATACAGAGGAGGAAACGAGTGCTGCAATTAAGAAAAAATAGTTCCAACAGTGGAACATACCTATGCTCAATGCAAGGAGGTGCATGAGGGAGATGGACACTCAGGGGAATGTTCCCTCCAAGGTATAGGGTTTCAATTTTCGAAGGATATAAACGAGGCTCTGCTTGGTTGAGGATGAAAAACTGCTAAGGCAAATGGTTTATAACGCAAAGCGAGAACTGACAATAGGATCAATACTGCAAGTAAGGGAATGACATGCAATCACAACTTAACGCCAAAAAATTTCCTTTTTCATAATTTTAGTCTACTTGGTGTGAAAAAGGGATAAAATTGTACCAAATAGACTTCCTTTCAAATCCAATTTATGAGTGTGAAAGAGACAAGTTCACTCGATAATCTTTTCACTTTTTGAAAACGAGTCGGAAAAGAGCTTAAATCAAAATCAGTTGGGAGTCCTATAGGTATAGGTTAGCATGTTTATGAGTGAGAAATGAGGCTCAGAATAAAGTCATGTATTATCTATAAGGGACTCTCAGTCCTACGAAAAGAAATCTCAGCATGGGCACCAAATGGAGCAGAGGATCTAACTAGGGTACCCATGTTTGGTAAGTCTCTACCATTTGATAACGACGCGTCTTATAGCATATGGAGGGTTTTGTATCGCTAAAAATGGTTTCATACCTAAGGCATATGAGTGATAGTTATAGGACAATGAAAGTGTGCATGATGGAACAAATACCTATCCTATATGTTGGGTAGTGAAAATATCTATCCGTAGTTATGAATGGTCAACATAACGCTAAAAACCACAAGAATCCCTGGCAAAAACTACAAAAACCAACTCAATCCACTACTGTATTAGTCCATTAGGTGAAAATATGATCTGAAACTATGTAAAGTGGGTAAAAACTACTATAAATAGTAACAAACACCAAATTTTACTATGTCATTTTACTTTTTTACCCAAATAGTGAATTTTGGACCAAATTACCTCCAATCTTCAACTGGTGATTGTGGGAGCGTTGAGGGACGGAATCAGTGACCGTCTAGACCAGATAATTCCTCTTCTCCTCCTCTTCCTTTCTAGTGGATTACATTTTGTATTTAGGTTTCAAATTTTAAGTTATTTAAGGCGCAAATTAGATATTTAGGTGTACGCGAGCTACCATTCACCGGGTCACGTATATGCATGGTTATACGTAGTTGTCTAAAAAAAAACCTGCATGTACTCAGCCCTATATGAGACCGTGAATGTTGCAGCCCTCACATATGTCCGTAAACAAAGTTTTTGATGGTTTCTAACTCAAAAAGTGATGTTTCTCTGGTAGGATGGTGCTAGAATGGAGGGAAAGGGAACATGAGGAGGTAGATGTTGTTGTGGAAAGAGATCTGAGGGCCCAAATGATATTGAAAAGATGTGGGTTGTACAAGCTTTGGGCACTCAAAGGGATGAGGGCCCAAGTGAGGTTTCTATAGTTTCTTGTGGATTACTGGGATCCATACAGTGAGAGCTTCAACCTTGATGGGAAACCATTAAGGATTGAAGTCGAGGATATATATTTCTTAACAAGGTTATCACGTCGGGGTGAGGTGGTGAACCTCAAATCCCGGGGAGCTAGGAGTGGTATGAAGATAGAAGAGTACATAGACGCTCACTGTATAGAAGGGACTGAGAAGGTCAGGAGTCAACTCTCCATCCAAGCGATAAAAAATATAAGCCTCAAGATTATTGTCCTCTTTTTGACCTGGATCACATCATCGACTTCTCTACACCAGGCATTGAGGCCACTTATGTTCTAATCTTTAGAATGCTTGATACCCATAGTGTATCATTGGTGCACCTCGCTACTGGCTAATATGAAGAGCCAGTTGACAAAATTCAAATAGGGTGACAAGAGGAATTTTGGGTTTGCATCTATCTTGTGTAGATTTTTCTTCGAGCAGGTTCCAGGTTTGGGATCTAGAGTTGAGATCATTCCTCGAGGGACTCGCAATCCATCCATGGAATGATGGAATGAGGTGATGAGATGACAAGGGGGAGGTGGGGTGCCCACTCCCTACAATGATGATTTATTTTACTGGTGGATATGACAAGTCATTCCTCTAGATGACTACCCCTATATAAGGATCGACTTTAGAGGGGACCCTGACATTCCATTTACACCAGGGACCTCGTATGGGGACATAGGTATGTCAAGGTTTTTAAATATTTCATTTTTTTGTATTTTTGTATAGGAAGACAAAAAAAATTTTGGATGATGTTTAAGTACTAACTAGACACATGTGTGATGCAGACGTAGGTCCGTGATGGCCGGACAGGATTCCACAACATTGTCGGAGGCACTAGGGAGATGAGGCAGTAGGAGGAGAAGAAAAGATAGTCCTTCAAAACGTGCAAGGAAAAATGTCTCGTTTGAGACATAGGATTTTGATCGTTCAGGTAGAGGATCTGTCGGAGGCCATGCAGCGACAGGTTGTTGGCATGCCTAGAGCTTAGGTATGACTCTTTCAGCGTCTCGCAAACACCGTATTTTTCTATCATGACACACATCTGACACCACATATGTAGATGTCATGGATGTTTTATTATCGGTTGTATATGTGTATTGAGGGTGTTGGCCCCAATTTTGTACTACAAACATCATATTTTTTGAAATATATATATAACAACCTTCTTCGGCTTTAATTATATTTCAATGTGTACATTGATGAGAATGTTTTATTTTCTTTAGTTACATGACAAATGCCAATCTAAAAAAAAATTAGCATAAGCATCTGATACATAAGTAGAACCCCTAGGTATGTGATGATAAGTAATAAAATCAAACTAGTGTTCTAAAAGGTGTACCTGAAGGAATTGTCGGAGTAATGTAGGGTCGTGCACATGGTAACCATCGTTCAACTGACATACTACTAACTGGGAATCCAGGCGAACCTCCAAAGAGTGAATACCATGTGAAATGGAATCGTGCAAAATTTCTATAACGATGCTATATTCAGCCACATTATTCGTGGATGGCCCTAGGTGTACACCACCTGAAGACACTAGTAGACCCTCGGGTGAGTAAACCAACCAAGCGGTGGAATCCAAGTTCCGTGTATGATGATTGGCTCCATCTGCGAATCCTAGGTAGATGGAAGACTCCATTGACATTTGCCAACCAAGGGAAAATGCGATAAGAAAGTTGAAGACAAAAATAAAGGGAAAATATATATACACTAAATTACATTAGTATACAAAGACTCACACCCAATCTTGGGGCTCAAGGGTAATATATTTTCAAGTAGAGCCCATTGATGGGCTCGGCCAACATGTTCCCTTCATAATATTTTAATTCATAGGCTCCTTTTTCTAAGACATGTTGCATGATATAGGGACCATGCCACATGGGTTTGAACTTTCCTACCCGCAGCAGTTCTTTGGCTTGATGATACAAAAGGACCAAGTCACCATCAATGTAGAACCAAGGACAGTCAAACTTATCATATTGGACCTTGACACATCTTTTATTTGCTTCGATAGCCGTAGAGGCGTCTCAACGTTGCTTGTCAAGGCTCTCTAGATGTATGAGGCATCGCTTGAGATCGGAAGTGTTAGAGAGGAGTACAACTGCCAATCTAAGAGAAGGGATTTCACATTCAATAGGTAAGATTGACTCCACACCATGTACTAATTGGAAAGGATAAAATCCAGTGGCAGTCTTGACTAAGGTTCGGTATGCCCAAAGTGTGGGATATAGCATAATATGCCAGTTAGATTTGTTCTAGCTAACATTTTTATGAAAAATGGTCTTGAGAGACTTGTTGACGACCTCTACCTATCCATTTTACTAGGGTTAGTAAGGGGAAGAATGACCATGCTTAAACCCCAGCTTGGATGCTATCTCTTCCATCATTTCATTCTAAAAGTGGCTGCCATGATTAGTGACAATCTCACTCGGGATACTGAACCTGGTGATAATTTGATTGAATACAAAGAAGGCGGTAGTATTTCCTTCGGATTTAACTATAGGCATGGCCTTGTCCCACTTAGTAAAGTAGGCTATGACCATGATAATGTGTTTATGCCCCCCAGTCGAAGTTGGGATGTAATCCAAAAAGTCCACTCCCCACTTGGTGAAAGGACCAACGGTAATGAATGGATGGAGAGGGGTTGGATGCGAGTGCATTTTCTGAGTGAACACCCAGTAGGGGTGGCAATTATTAACCACTTCAAATCAATCTTTAAATATAGACGGCCATAAATAACTGGCTCGTAAAATGTTTTGGGTTGTCGCAAGATCAGATAGATGACCACCACAAGCCCCACTATGGAAATCATTTAGAATTGACTCATCTTCTTCGTGAGTTAAAAAACAACGCAAGATATTCTCTATTCCTCAATGATACAGAGTGTTGCCGACAATAAGGTAATTCTTAGCTTGGTATCGTACACGCCGTTGGTCATCCCACGAGAGATGTTGAGGGAAATTCAAAGTTTGAATATAGAGAACAATGTCTCCATACCATGGGTTGGACGACAAGACAAGGAAAATGTGTTCATCTGCGAATGAATCAACATGGATAACATCCTCGTCCAATCGTGGGAAGTCAAATATTAACTCTACAAAGACTAGTGATTTCTTGGATTTCGCAGAAGAAAAATCGAGATCGAATTATTGTAAAATGACAATCCATTTATTATATTTCCCCCCTATGATATGCCTGGTAAGGACGTATCGAAATGGATTGGCATAGACAACCACAATAGTTTTGCAAAGAAATATATAATGGTGTAATCGTTGGACTACGTGGACGACAACCAAAGCTATATTTTCAACGTGAGAATATTTGAGCTTAGGATCGACTAAGTTTCAACTAAGATAATAGATGACGTGCTCATGGAGCTCATCATCCTCCTGAACCAAAACCATAGCAATCGTCTCTTCGGACATGGAGACATAAATAAATTAATCCCTACTGTAGTCAGGAGACTTCAACAAAGGCGTTAATACCAAATCTTTCTTCAAAGCATCGAAGGATTCCTGGGTTCGCTCATCCCATATAAAAGGGGTGTCCTTCTTCAAAAGACGCATGAAACCCTTAGTAATATTGTCATAGTTTACTATAAAGCGACATAAAAAGTTATCTTTCCTCTGTAAACCTTGAAGTTGTCGAATAGTGCGCGGGGGAGGCAATCAAAGTATTGCCTCAACCTTTAATGGATCTACCATGATCCTGGTCTCAGAGACTAAAAATCCAGAAGACGTCTAGACCAAACAAAAAATATGCATTTATGAGGGTTCAATCGGATTCTATAATGACGACATCTTTCAAAAACTAGTCGAAGGTGATTAGGGTGATCCACTCTCATACGAGAGTGAGCAACAATATCGTCAAGATAAGCTTCGGCTATATGCTTAAGATCATGGAATGTGAAGGTCATAGCACGTTGGAAGGTTGCTTCGGGGTTTTTAAGGCCGAAAGGTATCTTCTGGTATGCAAAAGTACCCCAAGGACAAATAAATTCCATCTTATGTTGATCCTCGGATTTAATTTGAATTTGGTTATAACTTGAAAATCTGTCCATGAAAGAAAAAACTTCACTTCCCGCACACTTGTCGAGAATATGATCGATGAAAGGTGTCAGGAAGTTGTCTTTAGGAAAGGATTTGTTCAGGTCACGAAATTCCATGAATACATGGATGGTTCCTTTCTACTTATTCATAGGAATGGGATTGGATACCCATTCAGTCAAGGGAACGGAGTAGATAAAGCCAGGATTAAGAAGTTTCTCTACCTTTGCCTTAATAGTAGGGGCCTTCCAGGGATTGACAAATCTAAGATGTTGTCGAACATGATTAGCATCTCAAAAATTCATCTCAAAATTCCTTGAAGAGCTCGGTGTAGATCAAGATTTCTTCTAGAGAACAATCTGCCCGATGTGTACATTTTCAATATTTCCAAGGTTATGAGAGATATTTATCGTGATGGTAGGAGATATACTTGTCATATTTCCTTCGGCATAAATTCTGTGCGTATCAAGTGGAACTATAGCGTGACTGACTATCTCGCTCAAAGTAGATCGAAAGTCATCTTGTTCGATTCTAGCAAGCTCTAGGAGAAAATAAGAGAGATGATGCATATCATCCCAAGGTTTGTCAGAACCATTCATGGCCTCTATGATAGCTTCATCCGAGGGTAAAGTTTCATCGAGGCAATCATGTGAACAAGACGAAAAAGTGGCCCACATGGGCTTAAGAACAGGATCCTCCTTGTCCGTCTGTGAGGTAATAGGATCGGGATTGGTGGAAGATTCAAGAACAACTTGATACGCTATATCCACTACCAATAGTGGCATGGCCATTCCAACATGTGACTGACCTTCACAAGACACAGTCGAGGAAGGTAGGGTCTAAGGATCGTTAAAATAGGAAGTGTGGAAAGGAACGAACCTCTTTGACGAAACGAGCCTATTGGACATGGCATAAACATGGTGAATTAGTGCCATAAAGTTGAAGGTACCCATAAGGGATGAACACATTCTGACACCGATATTCTCAGTTGTTGACTGAGAATTGTCAACCATGGGGATCGATAGTCCAATATATGCACTGAGGCTAGCATACGCAAAGGATAACTCGTCAACTGTCACGATATTCCCATCGTGAGGGAAACAAAGAGTGTGGAATATGGACGATACGACGACATTCATAGCATAAGTCCAATTTCATCCTAGTAACAAATTATAATCGAGGGGCACATCAACCACCTTGAAATCCACCTCTACCATATTCCCACCTAACTGGACCAGAAATCTAGGAAGAATATCATGAGGGAGGAAATAACGACTGTCAAAAGTAGTAAGTATGGTCAGAGATTGAGAGAGAGTTGGAGAGCCAAGATATTTCCAACAGGTCAAGGACATCACACATGTTGCAGTGCCTTCATAAACAACTGCACGCTTGATGGTATACTTCAAGTAACCCACGTGGATTTGGAATTCCACATAGTAAGGAAAGCGAGGCTTTACATCTGTGATGTCAAACTTGATAACTTTATAGCCACTGGGGTCTAGAGCTCCTAACATAGATAGCAAGGCATTCCTATGTGAAGGACACGTCTGGAGTACCTCCAGGGCCGACATCGCACAAGGGGTTTGGCCCAAGTCCTCAACAATAGAGTAATTATGGGCGGCTCTAGCATTTGGATTGTGAGTAGAGAACTTGAGTACTACTTTTAGAATATGAGGTGGTGGCTCTAGTTTTTCGATCTTCAAGGGTGTCTCTGGAGGAGGAGGATATTCTATACCAGGTACAGTTTGTGGAGAACTATAATCGCAAGACCATGTGGCTGCATTAACAAGACAAATGGTCACCATCTTGTGCTAGTGGGTTTTGAATCCCACCAGCCACATTTTCAGCATTTTATGGGCTTGAGTCCATGTGTTGGTTATGTAGAAAATGATTCATCGGCATGGCGGGCGGTAGAGATAAGAGCCTCGTAGCTTCCACAAGTTTAGGGCATAAATGAGTAAGATGATCGTCTGTACAAAGCTTACAGGGAAATTTCACCTTACGCCTTTCTTTCTTTCCCTCACCAACATTGTTATTTGTCCTCTCATTATTACCATTGTCCTTGGGTTTATCATTATTATTCCCACCCTTACGATTATTATTACGTCCTTTCTTGTTATTCCCACCTGGTTGTTGGTTACCATTTGGGCCGGTCGAAGATTGCACGAAATGTACATCCACCGACTGAGTGGGATTGGAAGACACAGACAAAGATGGTCCTCCTATAAACTGGTTTAGAGACAACTCTTTCAAATGGATTGTCACTAAGTCTGGGAATTTCACATTGGCGGAGCCTACAATGCGATCAGTACGAGGTCCAGGATTTTGTATAGGGTCATAGTTTGACCTCAGTGCATCCAGAATAATCTCGTATATCATCCCAGACTGAGCATATATAAGATCTAACTGCTAGGATTTGAAGATTGCTTCTTCCTTATATGTAACCCTGAATGTAGCAACATCCTTCGAAATAGGAGGTTGTAAGGACTTAAGGAACCATTCTAACAGGAAATCCAGGGGTATGTAGGTCTTTATCAACCTCTTCCTTCTATGCCACTCTTGGATGTGATATGAGATATGAGTGGCTTTGTCCTGGCATAAAGTCGACAGAATTTCTAGGCCAACATCATAACAAACCAACAATTGGAAGTGGTAAAGGAAGACTAAAACCAGCAAACTAAAGGTCCTGTATGCCCCCCTAGGTATCTCGATATATCATTTCGTGATAACCCCGGTGATGGTGCGTTGAAATAATCTTAACCGAATGGAATCATCATTAAGGGAATTCAAAGAGCACCATAAGTGAAAGGTGGTAATTTGATCACTAGGATCCTCGCCATTATTTCCTTCGAATTTCAGAATATTCGAAGGAAGCTTGGTGGGAATGGGGGGTCATGTAGGATCATGACACACAGGTTTGTTCATCAACTTAGACAAGTCTGGCAAGTTGAGCATGGCTAGAAAAGGGAGATGGGGTTGCGACATCTGGCCCCAAGCTCCCTGGAAAGATTTTGTTTGGGGAATCGCAACCCATCCAGGGTTCTGGTAAGCACCATGGACCTGTCCAAGATTGTAAGACATTCCTCAAGGATGATTCATTAGGGGTTGGTTGGGCATCATTCCAGTAGGAATGTTTTGATGAGGGTTATAAAAACTTCCCCTAGACGGAGTGGCTCCGGGTTGAGGGTTTCCCAAGGTGTGAAAATAACCTCCTCCGAGTGTGAATCCAGAGGATAAAGGTGGATTCGTCATGCTAAACATGTTGGTCGGAATCAACATAGAGGAAGTGGGTGTAAAGGATGGAACATAAGAAATAGATTTTCCACCAGGTTGGTTACTCCATCTAGAGGTAACAGGATTAGACCCAGGGTTAAAATAAGGACTGCCTCCCATGGTAGGAGTCATTTAAGGGATCTGAGAGCCGCCAAACAAGAACATAGTATAAGGAGGAGCTGTGCCCCCAAGTCCAATGCTAACATTAAGGCCAGTGTCTGGGATGGAGTTTGAAAACTGCGAAGTGAAATTCGACATACCATAGGAAAAAGGACTAGAGGCCATCGGGATGGATTGAACATTACAGCCTAGTGAGTGACCAAGAGACCCAAATGTGTTTGTGGAAATAGGTTCAGTATTCACTATAGGATGGGAAACAATGATGATAGGTGCCTCCGACACTACAATCATTGTGGTTGTAGGATTCAAAGGGGTGCCATTAACTATAGTAGTTATGGGAGTCGAGGGGCTCCTAGTATCTTGATGACTCAGTTTAGTACTCATCCTTGTAGAATCACAAGTCTAATAAGTGCAGGTGTGTGTACCACGCTTAATAACTCTACGCCTTTTAGAAGGCAAAGACTCAAAATATGGTGGTAACTGTAACAAGCGACGAGACAGACAAGGATGTTGGTCTGACTCTATGATGAATTAAGATTCAAGATATAAAAAAAAAAAATCCTAAGTCCAACTAGTAATCAAAGAGCACACCAAAAAATAATCAAACAACCAATATGCACATAAACAGGATAAAGTGGTTGAAAGGGGCCTCCCTCCCTAAAGTAAGTATGTCTCTTCCAAGAAGGGCCTGAGACTCCCTGCTAAATATCGGAGGTATCCAAGTCAGTTATAAGGGCCCTCATGGTCTTAACAACCAGTCGGACAGATCCCCCCAGAGAGGTAATCCTCCATAAAGGTTGTGTGATGTTCGACCCTTATCTGACCCAGGGTACCTATAGAATAACCCCTGCAAGTAACCTATGTGGCACCTAAGTCAAGCAATTAAGAAACCATGGTATAACCGATGCACATGTGAACAGTCGTAAGTCAGGTCCACCGTATGGATAGGGTAGAAAAGCCCGAAACCTTGAAAGCACCACCTCTCATCGAGGTAAGGTCACTAGCAAGATCCCCATATACAAATAGATCCCCAGAAATATATCTGACGCTAAGAAGGTATTGGGGGGATATCCCTTCAACCGACCTCACGTGACCTCATGCTTAACTCTGGTGTAAGTGGAGCCTCCTAATATTACTGATTATATAATGGATTTCTCCACTCCCTTAGTCAGACACATATGTTGATTTAATAGCCTTGGAGAATTTTACTCACAAAATCCTATTCCAAGGCACTAAATCCTAAATCTAGTTTGTGCACCCTAGAAAATAAAATCATTACTAATAAATTTTAAAATATAGCGTTAATTTTAATGGCCTTGCTTACTCAAAAGGTGCATTCATGAAACTAGTGATGTTATGACTCAACAAGTAAAATAAATGAATACGAATACAATGGAAAGTCCTAAATTCAATTTCCAATAATGATATGCTTCCTAAAAATGTAATTTTCAATTCAATTATTCAATTCTTAAATAAAAATGCAATCTTTCTTTACATGTACTAAGATAAATGACAAAGTCTCAAGAGATCAAAATGCCAATCAATGTAAAATGCCTAATATTTTTGTATTTTCAATATAAGAAAAATGAAAATGCAAGGACTGAACAACAACTTGATATAAAGACTCTACTGTGTATAGACAGGGACAACCCAAGTAGGATATCAAGGAGAAAAACACCCAACCCAATGTACAAGGAAAATCAAAATGAAAAGATGATGAGAAAGGCACTGCCCAAAAATTCAACCAAAAATAGGTTTCCTGTCATTCCACGAACACTTAACAGTCACTACAGAGACCCAAGAAGACTCAACAATCATCAAAACCTACCCAACAACCACCAAACCCAACAAACAAGTAAAAAAGGTTGATGTACGCGACTGTTCAAAGGAAAAGCGCGTATTTACGCAGCTTGTAGAAGGACAGAACGCGTATGTACGTGATTGCCAAGAAAAAAACCATGTATATGTGTCAAAACACAGCTAGGCTAAGGTGACAGCTGAAATACTTAGACCCGGAGTGAACAAAATCTTTCAAGAAATCATAAAAAAAAAAAATCAATATGAACAAGAGCAATCTAAGGATAAAAACACCCCAAACCCCCAAAAAGAAGATTCAATCCCCAGTATGGTCACCAATTCTATTACAAGGAAAATATCTCTATGGCTAGGGGAAAACCAAAATAGACGAAAATGACTGCAAAAATCAACTCTACTCTCAAGTATGTTATATAAACAACTATGCTAGCAAGACAAGATAAAATGCCTACCTCGTCTAGATGTTCGATGAAGTCCATCGTTGAGCACTTGACCCAAATAAATATACCTGCAACTAGTCCTCAACAACCAAGCAATGCAAACATATGGTGATAATATATGATGTTATCACATTCAATAGCATAATCCATCTGTTGGTTGTGGAGCCTGATTATCTTCCTGATTCAGAGGTCTTTTACTTTCAGTCGTGTTTATACCCCATGAAGTATTTACACCCCAGAAGTATGTACACTCTTCCACGCGGGGGAGTGCAGAGGGGGGGTACCTCCTCTGCG